>NIGB01000006.1:1130415-1147863 GCA_003055145.1 Escovopsis weberi
GCCCCCCGGGGCCCCGATCTTCGGCACGTCCAAGCTCCCCCCCATCCTCGGGGCGCATGATGTACGAGTACTCGTACGAGCGTGTACTCCGTGCTCCGTATGAGTACATCCAGATACAGGAAGGAGTACTGATTGGCATCTGGGCGTGTGAAGATACGGGGCAGCCGGGGGGATGGAGACGATACGGGAGGACCGCAGGCAGCTCGCTGAAGATGTAGTGTATTTCGTGCATGGATATCCGTGTACATGATATCTTCGAGTACGCAATAGAAGTGCATGTACTACTAGTTCAAGGTGTTTGTACAGTACAAGGTGAAAGGTGTACAGGTAAAGTACAGGATTCCTGTTTCAGGGGGTAGGGCACGGGAGGAGAAAAAGGGGGGTGGGAAGGGTAAATCACGTAAAAGAAACGCAGAGCCGGCGCAGGGAAGTGTAAAAAAAAAGAAGAAGAAGAAGAACGGGATGGGGTTGAATGTTGAGAGGCGTGAGGCCGCGTGACGGGAAGAAGTTTTTTTTTTTTTGTCCTTTGCCTGCCGTTGCTGGGGTTCTTTGATGCGAGGCCTGGTCTGTACATACATACATACATGCCTTATGTATGGAGGAGTTAGTTTTCGTAGCTGCAGGCCGGTGGGCGGGTATGGATGTATCAATGTGTGTGTGATGTTGGATGCCCGCGCAACATGATCATGATCATGTAATCGTATTCACGGTCCGGGGCGCTGAAGGTGTTGGTTCAAGTGCTACGAGAGAGGGTTCCAGCCAATACAGGTATCAGTATCGGCGAGGATGATATCCGTGATCCGTGATGTGTATCTGGAGGATTCCTGATACGAGTCGATCTGAGCTGAGGCTGTGCCCGAGACCACGGAATAGCATACATAGAGAGCTTCGTCCATCGACATGCCCGGTATCGACGCCGAAGTCGCCCACCCCTCCCGGCAGATGGATCCACGCCTACTAAGGCAGGGTTGCATCCCATCCGCATAGCAGCGGATCTGCGCGGGAGACACCAGGCACCTTGAATCAATACGAGTACGAGTCCTCTCAAAAACCATCTCGCACAATACTTGATGCCTTGATGCCCGGGGAGAGAAGAGGAGGTGATTCCGATCGGCGGCTATTACGTTGTTATAGGGTAACAGATTCCCGCACGAGGTCAATCTATAGGGTAATGGGATGGGCCGGGGCGCCTCCCGTGCGCGGTGCCTTTGCGGGTAGAAGTACCTGAAGAATCCCTATCGAGACCGTGCATCTCGAGGTATCCGTCACTTCCCTGCGGGGCCCGCGCGGCTCACGGGTGCCGCCGCGCCCCGGTCGTTCCTGCACTTGGATGGCGCCGCATGCGACCCCGACCTTGAACCTTAATCTGCGTCCCCGAGGGAGGAAGGAGCGAGAGAATAGGTACTTTCCCGAGATGTACTCACTCCGACGAGTCCGTAGTACTCCGTACTCAGGGAAGGAACGGCCTGGAGAACAACCTGGAACAAGGGAAGGAGGCAGGCAGGTCAATTGCCAAGGACTGGAAGGAGCTGCCCCGGCTCGACTCACATGATCGCGTCGCCGGAAACGTCAGCGTCAAAGAAATCATCGTGGGAAAAAATAATGATCATGAACAGCATCGACTGAGACACGCCTCAGATCGCATCAGACAATGGACCATTTGACAAAGCCGACTCGTCGATAACAACACGATATCAGGACGCAGGGATCGCCGCCTGGAACCTCTACCGATAATTGCGAGGCTGTGAGCTTATCAATCCCCCATCATCCCTGGATCACGTCTGTCGCCCCCAGAGATCAGTCCATCATCCTAATCGTACGGATAGACAGGCACCGATCCAGATAGGAATCATTGATCCCTGCGCAGTCAGACGGAGGATTAACATGTACGCAGTACGAATCCATACGATAGATCCTCTTCCCCATTTCTGCCCTTGTTTGCCGTCCGCAGGGTGGCGGTCATGTGCTCCACGATGGCTTCGCTCCCGAGATGACTCTGCGATTTCCGCACGCCTCATGTGACGACGCGTCGCCCTGAGACCTCGCAATCAACAAAGCCAGCCCGGCCGGAAGCAATGGCCGCCTTGCACCCCGAGCTGCGCCCCCGAGCTGCGCGGAACCGCAGGGTTGGCTTCAACGTGATCCCTCCCGCGCCGACGACTTGGAAGCTTCCGGGCCGGGTTGCGCGGCCATCTCACGTTTTCTTCTTCCTCTAATTCTTCTTCTTCTTCTTTGGTTTCGTCTCTCGCCAAGTGGGACATTCTATTGATGCTTCCAACCAGACGGCTCGTCGCTTTTTCAATGCTTATCCGTGCAGGGGCCGCTCGAGTTCGTGGGCCTCATCGAACAGCAGCATCTCAGGCATGCCTATGAATTGCATCGGGGGAGTTGGCGCTCGTCCTCGCTGCTCGTGGGCGAGCAGCAGTTATCAAAAAATTTTGAACCCCTCATGGCTCATGCGATGATGGATGGCGACTGGCGACGGATGGGTGCCCTCGAGCTGCAGGTGGTGACCTGAGGCTCAAAACCTCGACGTCAAAGGCCGCGACGGCATTGCAGATTCATTCACCACTTCTCGGCATCCCTTCCCACGTTGATCCATCTCCTTTGCCCCTCGTCTTTCTCACATCTCCACAGCATCGGCAATGACCTCTCCATCATCACGCCAAAGCCTCCAAGGACTTTAGGCAGGAGATTGATCATAGGAGAAGGAGAAGCAGGTTGAACATTGCCTCTCCCTCATCTTCGCCTATTCAGTGGCCAAAGAGATCACTAGGCCAGTCCTTTTGCACCGAGGCAGCCATCTTCCTAGGTAGCGAGAGCAATCTCCTTCCTAGCTCCAGCAAGCCGCTGCTGCATACACACTCCCACTTCTCATCCACCGCAACGTAAGACTGACCCTCCACTCCTCCATACCACCCGAACATCTTTCAATTTGAGCCTGACCTTGCCTTCTCTCCAGTTCGTCTACCCTTCGTACTAGACCAAAGAGCATTTTCCGACCATCTTGACAATGGCGCCACGGAAGAAGGCAGCTGCAAAGTCTAGGCGTCGCAGAAGAACCAAGAAGACTAAGGGCAAGGGGCGAAAGGCCGTCACCAAGAACTCGTCTCCGCCGAAACCGCCTTCTCAAAAGAGCATCTTGAGAGCCTTAATGAAGAGCATCAAGCAGAGCACCGAGGACATGACCGTGGACCTGGAGAGCACCACGCTCTGCGATCCAAACATACCCCTGGAGCGTCCAACCGAGAGTGATGTCGACACTCTCGGGGGATTCGCAGGTCCTGGCTACATCCAACTTTACAGTGGTATGATTGTGTCCAGCATCGAAGCTGAATCATCTGGTGGCCCGGACAACGACAGCCGCGGGCCTAGCAGTAGTCGCCACAAAGCCTTGCCGCCGGGAATCCCACAGTGGGACGACGATACGAAAGAGTCGGCCACTGTGACCTATTTGGCAGGTGTCAAACGGATCAAGCATATTCGCCAGAGAAAGCAGGAGGGAGAACCAAGACCCGAACCCCCCACTTTCCAGAGCCTCCCCGCCGAGGTCAAGGACATCATCTATCGGTACCTGCTCCTTGCAGAGAGCGCAATCCAAGTCCATAATGGCTGGAAGCTCGTATACAAGGGAGCAAAGAGAAACAGGCTCGCGCTTCACACCAGTATTCTCAGGGTGAGCAAGGCCACGTTCGCGCAGGCCTCTCGCATCCTCTACGGCGAGAACACCTTCCTCTACCTCCTGCGAGATCACCCAAACAGCGTCACCGATCTTCGGGGGCGGGACGAGGATGACGACGACCGATCCAGCGCGGGTGACGAGGGCGCGAGCGACTACGACTACGACGACTCCCCCCGCGTCGCGAGGAGGCGCGCCCTCCAAAAGCGCAGGGCACAGAAGAACGACATCAACTTCAACAAGTACTCGTGGCTCATGCGCAGGATCGCCGTCGAGGCCGAGCGCAACAGGTACTCGGAGGCCACGCAGGACAGCATGGCCAACGCGATCAGGATGTTCGCCAACAAGCCGCCCGCCGGACGGAGGACGCGCCAACGAAACATCCATACCCTGACCGTCCGCGTCGCGCCCCAGCGGATTGCGTCCCACGGTCCCGACGCCGAGGATGCGTACACGTTTGTGAACTTCTTCGAGCCGGGATCCAAGGTCCTGCGGGCCATCAAATCCATCGAGTGCCAGTACCTGCACGTCGACCTCCTGAGGGGCACGGGGGCGACGGCGACGGCGACCCGCAGGTCTCGCGGCGTCGACAGGGAGCCCGGATGCCGCCTCATCGTGGACATGCGGTACCAGCGGCTCGAGAGGGTCTCGCTCGGGAGCACCTCCAGAGATGATATGTGGGCCAAGGACAAGTTGATGGCGCACCGCAGGAAGCAGAAGAAGGATCAGAGCATCGCGGCCGTGAACCAGCTGGCCCTGACCGTCAGGCAGCACTGCAGCCAGTGGACGTTTGACGATGGTGGATTCGGGGAGAGCGATCTGGAGGAGAGCGAGCTGGAGGGGAGCGAGCTGGAGGTGAGCGACCTGGACGAGTGATGCTGTTCACACGGTGCTCTCATCACGGGAAGAACAGTTGGAGTTCGAGGAGCAATTGGAGTTTTCGAGGCAGGTCATGGAGACAAGACGACAAGACATCCCTTCCTCAAAGGGAAAAGGGGGCTGTCAAGCGGGCAGGTGATGATCGGACTGAGCACGGCGTCGCGGGATGGGAATCGGGATCGCCTTGGCGATGCAGCCGTGCGGGACCTCAGGGCAGGGCGGCGACGAGAAAAGGGGCGCGGATTCCTGACGCAACATAAATCTGCTAGCTTTGCTTCCCATGACTGGTGATTGATATTCGACAGTCGTCACTACTGTCCCATGTATCGCAATCTATTTTATTTCCCTCTCCGTTTTCCCCGCATCTCCCTCTATGACTTGTTCGCAGGGTATCTAACTCTCTAAATGGCTGAAAAGAAAAACAAATTCCACGCGTGTCACCTAGCCTCGATCTTCACCCTGCTCACCTCCAGCGTCTCCGTGTCGAGCAGCACAAGCTCCTTGGTCCGCGCAAACTCGGGCACCGCAATCAGGCGCACCCTCTGCCCGTCGGGCCCGTCCACCACCCTCGTCGCGAACTCGGGCTGGCACCCGACAAAGTAGACGTGCGGGCAGCTCTGCATGACGAAGGGGTCGTCCTCCTGGAAGGGGTAGCTCCAGAGGGTGTCGGGCGCGGTGGGCGCGGTGCAGCGCCAGCGGCACATGGCCTCCATCATGCCAAGGCGGTCGTCGCTGTCGACGTACTTGAAGACGTCGTCGACGTTCTGCCCGCCGGTGCCGAGGACGCGCCAGCCCTCGATCTCGGCCTCGAACGGGTTCGTCACGGCGTGGAACCAGCCGTGCGCCTGCGCCTGCGCCTGGGTAGCCGGGTTGGCTGGGGCGGCGGGGGCAGGGCCCGCGGCGTACGCGCGCGAGCGCGCGAAGACGGCCGTGTGGATGGGCTGCTGCGGGTAGCTCGCGTTGGCGGGGTCCTTAGCGCCGGGGAGCAGCGTGACGGGGATGGAGGGGAGGAGCTCGGCGAGGAAGTCGTCAAGGAGCTGCGACGGGCGCGGGTTGTACGCGCTGGCGTCGTAGCCGTACTTCTTGTGCGTGGCCTTCTTGGCGTCGTCGTCCCTGTCGGGCCTGTGGTCCGCGGCCATGGAGACGGAGTCGCCGGCGATGACTAGCCGGCTGATGTGCGCGGCGGCGCCCTGGGCGGCGGGGCCGAGGGCCTCGCCGAGCAGGTACTCGAGCAGCAGGGCGAGCTCGAGGTCGTACGAGGCGTCGGTCCCGGAGAAGCACAGGCCGGACACTATGGCGATCTTGTTCCCGCTGCCGGCGTCGGCCATGGGCGCGTCTTCGTCGTCGTCGTCGTTGTGGTCGTCCGCGGGGCGGGAGAGGGCCCAGCGCGCGGGCTGGGGCGGGAGGTCGGGGAACTTGTGGTCGAGGACGACGAACTCGCCGTTGGCGTTCTCGGTGCCGAGGACGGCGATGATGCAGCCCGTGACGAGGAGCACGGACTTGAGCTGGTCGCCGACGAGGCGCACGCGGCCGGACTCATCCTCGAGCATGATCTGGTCGGACCCGTCGTCGGAGTAGTATTTTTGGCTCGTGATGGGCGCAGACAGCCAGCGCTGGCAGACACGGCATTAGCATATGTCAGTCAAAGGCCTGGCAACACGACCTTTTTTGCGAAGAGGAGACCAAACAAAACACTCACGTCCTTGGACACATCCTCGAGGATGTTGGGCTTGAGGGTCATGTCCATGTACACGGTCCCCGTGATCCAGCAGAGCTCGCCCTGCCGGACGTCGAGGACGCGCTCGACGTTCTTGGGCGTCTCGCCGTGGATGGAGATGCCGTCCCACGCGGCGGCCGCGACGGCCTCGACGGCGGGCTTGATCTTTGTGAGGCGCAAAAAGTACATGTCGCCATACTGCTGCTTGTAGGACCGCTGCTTGTCGAGCGTGAAGGACTGGAGGGGCGTGTAGTGGGACTCTGCGCGGGTCAGGGCGGCGGTCGCGTTTCTGCGTCGATTCTTGTAAACTCAGCACACCATGGAGAGGAGATAATGATTGAGAACAGAGCAGAGCAGGGCAGGGCAGGGCAGGGCAATGCGTACAATGGCTCTTGGAGGAGGGCGTCCTTGACATCTTGGAGTCTGACCATTGCTGCTGCTGTATGTGCCGTCCCCGGGGGAGACCCGAACGAGGCGTACTCTGGGATTGCCTTTCGAGTGTATAGGTATAATGATCTGGGCCGTAATGGTGGAAGCAAATGGGCCTGTTGTGGTTCGTCGTCGTCGTCGTCGTCGTCGTTGAGCGGAAGAGCTTGACGCGTCTGGACCCGCGTTAAGTGGCAGGTAAGAATTGATTGCTGAGGCGGGAGCCCCTCCTGCGCCACAGCGTCCAGCCACAATCAATGTCATCCAGCTCCAACAGGGACTGAGCCCTTACCCTATAGCTCTCCTCGCCAGCTACCCTGGACCCGGTGATGATGGAGATCATTGAATTGAGAGCCTCTCCTGGTGACGAGATGAAAGGATCAAATTCATCCGAGATGCTCATTCCACCCAGATAGATCGAATCAGTCTGGCTGTTTGGTTCCCTCCATTGGTCGCTAGAGCTGTTGGCCTAACCACAAGCATTGAACAGCTTGATCAGAGCAGGTGGTCTCGAATGCTGAAGCTGGCTTAGTAGCCAGACTGGGGCTGAAGAAATTCTCACCTTCGCGGTAACGTCCGGCCAACCTCTCTTCACTCATCGTTGGACCCGAGACACACTCTTTGTGGCAACGCCAACATCAGCAGCATCCTCGGCATTCCAATTCTCATAACTCACATAGCCAATCCTCCGGTCGACTCATCGGCACATAGTCCTCATCCATCCTCTTGCTGAAGAATAAGAAGAACAAAGTCCTGCACAGCACCCGTCATGGCCACCAACCCGGGGATCCAGGTCAACAACCTCTCGTACACGTTCCCCGACCACTCCACGGGCATCCGCAACATCACCCTCGACCTGCCCCTCCGCTCCCGCACCCTCCTCATCGGCGCCAACGGCGCCGGCAAGACGACCCTCCTGCGCCTCCTCGCCGGCAAGCGCCTCGCCCCCGGCAACTCCATCTCCATCTGCGGCGTCGACCCCTTCAAGACGGGCCTCGAGGGCGTCACCTACCTCGGCCTCGAATGGGTCCTCAACCCCATCGTCCGCACCGACATCGGCGTCACCGAGCTGCTGCGCTCCGTCGGCGGCGACGCCTACCCCGCCCGCCGCGATGAGCTCGTCCACATGCTCGACATCGACGTCCACTGGCGCATGCACGCCGTCTCCGACGGCGAGCGCCGCCGCGTCCAGCTCGCCATGGGCCTGCTCCGCCCCTGGACCGTCCTCTTCCTCGACGAGATCACCGTCGACCTCGACGTCCTCAGCAGGTACGAGTTCCTCGCCTGGCTCAAGCGCGAGACGGAGGCTAGGGAGTGCACCATCGTCTACGCCACCCACATCCTCGACAACCTCGCCGGCTGGCCCACGCACCTCGTGCACATGCACCTCGGCACCGTCAAGGAGTGGGACACCGCAGACAAGATGCTCCAGACCATCGACGCCACCGTGGGCAACACCGGCAACAGCCGTCTCGGGGAGCTCGTCATGGGCTGGCTGAGACAGGATCTCAAGGAGAGAGGCCCGAGGAGCCAAGCCAACATCGCCCCCGAGGGCAAGACGTACGGCTTTGGCGGCATCGCCATCGGTGGCTATGGCGATGAGTCCAAACCCAAGTCCGAGCAGCCCTGATCCGGATGTCATGATCTCGTGACGGCGTGAGGGAAGGAGATGCTTCTCTCCCCACCCCTTTTTTTTCCCTCTTCTTGTCTTTTGCTGTCTTGCATTTTTGGAACAGCCTCAACTCTGCTCCTTGAGCCGCATTGTACCTCTTCAACATCCATGGGCGTTCTCTGTTTCACTTGTCACTTGTGTGTCTTTCTTCCTGTATTGTCGTCAAAATACCCTGTATTTCAACCAAGGGAGCATTGTTGCCGGGTCCCCCTCAACCGGAGCCGGCATAGGGAGTCATGGGTTTGGGGGCTAGATCTTCGAATCTCAAATCATCGCCTCTGCGCGAGGTCACTGCGTGGCCCCGGCCCCCGTCTTTGCATCCATCGAGTGCTTCAGCACCGTCATCGTGTTCTTGAGCAGCTCCCCGATGCCGCCAAGGCCCTTTGCATCCAGCGTCTTCAGGACATCCACGCGATACTCCTGCCACGAGAGGGTGATCCCCCCCGAGTCCCCGAGCTTGCTCAGGCTGGTCTGTGTCACGGGCCCGGCGTGGCGAGTGCGGATCGAGCGGTCCACGGCCGCCGCCTCGTCCTCCAGCTCCCGCACCCGCTGGATGCTTTGCAGGCACAGCACGGGCGAGTGCGAGAGGGAAAACATCGTGGACAGCGTGAAGCTCTTGTCCACCGAGACCACGTAGGACGTCAGGCGAGACACTGTGCGCCGAGCGATCATGCAGCCGTGCGCGTTGGTGTCCGTGTCGCTGAAGGCCCGCGCCCGCCAGAAGCAATTGCAGATATCCATCAAGTAGCCGTTGAACTTGTTGACGTAGGCTTTGTCGTAGGGGAGAGAGCCCATGCCGGGGCTCCCCTTCTGTCTGGACTTGGCAGCCATGGCCGCCTCGAAGCTCTTCTTGTAAGACGACAGAATGTGGCACAGCCGAGACACGGTGGCCAACGAGCTGCTGAAGAGCAGAGAGTAGATGATGGTGGACGGAGGGAGCTCAATTCGGATATAGAACTTGAGCCTCTCGTGGTTGACGAGGAAGGTCGTCTGCTCGTAAAAGCTCAAAATGGCTGACTCGACCGAAGCCGATGGTGCAACTTGAAGCAGTGTCGAACATAGCCTGCCGACATGGTGCACCACCATTTTGACAGTGAGGCTCGCGTGAGAGGGGATCGGATCGCTCGATGAGAGCTCAGCGGTCCAATTGTGCAGAAGATTCGTATACATCTGAAGGAGAGCTCTCAGCGACTCGGATGAATTGTCCAGAATAGCTCTTTCGAAGGATTGAAATATGTCGTGGAGATCTATTCCAAGTGGCGTGTCAGTTATCAAGCTCATTTCATTGATAGATCAAGAGAGACCCTTACCCGGCCATTCCATGAAAGGGGCGTAGGATAAGATCGCAAACAGCAAATCTCGGCGTCCATTTCCATCCCAAATCTTGAAAAGTCCTCTTAAGAAATCGAGCAGAACTAGAGGGAACAACTGTGTGCAATTAGCATGCAATTGAAAAAAAATAAAAGGAGGAGCGGAATAGGATGAGGAGAAGGAAGGCAAGGGACTGCATGCCTTGGTCTTCGCAACAAAGGCGCCCACGATGTCCAGCACCTCCCAGATCATCGTCTCCTCAGCATTGCCCTCGATGACATCTCGCAGGACGGCATCGAGCCAGTTCGCAATGCGCTGAGAAGCCTCTTGATTCGGCCGAAGAAGGAGGAGCTTTTGAAGTAGTGGATCGGCGAGCACCGCGACAAGTTGGTTGGGCAACTCAATCTTCTCCAGGTGCCGCACGAAGCTCGCCACGCTCTCAATTTCCTCCAAGGTGACGGAGTCCTGGCGAACCATCAGCTACCGGCCCAATCCGGGGATTCCTTCCTACAAGCATTACCTCTGTGGCGTGTGATGTATGAACCGTTGGCAACGGTTGCCTCCGCTGGCGACCCATGGGGCGGTTGACCCGAAACCCATTGTGCGTCTGAGCTGCAGATTGCTCCATCCGGGACATATGAGCGTCCTGTATCTCGTGGAGTCGTTCCCGCCATGAGGGATCGGGGTGCTAGACGATGTGAGCTGAAGTCTTCTTTGTTTTGTTCAACAAATCCAGTATCGAGACCTCCATACCCCAAAACCCGATGCTTTGCCCCGGACCGCCTCCCCAACAATGATCTCAGGGTAGTAATCCTTGAAGACTCTGAGGAGGCCGACCAGATGTGGATCGTTGCCCGTTTGTCTCGACAGCTCCATGCTAGAGACCCCGCGTCAGCATTTCAAACCTAGTACCTTCGAATCACCATAGGGCAGGACGAGGCATCTCTCACAGCGCGCGGATCCTAAACGGCCTGACGTGCTTCCTTCTCGTGACCAGCGCCAGGAGATGGCAGAGCTGTGGCCGGATGGCCGCCGTGTCGAGCAGGTTGAACATGACCGAGTACGCCTGCGCGAGGACCGCCTGCGCCTCGAGCGCCCGGAACACCATGACGAGCCATCTCAGCAGCGCGGCCTGCAGGCCCAGGGAGGGCTTGAGCCGCCCGTGGCCCAGGGCGCCGACGACGCGCAGCGCCACGTCCGCGGGCACCTTGGTCGCGGGGTACAGGTTCCTGGCGATGGAGGAGAGGCTGGCCTGGTCGAGGTGGCCCGGCGTGCAGACGAGCTCGACCAGGCGGCCGAGGGCGTCCGGCAGGAGGCCCTTTTCGTAGGCGAGCGATGTCAGGTCCGTCACCGTGGGCCTGATGTTCGTTGCGCGGGCCTTGGCCGGCGTCTTGGATGCTGGAGAACCGCTCGACTCAGTGAATCTGCGCGCGAACGGGCTTTTCTCGTGTTGGATTGGGAGAGGAGGCGCGGAAAAATACCAGCAACGATGTCCGATATGAGGAGATCCATCTCGTCTTCGACCGGGGACGACGCCATGTTGAGACGGTGATGAGGCGCTCCGGCTGAGCTTTCCGGACCGAAGGCGGCTCAGGATTGATCTTCCCAGATCGGAGAGGAGGGACTCGATAAACCGATTGATGGGCCTCGGATGAGATGCACAATTTCTCGTCACCCTCGTGCAATGCCACTGTCAAGGGACCAACGCAGCCCTCGCTGATGATGTCCTGAGCATGGGGACCCTGCGCGGACGTTGGATCATAGACTGTCTCGATCAATGTTTGTCCCGCCAGCGCGTCCCTCAGCAGAGATTCTCGAAGCGCGTCGTGTGACTTGAGACACAGATCTCAACCGCTTGTTCCCTGTTGTTGAATGAGCCTCTTCGTGAGTGATGCTAAAGACGGCGATGCTTCGAATCAGAAGTTGATTTAATTTCCTAGGAATCGTGTCGGATTCTGCCTCGGGCAGGTACGAGGTGGTCCGTCGTCCTCTGCGCCTTCCCAAACCCCAAGCAGAGACTACAGTGTATATCACACTGTTCATGAATCATATACACACTGTACTCTCGATGGCCTCACAAGCGCAGAGGACGTAAACACACCAAATGAATCAATGTTTGATCCTGTCTGCTTGCCAGCCTTGGCCTATTGAAGAATTAATGCTGCTGGGCGAGAATGATGTTCCCACGTTAGAGAGGAGAGAGAAAATCATTTGTCCAAACGAGTGCCAGGACCTGATGAACCCACTGCATGTAGCCAAGTCCTTGTAGATGTGAGGTATATATTCGGAAGCAGTCCGTAAATACAAATGATATATAGATCTACCTATGTATAGCAGTGATTTTGAAGGGAACGAGGCTGGGATATCTTGAAAGCCCCGCAAACTTTTGATGCCGTTTGCCTACATGCTGCCGACGCCGTATCTTGTGAATCTCATCTTCAGAATGAACTCCCTCACTCCCAAACAGTGAAAAAAAAAAGAAATAAACAAATAAATCAAATTAAGATTGACGATAATCATGCCCATTTCGAAAAGTCTACAGAGTCAACAGACATGTCGAGGAGCCCATTGGAGGGACTCACCTCCGTGTCGTTGGTCGCGGCCGACGTGGACATCACAGATGACCGGTGAGAGGGCTGCTCGCTCATGCTGAAAAATGTCGCCACGCTGGTCCGCCGGAGACTGTTGAAGCTGTCCCGCACGCTGCTCCCGGGCCGAGACGAGTCCTGGCCCGGCTGCTGGTGCTGGTGCTGGTGCTGGTGCTGCAGCACGGACTGCATCTGGGGCTGCACCTGGAGCAGAGAGCCCGCGTTGGGCGTCATGGGCGTCGGGGAGGCAACGATGCCGGCGCCCTGTCTCGGGCCGTACCTCTCGCGGAGCCGCCTGATCTCGCGCAGGCGTCCGCTCCACGAGCTGATGTGCTCTCCGCCTTCCCTGTTCCACCAGACGAGCGAGAAGACGGAGGCGTTGAGGGCCAGCAGACGGATGAAGCCTGGCAGCGCCTTGAGCGACACCATCTTGGCGTCTGCCGCCGGCGACACTTCCGGGAATCCGGGCTTGCTCATGACTTGCACCGTGTAGAAGGATGACGGGCGGTTGGCTGGCTCGCTCTTCGCCTCCCGAGTCGCGATGAACGAGGCGGGCGACGCCGGGGTGATGACAATGTTGACAAAGTTGAACTGGCTCGGGAAGGTGTCAAAGTCAAAAGGCAGCCCCGAGTCGTTGAAGATGATGTTGACAAAGTCGTTGCCGATGTGTCGCTTCTTCATGATGCACTGCGGATCTCGTTCCAGGTTGGTCGGCATCTGCGTCGTGACGTGGAACACAATCTCCGTCACCCTGTCTCGCCAGCAAAAGGTGTACTGCCCGTCGATGTCGTTCTCCCGATCCAAGCCCTGCGTGTTGAATGTCGCGCCCTTCAGCTTGGTCAACTTTCCCAGGTTGTTCAGGAACTCGACGTAGTCGCTGCTGCCGGAGACATTGGCCAATATCTCCGTCTCGTGGGTCTGGCCCTGCCCAATGTAGATCACGCCGACCTTGTGGCCGTCCAGACTCGAGAATCGGTCAAAGACGCGGATGGCCCTGTCGGTGGCGTCGTCGTCGGGCAACGAAATGGGCCGCAGAGAGTCGGAAGATTGGGGAACCGGCGACAGGAGCTGAACGAGCAGATGGCTTGGCAGGATTGGCTGTCCATCCCTCGTGACGTCTCCGTGATTTTCGATTTGATGAGGCGGAGGAGGGACATACAACTCGCGAATGGTGTAGGCCGAGGTTCCCGAGGGCTGGCGTTTGATGATCTGAGCCCACCCGGATACCGTCGCCTGCTTGACGGTGATGATGCTGTTGCCGACCAGCCAGCGTTTGGTCAAGATCTCGCCGAACCGATCTCGGGTGAAATGAGGATCCTCGGCCGACTCGTCGACGTCCGCGTATGTGACCCTCTGCATGAAGTCTATCGAGGTGATGGCTTGCTCGTCTGCCCCCTGGCCAGAGCCATCAGCGTCGGCGAACAACTTCTTGACAATCCAGCCGACATGATTCGCTCGGTCAGGCAATCTCAGGGCCAGGAACCAGAAGAGAATCACATGATAGGCCAAGGCGTGGACATATTGCGGAAGATTCTCCGGCGAGCTGTTCTGAGACGCGTCGAAGGCGGCGGCACCCGTGCCAGACGCGACAGCCACTGATAGGTCGCCAGGATGGCTGGTCTTGCTGGCCCGCCGGGCCTGATCTCGGGCGTATTCGAGATAACGGAAGCAAATCGCGAAGACGATTCGAAACTCGTCTTCTCTGAAGTTGGCGTAAACATCGTGCAGCCGACTTAGGCAGGCCAAGAATTCCAGAATATGTACCGAAATGGCCGGTTGCGTGATGATTGTCGACATTTGATTGAGCATCTTGGTCAGCATCCTGCTGGCAGAGAGAGGGAGCTCGTGGCAGCAAATGGACAGCGCGTGGATGCAAGCCTTGGCAGATCGCTCCCAGGTGGCAATGCCGTGGATGAATGTCGTGACGATGTCATCCTCGTCAGCCTTCTGGAAATGCTCATGGTAACTGAGTATGATGGTCAAACTGTTGTAGAGGCACATCGCCACGTCGCCGCGTCGCAAGCCGGATGCGTTCGGCGGCTCCTGAAAACCGTTCGTCCGCATCTGCTCGCACAAGACGGAGCGGAGGTTTCGGATCTGGGGGATCGCGTCCCTCAGGAGAGCGTGATTGCTAATCTGCGAAGGGAGATGCACCAGCATGAAGCTGTAAATCTCCCAGTCGGATCCTCCGCGGAGAATGCTGAGAACTGCATCGAGCCAGGCCGACATGTTGAGTCTCGCCACCGTGACCTCTGGTCTGCTGCTGCTGCTGCTGCTATCGCCGCCCCCGGGGGCCGGAGGTATCTCGGAGGCCTCTTCGTCCCGTGGCCCATCCCCGCTTCTTGCTTGAGCTTCGGTTTCTCCATTCTTTCCCGGACCGCTCTCTCCATTCGTCCTGCCCGCCGTGTCGTCCTCCACGTGCTCCTGGATATCTGCGATATGGGAGACGAGAATGGGACTGACCATTGACGGGGGGCTCTCTGGCAGTGCCTCAGGGTCTGGGTACTTCCAGATCTGGTGGTACGTCGCGGTCGCGTTCTTCAGGCCTGCCCTGCTCGCGGACCGAGCTGGCTTTTCATTTGATCGATCCTGCCCGAGCGAGGCGCCTCGCGATAGGCGCGCCGCGCCTCCTGCATGATCGCTTTTGGCGAGCCGCAGGGCATGGGCGGCTTCGTCTGCCTGCTTCTTGGCGAGGGAGGCATCGGTCCGGCAGAGGGTGCTGGCGAGGGAGGAGACCTCGATGTTGGTGGTGATGAAGATCCGGTGGGCCCAATCGGCACGAAGCCTGAAGAGGACCTTCATGGCCGTCAGTCGAGCGTCGATTTCGCAATTCGGCAACTTTGCGATGCTGACGAGCGACTGGAACAGTCGCAGACTCTTGGCCTGATCCGTGTTCATCAACCTCAAGAACATCCTAGCGTATCCCCTGGTTACGAGATTCGAAGGAGATTGACTCGATGCCGGGACAGACCCATCGTCGCTCCTGGGCGCGCCGGTTGTCGAGGTCTGCATGGCCAACGGCGACGCGAGCCGGTCGTTGATGACGACGGCTCCCAGGGTGTCGACAATGTAATCGAAGAGCTCGAGATCGCAAGATGTGACGAGGGAGGTCATGAAGGTGATGACGGCGTCGAGGACGAGGACATCTGTCTCCTCGAGGACGTCTTGAAGTATGCGCTTGGCGAGGCGGGGGATGAAATTCTGCTCGCCGCCGTCGCCGACCAGGTCGACAATCTCGTAGGCGTCCATGATGGTGTGGAGGGCGCGCAGCCGAGTGTCTGAGGACCGAACGCGATTGCTGAAGAACTCATCGAGCACGAGGGCCAGGTTGTCTTCCCAGTGAAGGTCGGATGGCGAGCAGAACCTGAACTCCTGGAAGTAGTCCAGCACAGTGCAAGCGACGGAATCGGGAAGCAGCCGGGGGACGCTTGTGAAGAACCTGATGACGCTTTGGCGTGGCACGAAATCCCCAGACTTTTGCGTGATGATGGCGTCGAGGTGATCGAGCAGGACCGAGATGTTTGGGTCGCCCGGGAGGTTGCGAAAACAGTCAGCGGCCAGCTCGAGCACCACCGACCAGTCCTCCTCGACGATCAAGCGGTGGATTTGTCTCTTCCCATCCTGGTACAGAGCCTGCTGCGCCCTTGTGTCGTGGAAAAGAGATGTGATGAGGTGGAGGACGGTGGCGTAGATTCTGCTGGTCGGGGATGCCTTGAGGACGGTGGACAGACCGTCGACCAAGAGCGCATACGGGATGGATGGATATCCCGTCTCGGAGTCCTTGGTGAGGAGCTTCTGGACGACGGCAAGGGAAGACTTGACCTCTCTCATCAGATCCTTGTCGTTTCCTCCGTCCGGGGGCACGTTGCGAAGGACGTCGAGCAGGATGCGAACCGTAGCTTGGCCGTTGTGCGACAGGCAAAGATTGGACAGGGTATGCCAAGCCTCCCTGCTCAGTACGGGAACGAGACAGAAGATGGAGCTCAGGAGGCGGATGCAAGCCCGGAGGCTGTTGGCGGGAATGGAGCCGAAGGTGACTATGGCGTCGATGACGGCGATGGAGGAGCGCAGATCGTCCTCGACGCTGGTGCTGACGCAAATCTTCATGAGCCTGTCGATCATGCTGGTCACGGCGGCTTCATTGGCGCTGTTGAAGCTGAACTTTAGGACCTCGAGGATGAAGGCGAAGAGCTGCCCAAAGTTTTGGTCCTCGGCGGACCTTGCTATTTTCCCCTTGGCGGAGCCTCTCGGGGCGCGCCCCTGGTTGGCCTTGCGAGCGGTCTTGGCTGCCCCGTAAGCATCCTGGAGCCAGCTCGTCAAGAGCGGGAGGAGTTCGTAGTCGAAGCCTGTGAGGACGCGGCCATGATGGGTCAGATCGACGAGCGCGGCGAGCTGCAGGTGGAAATCGTCGGGATGGGCCGGGGCGGCGACGGTCTGGAAGTACTCCTTGCGCTCCAGGTCTGTGGAGGAGGTATGCCTCACGCATTCCGTCAAGAGCTCCCAGCCCGCGACTCGAGCATTGGCGGGCTTGGTTGAATCGATGAGATCTTTGGCGGCGTACCAGATCTCGAGGACAGGCTTGAGAGGGTACTCTGCGACAGCGAACCTGAGGGAGTTGGCGGCGGCGATGCGCTCGGACAGGCTGCCCTTTTTGAGGAGCTCGAAGGCGTCGACATGACTCGACGACAGGTTGCGAGAGTTGATTGGGGTTGCATTTATGAATTCGGTCCTGGGGAGGGCGGCGGCGGACGAGGAGACGGGCGGGGGCGATTTGGTTGATTTCGAGCCCGTCAAGCCGCGGAACACGCTGGCAAGACCGCTGGGACGAGTCGAACCGGATGTGGACACATCATCTGCGTGGTGCTGAGGTGACATGTGTGCTCTTCTGACGGTCTCTTGACCTGGATGACTGGAAGGGTCTGTAGGCCGAGCATATCAGCATGGGTGCGAACTTGGCGAGCGAGCGATCGATCGAGCCGGCGTCGCGATGTGTCAATATGTATAGTATTGGTGTTTGATCCCGCGAAGTGCAAAGACATCCAACAGTCCTCGGGGTAGGATGGGAAATGTGCCAGCCCACGAGGGGACCAGGGTGGGTTGTCGGATGATGGGCATCGGAGCTGCAAAGCATTGGCCTGGCCTGGCCGGGGAAGGGGGGGGGGGGGGGGGGGGGGGG
>NIGB01000006.1:1183662-1202776 GCA_003055145.1 Escovopsis weberi
CCACACACTGTCATTTCCTTCTACTCCTGTATTTTTTTTCTCGCAATAGGCGTGCAACTCGCTCCTCTGTTTGATCGTCGTCACGCCGCGTTTCTCCCCCTCCCCCCCCCCCCCCCCCCCCCGCAAAAAAAAAAAAAAAAAAAAAAAAAAAAAAAAAAAAAAGACCTTCACCAGATGGCCGCCTGGTCCCCGTCGAACCGGGCGAGCTCCCTCCCCGCGTCCTCGAGGTCCTTCTTGGCCTTCATCCGCATGTAGAAGATCGGGCAGTCCTTGCTGCTGCAAATCACCTCGCAGTGCATGCTGCCCTGGCACCGCTGGCACTGCGTCCACAGCCGCCCGAACCGCACCTCGAGGTCCGACACCTTGTCCAGCGTCTTGCTGTACAGCTCGCCCACCCGCGGCCCGCAGTCCGCGCACACCGCGCCCCCGCTCTCCGCCTTGCTCGTCAGCGGCTTCTTGCACCCCATGCACGTCTGCGTCCGCTTCGCAAACTTCATCAGGCCCCCGATCGACGGCGCCGCCACGGAGATGGTCCGCGTGTGGTCCCCGCTCAGCAGCGACCGCGCCTTCGTCTCCCCCAGTATCGGCACGAAGATGCGCTCCAAAGGCTTCGCGAGCTGGTTGTCCAGGTAGTACTTGGTGTCGATCGGCACGTTGTGCTCAAGCACGTAGATGGGGTCCTCGGACTTCTCGAAGTTCTTGGCCCCCGCCGCGCCGCGCACCATCACGTACGCCACCCGGTCCCCCAGGCTCGGCGCCGACCCGGCGTCCCGCTGCCTCATCCGCTGCGCCAGCTCCACGTGCGCCTGCTTGCTGTCGTACTCCTCCTTCGTCAGCGCCTTGGTGATGACCAGCTTCGACATGTCGATTTTGTTCTGCAAAAGATCCGCAATCGTGTTCTTGACGTAGCTAAAAAAAAAAAAAAAAAAAAAAATGATTAGCCATGCCGTTCTCCCACAAAAGCTATATTCAAGAGAAAAAAAAAATGACGCACTCCTGAGCCCCCTGGACGTCGCGGTCAATCAGAATCATGCGGAGCACCTTCTCGATGACCGTCTGGACCAGCAGGCAGTTGTCTCTCCGCACCGTCTCGATGCCCTTGGTGTCCATCTTGTCGTACTTCTCCGTCTTGGTCCAGTAGAGCCCCGCGTACCGCTTCTTGTTGATGAGCAGGTACGGGAAGTACACCTTCTCGAACTCGAGCTTGATCGGCTTGACAAACTTGGACGACACGAACTGCGCGGCCTCCTCGCCGAGCTTCATCGCCTCGGCGAGCTCCGT
Organism: Escovopsis weberi; assembly: GCA_003055145.1. Classification (NCBI taxonomy): domain Eukaryota; kingdom Fungi; phylum Ascomycota; class Sordariomycetes; order Hypocreales; family Hypocreaceae; genus Escovopsis; species Escovopsis weberi. The sequence goes on from NIGB01000006.1 coordinate 1,184,944, forward strand.
GGTGCCGAACCTGACCATGACCGAGTCGGTGTCGCCGTAGATGACCTGCGCGTCGTGCGTGTACCCGTTGGCGATGCAGTACCTGGCCTCCACCTCGTCCTTGGTCTTCTGGATCATCTGGCGGCCGAAGCTCGTCGTGCTGCTGGCGATCGGCAGGCACGGCAGCTTGCCCGTCGTCGCGCCCGTCAGGCCGTAGACGCTGTTCGCGCTGATCTTGAGCGCCAGCTGCCGCCCGTTCAGCACGGCCTTCTTGAACGGGTCCGTCTCGACCGCCAGCTCGCGCTTCGCCTGCTTCCGCGCCGTCAGCAGCTCCTCCAGGATCTGCGCCAGCAGGCCCTTGCGCTTCTGCGCCGTCACGAACCGGTCGCCGTTGGGCGTCACGATGTAGTCCTCGTCCCGCTTCAGCCCGAACCGCGCCTCGTCCCCCTCGCTCAGCAGCGTCGTGTAGCACAGGTTGTGCGCCTGGATGATGCTCGGGTAGAGCGACGCGAAGTCGAGCGTCGCGATCGGGACGTCGTAGTACCCCCTCTCGGGCTCGATGACCGTGGCGCCCTCGTACTGGTCGTCGCTCCCCTGCGACGGGATGTTGGGGATCACCAGCTGCTGCTCCAGCGCCTTCCGGAACAGCTGGCTGACGAACTTGATCTGCTGGCCCCGCGACAGCAGGAAATTGAACGGCACGCCCGTGACCCTGGCCATCTCCGTGTAGTTCTCGAGGCACGACAGCTTGTCCATCAGGCGCTGCGGGAGATAGGCGTCCTTGAGGCAGTAGAGCGCCAGGCGCCTGCGCGACTCGGGCGTCCCGTTGAAGAGCTCCGTGATCATCGTGTGGTGCACGTCCTCCTTCTGCTCCCCGAGGAAGTGCGAGCAGACCGAGTTGAGCGTGTAGCTCCGCAGGTGGTGGTCGCGCTGGACCAGCTGGAGCAGGTCCAGCTGCAGCCTGCCGTTGGTGTTGGTGTTCTTGGTGTCGCGGTTGCCGATCTGCTTGCTCGAGAACTGGCCCTGCTTGACCTCGGACGAGACGCTTAGGAGGCGGGTCCACGAGTCGAACCCCCTGACCTTGAGGTGCCTGGCGCGCTCCAGCAGGTACGGGAAGTCGAAGTTTGCGATGTTGTACCCGATGATGATGTCCGGGTCGACCCTGACCAGGAACTCCTGCCACTCCTTGAGCATCACGGCCTCGTCCTTGTAGTCGAGGATCTGCGTGGCGACGATTGGGCTCGTGGATTCCAGGCAGAAGACGTTCCGGATGAAGGGCTTCTTCTCTCCGTACTTGGTGACGACGTTTGCGATCTGGATCACGGGGTCGTGGTCGGCCTCGGGGAAGATGCCCTTGCGCCCGGCGCACTCGATGTCGAAGGAGAGGATGCGCAGCGGCGCCATCTTGGCCCATTCGCCCTCGGGCTTGTGGGCGATGAGGTCGCGGTAGCTCATCTCGGCCTCGATCTGGCAGGTCGACTGCCGGCTCGCAGGCGGGAGCATCTGGTACGTGCCGGCCGGGGCCTCCACCCAGGCCATTCCTTGGATCTGGGGCGTTGTCGCGGGAAGTCAGTACAACCCGAGCTCTGCAATTTTCGCGGGGGAGGAGAACAATACCTTGCAGTCCACCATGAAGCGCAGCACGTATTGGATGTTGTCAAAGGTCTTGAGGCCACCCTCCAGGTGGCCCCACATGCCCTTCCAGTTGGCGTTGCCGCTCTCTATCGTGGAGCGGACCTTGTTGATCTGCCTGGGGTCGTTGACCGTGATCTTGAGGTACGGCGACTTCTTGTCGCCCTGGTAGCCGTAGATGTTCATGCGCATGCCCATCGTGACCGAGTGGATCGCCGGCTTGTAGTGCGCCACCTGCATCTCCAGGTAGGCCTGGTACGCCGCGCAGTCGGCCGGCTGGAACGCGACCGGCGCCTGCACGTACAGGTAGTGCTTGAAGTCGGTGACGTGCAGCAGCACCGAGTACCCCTCGGCCGTCACGCCGAACAGCTTGACCGCCACCCGGCCGCCCGAGACCGTCCCGTCCTCGGCCTCGATCGACTGGAAGCACAGGCTGTCCCGCCCGGGCGCGAACCCCGCGACCGCCGGGCGGTCCCACTCCTGGTCCTTCTCCGCGCTGTTCTTCCGCAGCTCCGACAGGCTGAAGCCCTCGAGCACCTCGGACTCGAAGGCGCTCTTGGCCTCGCCCGCCCCGGGCTTCCCGGGCCTGCCCCGGCCACTGCTACCCTGGGAGGAGCCGAGGAACCGGGGCGCCGCGGGGGTCGCGGCATCGGGGCCGGTCCTGAGCTTCTTCGCATGCGAGGAGGAGCCCACTGCGGCGGCGGCGGCGGCAGCGGCCTGCGCGCCGTTCTGCCGAGAGGTGTTGGAGTCGCTCAGCACTCGCTTCCGGGGCAGGACCGTGGTGGCCGTCATGGCGGGCTTCTTCGTCTCGGTCTCGGTCTCGGTCTCGGTCAAACTCAAATCGTCAAAACAGGCCGTCTCTGTGTCATCAATGATGCGTATCCAGGCTCGACGAATTGGGCGGCGGCATGGAGTTCTCAACCGGTGGGATGGCTGGCTGCTGGGACTGGAAGCTTTCAGACGAGAAGCAGCAGCGCGCCTTGGAACCGTGACGAGAAGCGCCCCACATTTCTTTTAATTGAATAAATGAATCGGCGCGCGACTTTGGCGTCTTCCCATTGATGACATAAGCAAGGAGGAATTACATAATCACTCGCCGTCTCGATGAAGCTCGTCTCAGATCTTAAGATTCTCTATCTGTCTGGCCATGGAGTTCTGGTTGCATGAGATAGTATAGAATGGTTGATAGAATGGTAGAAGTATGTAGTTCTCGGTCTAATCGAGCTATGCTCTCTCTAGCTCTTCTGGCACACTTCTAGTCTCTAGAAAGCTTTATTTACCCTGTGCTCTTTCGTCTTGATGCAACCGTCAATTCGTATTGCCAACACCCTCAAACCAAAATATAATCGAGAAAAAGATCAATGGGAAAGAGAAGAAAGGGGGGGAAAAAGGGAGGAAGAGAACGCCGTCGCTTTGCGATGTAAAATATCCCTAGCCCAAGAGTCTGTTTGTCACGGAGAAAACAGGCCAGGGAACACTGAAGAGCTAAATGAGATTGGAAACAGGAGTGTCGAAGAGCGCAAGAGGGATTCGACTCTTTTGCTCAGTCTTGGATCTGACCGAGGTCGCACCAATTGTTGACAGGCTGCACAGCGTGTAAGCGTAGTTCATCTGAGGGTTTCGAACAAGAACAAGGAGGAAAGGAACTTGAAGGAAGAAAGAAGGAGAAAAAAAAAAGGTCAGGAAGACTCACGATACAACTTAGGTATTTGCACCAGGAGCACTTCTTGCCGTCGACGTTGTAAAAGTTGTTGAGCATGAGGATGAAGACGACGATGATGACGATGAGGGCGGCGACGCGCACGAGCCACCACGCCCACCAGAGGGGCTTGCGGCCCTTGAAGAAGCCAACGGGGCTCTTGTAGAAGGGGGCGACGCCCGAGTCGACGGCCGAGTAGGTGGCGCCCTGGCCGAGGCGCCTGCGCAGCGAGTTGGGGGAGTGCAGGACGCAGATGCCGACGGCGAGGCCGGTGAGGAAGCCGCCGATGTGGGAGAAGTTGTCAAGGCCCGGCAGCAGGCCGAGGACGAAGGAGATGACCATGTCGAGGAAGATGAAGGCCAGGTCCTTGATCGGGTTGCGGCGGTCCCGCCACGAGTACAGCAGGTCGAGCAGGGTGAGCGCGATGATGCCGAAGAGGGAGCCCGAGGCGCCGGTGGAGGCGATGCCGGGGGCGGCGAAGTTGCCGCCCATGACGAAGCCGAAGATGCCGGCGCTCATGTAGACGAGGAAGAAGCGGATGGGCCCGATGGCGACCTCCATCTCCTTGCCGATGGTCAGCTGCATCAGCAGGTTGAAGCCGATGTGGATGAGCCCGGCGTGCATGAAGATGGGGATGATGAACCGGTACCACTGGTCCGGGCGGGGGCTCTGGGTCGCGTCGCCGTCGAAGACCGGGTCGGGCACGCTGCCGCCGAAGCCGCAGAGGGTCGACAGCGGGCAGATCTGCGTGTTCTCGGTCGCGTTGGGGCAGAGGAAGAAGATGGGGCTGGACGAGTTGCGGCCCTGGATCTCCTTGATGTTGTGCATGCACGGCGCATAGCGGGCGCCCATGTTGATCATGACCTGCGTCGAGGGCCCGATCATGGGGTTGAATTGGGGCTTGATCATGATGGGAGAGCCCGTCATGACGCCTGGGGGGAGGAGGGGGGCGGGGTTGTCAGCGCGTCGGCAGAATCGCAAAAGCAACAACACCAACACATTGATCATCAACAGGGGCGGGGGAAGGGGAAGGGGAAAGTGGGGGGGGGGGGGTCATCTCGCACCATTCTTGACAATCTCGGCGATGAAGACGCCGATCTGGATGACGGAGAGGAGGTAGACGAGCCACGGGAAGCGCTTCTTGTTGGATTTCAGCATCCCCAGCTCGCCCAGCTCGACGGTCGCCCTCGAGGCCCTCGCCCGGCTCGCATCCGTACGGTTCGCCGGCGCATCGTAGACGTGGTCGTCGGCGCTGTGGCCCTTTCCCGGATGGTCCTGCAGCGGTATATCATGCGACGACGACGACATCTGTGGCCCCGCGACTCCTGTTCCCCCTCCTGCTCCTCCTCCTGCTCCCCCCCCTCCTCCTCCTCCTCCTCCTCCTCCGCCGCCGCCGCCGTAGTATGTCGTGTCCTGGTACAGGCCCCACTGCTGGGAGCCGTCGCTCGAAGCTCCTGCGCCCCAGTTCCGCGGGCTGGTCGGGTAGGGCTGGTCGTCGAAGACGCTCTCGAACGGCGACTGGGCGGTCCCGGAGACGTGCAGGTTCGGGGGCGCACCGTAGAGGGAGCTGCCGCGGGGGCCTGGGCGGTAGGAGGGCGCGGAGGAATCGTACGGCGAGGCATCATGCTGTGCGGCATCGAAATGATGCGTCGGCTGCTGCTGCTGGTGGTGCTGCTGGTACTGTTGCTGGTGGTGGATGTTGCTGGAGTCGTAGTAAAAATCGTTGGTGGCCATCTTGAGGGTGTGCGCGCTCTCTCTCTCTCTCGCTCAGCCCTCAACGAGCTGGCGGTCGAATGATCGGGTTAGGAGAGGCGATGATGGTCGAGGAGATGCGGGCGGTTTTCGTATATGGATCGGGGGGGGGGTGGGTTCTCGAGACAGGAGGCTGGAGGCTGGAGAATGGAGACTGGAATTCGGAATCTGGAGGCTGGAGGCTGGAGTCGTGAGACGGCGGGCAGGAGATTGGCGAGAGGGAAATGAGCGAGCGATGATCGGGGCCGGCGGGGACCGAGAGCAGGGTCCTTTTTGTCTTGTTCGGAGCCCGGCAGACGTTGACGAGAGGGGGAAGCACGAGATGCGATGAGGAGGAGGAGGAGGAGGAGGAAGAGGGGAAATGAATGACTGTCTGGATCCACGAGGAGAGCCGGTCTTGATGGGGAGTTTGGGGCTGCACTGCCGGGTGGAGGCGAGGCCGGGATGCGCGAAGCCGGCTGTGCTCGCTGGATGGAGGGACGGAGGACGGAGGATGGAGGATGAATCAAGGATGGATCAAGGATTGATGGATCAACAACTCGAGATTACGTACGTCTCTGCCTGTGGTTGGATAGGAGGTAGTAGAGGCCTCTCGCTGGGAGGAGGTGGAGGTGGAGATATTTGCTTTGCTTTGCTCTGCCCCGGGTTTGAGGTCCGAGGCACCGCCAATCGAGGCCTGCGTGTCTGATTGATTGATTGATTGATTGATTGATCAATGTTTTCTCGATTTATGATGATGATATTTGGTTTCTTCACTGGCGCTGGCAAGTCACCGTCAATCAGGCCTGGCCTTGGATGATTTCCCCTACTAATTTGACGCTCATTCCGCGCAGTCTCATTGTGGCCTCTTCCTTCTACCCGCAGCCCTCTCGCTCGACCCCGTGCAGTGCGAGTACGACTCAGTACTCGGTAAATTGGACCATCATCAGCTGGTAGCGTCCTCGGCAAGGCGATGCCGCGCACAATTCTCCGGAGTACTCCGTATGTACGAGTACGAGAACCAGTCATCCTCCTCGCGTGTGCGTTCCAGGCACCGCCGTTTCGCCCGAGTCCGGACGGCCTTTGATGAAAGAGGCTAGAAGGGTGGTGGTGACTGGTCACTGAGCCTCGCCAGAGAACATGGATCAATGGACATGGATCGATCGATCCAGGAATCATGGAGACGGGGTCCTGCTGCTAATTCGGGGAGGTTTCGCGTCTCCCCGTCATCCCCCAGACAGGAGACGCGGCTACCGTTTCAGCTCTGCGCTTCATCGAGTCTCGAGTCGCGACGTCGGTCAAACCATCGCCGTCGAGCCAGGCGAATCGTTCCATCCGTCTGTCTGTCTGTCTGTCCGGGCGTGGACCTTGTGTGTCACGTCGAGTCTCGCGAGAAGAGGGAACAAGGAGAGAAGAGGAGAGAGCGAGTTGTCGAGGACTCCATGACGATGCCTTGGCCGTGGCCATCCCGGTGGCACCCTCCAGCGTCGCAGCATCATTGATCCATTCCATCCATCGCATTCCAGGCGATCATAGGTTCTGGCGGATTCTTTTTCCCGTATCGTACATGCCCATCTCCATCGCAGTCGCATGAGCCCTCTTCGGTCGCAAATCACCAAAGAATCCATTTCTCCCCCCCACGCCATCATTTCCTCTCTGTCCTGCTGCCCGCGTCGCCCTCCTCTTTCCTGCCCTGATCGCGGCCTGCATCGCCGCCCTCGCCCTCCTTTTTGTCCTTGTCCTCCTTCCTCCACCTCCCGCTGAACACGTCGGCGACCTGCTCGAAGATGACGTCGCTCATGCCCTTGCCCTCCTCGAAGCTCTTGCGGTGCTCCTCCGCCCGCCTGCGCTTCCAGTCCTCGCCCTCCCCGCCCATCCAGATGTCGCGCAGCACCCCGCCCCTCCTCTGCGCCTCCGCCGCCGCCGCCGCCTCCTCCTCCTCGCCCTTGCGGCGCGCGGCCTCGCGGTCCCGCTCCCTCTGCTCCCTCAGCAGCTGCTGCGTCCGCTGCGCGCCCTGCGGCAGGCTCGTGTCGAAGACGGCGCCCACCCGGCTCCCGAACCGCTCGTACACCGAGTGGCCCGTGTACTCGTACGCCAGCTGGTTCGCGCACAGCGAAAAGGTGCCTAGCAGGACAAACGCCCGGATGTCCGCCTTGCGCGGCGGCAGCAGCATCGCCAGGGGGCAGATGACGGCGCCCGCGATGGCCGCGTTGTGGATGAAGGGGTTGCGCGGCGGCAGCGGGGGGGTCGACGCCTGCTCGGCCATCTTGTGCCAAGAGCTCGGGCGAGGCTTTGTGGCAGTACTCGAAAGATTTGATCGCGTGGTCGTCGTCGTCGAGGCGTGCGTCGATGCGCGCGGAGTCGAGGTGGTCCCGAGTATCCGATGCGCTCGAGCCCTGTCTCTGCTCCTTTGCCTCTGTTGCTTCCCCTGTTCTTGCTTTCCCTGTTGCTGCCTTGATTTTTTTTTTCCCCCTCTCTCCTTTGTGATTTGATTTTTTTTTTCCTCTTTCGTCCAAGCTCTCTGTGTGATTATGATCGGCGACCAAGACCTGCTTGTGGATTACTCGGTTCGCGATCCCGGGAGCAATTGGCGTGTGATGTGGTATTTGGCAGCTGCAGATCGACCGGCGGCGATGATGTCGAGATCGTCGCAAAAATCCGTCATTGGCGAGAGAATGGATTCATGGATGGATGGATGGATGGATGGATGGATGGATGGATCAATCAATTACTGGAGAGGCACTGCAGAGCTCATTCGGCCTCTTCCAATTTCGTGGCGGGGCATCGAGCTATGTCGCCTTCCGGCCAATGACCTTTCGAGTATGTTTCAATCAATCGCTGTGGCTGGAGCTTGGGCTTGGCTAGCTACCCTAAAGCTGGGCAAGCTCCAGCGCCTACATATGTCGCTGCCGGAAGTGCTACCCTATAGGCGGTCAAGCGAGAAGTGATCAATATTATGTGATTCTCGCCTACTCCGTATGTTCATCCAACATCGCGCAATCCATCCACAATTCATTGATTCAAAAGTCCAAGTGGCTCTTGGGCCCTTCCAGCGGGCTATACGGACTAAAGCCCCCCTATTGATGGCCGTCTCGGTCGGAGCACGGCCCTGAGCCTCCCAGACGCCACGCCGAGAGTCCGACCGGAACTTACGCCCTGACCCATCAATGCTCCACGGAACTCCTGAGGACGAGTCCTGCCGCTCCGCCGCCGCCGCCGCCGCCGCCGCCGCTGCTGCTGCTGCTGCTGCTGCTGCATCTACAAAGGTCGCCGGTAATGGTGAGCCATCGAGACGATCGATCTCTCACCCAACATTCTCGCACACACAGAGAAAGCATCCGGGCGAATCGGACGGCTGTCAAGTGTGCTCGTTGGTGTGGAATCCCCTGCCCTCAGCCGCCAAGGCAGGTCCAGGATCCGGGGCTTTTTGAGGCAGTAGAAGCAACACACTTTAGTAGTATGTACACACACTGTCCTCGGCCCTTCGAGTGCCATGCGGAAGAGCCAGCCGGGTACATGTACGTGCTGTTGTACGTGCTGTGTCTGGAGACTGCCAGTCCATCATCGTGCTTTCCATACGAAAGGCGCGCGTCGGGCCAGGCGGCATCATTGATGTCCAGTATGGATCAAGAGATGGAGATGGACGGGCTCTCACGATCAAGAGATGCCTCATGGCTTTGTGTGAGCCCTGCGTCTGAGGAACCATACACCACCAGCCCATCTCGCGAGCACAACGCGAAGAAGTCTGCAAGGACAACCGACTGGGGCACCGCCATGGGCGACGGACACAACTCAGATGCTGTACAAATGTACTAGTATCTCCAGGGACCCAGGGACAGAGCAGCCGTCGGATGTGACCTGCAGGAAAGGGGTGTCTCCCTAATGGTTGCCATCGTGTGAAGGTTTGGTTGGCCTGCACTTCGTACGGACGGACCATTGCGTAAAAATCCCAATAATCGTTCGCCTCGCTGCCAACATCTGTCTCTCCTTGTGACAGTCGCAGACCGCCCAACAACGGCAACGAATTCCCAGATCCGGCAAAAGAACGACTGATCGGAACAGAGGCATGAGGCAGTCGTAGGCACGGAGTACTCGTGCATACTGGTCCAGGAACTCGCCGCAAAGAAGGGAGGGGGTGATGGTCCCCGGGAACTGCTTGGGGGTGGCCGGGTAGGCGAGCGACGGCGGCGAGTATTCTGTACTTGTACTCGTATGTACTCGTTGAGTATGTCTGTCATGTCATCGCATCAGCATTATTCGCGCAGACAAATGCGACTGCCTGGAGCCCAATTCCTTGCCCTTGCCCTTGGAGCCGGAGTGCGTCTCCTGCTTGGGTCAGGGCATCGCTTGCGAGACCGGGATGCGTCGACAGCGGCCTGAGTCAAAGAGGAGGAGGAGGAGGAAGCTGGAGCTGGAGCTGGAGCTGGAGCTGGAGCTGGAAGAACTGGAGGGGGGGGGGGAAAGAGGAGGAGGCGTGCGCGTGTGCTCCCGCAAGCTCCCGCATGCCGCGAGACTCCTGACGGGGTTTTCCAGGGGGCGCTTTTGGAATGTCGGCCGCGGATCTCTCGCCTCCACTGCATCGCGAACCGGCGATCAGGCGGCATCTGCTCTTGGTCCGGGAGAGCGATAGGGTCTCGTGCCGTAATTACAACAAGTTTCTGACATGCTCAGGCATGGGTGGATGGATGGATGGATGGATGGTTTGTTGATGTTGGCGGCGTGCTTGCATCGGAACGAACACATCCTGGATCCATCCCAAGAAAACAAGACGACCGGGGGAGCGCATCCCAATTCCATCACTGCCGGCAATGAGCACAAATTGATCACCCCTGGTCGCCAGGACAATTGTAGATGTGCTCGTGCGGGTACACTGGTCCCCGACGTCCACCACCTACCTGGATACCTCACGTATGGTGTACTCGTATGCACGAACACCGGCTCTGGAGACGGGATGGGCCGTTCAGATCGCTCGCGGGGACGCATCTCGGAGTTGCGGAGACGCCGATGGTAGCAGAAACGAATTGGGCCGATGTGGGCTTGTCGCGGCTTGTCGTCCATCCAAGCTGTCTTGGCCGAAGGCTTGAGTCAAGTTGGCAAGACCCGGGCTGAGCTCCATTGATGGAGGGTGCAAGGACGGATCGAGTTGGGCGAATTGATCATTGATAAGTCGAAGGATTGGCCCATCACCATCTGAGAGGTAGGTATTGATTGATTGATCAGTCCATTTGCATGATCGATCAATTGATCCTGGGGAGAACCGCTGGGGCCCCCCCTGATTGAACCCCGGCCGGCAGGGTTCGAGCAGCGATGCTGGGATTGATGAAGACGGAGAGTGTACGAGTCTGGGGTCCGAGTTGATTGAAGTTGCTTCGATTTCTTCGCGAGGCTCAGGCACAAAAGCACAAGGTACTGGTACAGTGCATCAAGTGCCGAGCTGAACCCCACTTGCACTGTTTCCAACGGCTCAACCCATCTGCTCGGTGATGAAATGGATCACACCTTCCGAACAGTGCTCCGCTTCTCGCGGCTCCTTCCTCGTACCGTACCGACTTACTGCAATTACTACCTCCTGTACAGGTACGGAGTACTGGCAAGAACGACCTGCACTCACGCAGCACGTATATGGACTTTTCAGAAGAGCGCTCGTCGCCGCAGAACTCAAGTATGGAATACCCCCAAAGCAGACGACATCATCATGGACTGCCCGATTGCACGATGAAGTCGACTGAGCTCGAGCTCCCGCCGCTACGCCCACTGTAGGTTAGCCCCGGTCCTGGTCCCCGGTAAGGCACCGCACTTGCCTCCACTCCAGGGTGTTGGTGTGTGTGGACTTGGAGCACCTCTTTGTATTTACCTAACCCCCTCGGGCGCCAGCTTCTCGACTCCCGCTCCACAACAAGTTATTACTAGCGAACCATCTATTGTCGGTACCTATCCATTCACCGTTTCCCGATGATTCAATCCAGACTGATAAATGCTATGTTGCCTTGTTCATTTTGAATGTCCGCCACTGACCTCTAATCCGTCCTTCCATTGTCTTGCGTTCATACATGCCCGTCGGCCGGCCCCTAGCACCTTCCGTCTTCGATCCTGGACGCTTTCCTCTCTCCTTCAGCCCGGCTGCTCCTGCCTCTGCTCCGTCGTTCCCTCCTTCCAACCTTCCCAAGAGGCGACGCAACGCACCGTCTCCAGCTGCTTCATGCGTTCCTGCCGTTTCCGCAGAGGATCCCGCCCCCGCAAGGCAAGACCCCAACTTTTAGCGCCCGCCTCCTTGGTGCCCCGTCCGTCGTTCCTGCTCATCTAGCGCCTCGCCCCATCCCGCCGCCGCCTTCCCGCCTTCCTCGATTCGGAGGCCGCTGGACACCCGCATCGCCATCGCCATCGCCATCGCCATCGCCATCGCCATTGCCATCGCCATCGCCATCGCCGTCGCCGTCGCCGTCGCCATCATGACTCCCCTCACTTTCCCGCCCTCCCCGCCAAACTCCGTCCACTCTTCCGGCCAGAACGTCTACCGCACGCCCGAGCCGACCCCGAGCCCGGAACCCTCCCTCCACCCGGGCTATCTCACACCGTCCGCCATCTGTGGCAATGATGCCAGTGGGAGTGACGATGCCGCAGAGACCGCTCAGCCCTCAAAACGTGGACGCAAGAGCAACCGAAAGGTCAAGACAGGCTGCTCCAATTGCAAGTGTGTAGAATTTACTACTACTACTACTACTACTACTACTACTACTACTACCTCTACTACTACCTACTACTACCTACTACCTTCACCCCGAATGATGATGATGATGATGCAGCAGAGAAGACAGCGGTGCAAGGAAAGGCACTGGAAGCTGGAGGACATGGCGTGGATGTCTGGGCCCGGATGAACACCCCCCTTTGCTGACTCTCTCTCTGCCCACCCCTCAGGAAACGGCGAATCAAGTGTGATGAGAAGCGCCCGGCTTGTTCGCAATGCGTCAAGAGTAACAAGAGCTGCTTTGGGTATCCGCCCCCAAGTCGTCTGGCCGTCGCTGCCATTGATATCCGCATCGCCCCGAAACCGCCCTCGCCGAATGATTCCGCCCACCAGCAGGTCAAGTTGACGACGCCCGCGATAGGGGCTCTGCCTCCCGGCGCAACCGGCCTGCTGTTACGGGGCCACACCGTCGTCCTCCCTCCCCGAAGGGCTCCTCGCCGCCGCCGCCAGGTCAACCCACACTCGGCCACGCCCACCATGTACCAGCCGTCTCATGCTCTGGCCATCCAGCACACCGAGGGCCTGTACTTCGAGCTGTTCCGTGTCCAGACCGCGTCAGAGCTCTCCGGCTACTTCAACTCGTCCTTCTGGACCCAGCGCGTCCTCCAGGAGTGCCATTTCCAGCCTGCCATACGCCACGCTGTCATCGCCCTTGGTGCCTTGTACAAGACGCTCGAGCAGTCCTGCGAGCCCGACTACATCCCCATGCCCGGTGAGATGAGCCGCCTGGACTCGGTCATGTGTCATTGGCAGGTCGCCATACGGCAATACTCCGAGGCCTGCCACAACATTCTGTGCCTCGGGGACGGCGCTTCCGGGAACAACAAAACGCGACTGATGGCCAGTGTCCTGCTGACGTGCTTTGACTCCTTCATCGGCGACCACAAGCAGGCCATCCGGCAGATCCAAAACGGCCTGGCACTGTTGGACCGCATTCAAGCCGACCAGGCCGCTTCTCCATCTTCATCAACGCCTCAACAGAACGTCGAGGAGGATCTCCTCGTCATCTTCACCCGCCTTGCCATACAGGCCAAATCTTACGACATGGCCTTCCATTTTCCCCATCCATACATAATCCGCCTCGGCCCAGAAGGTCGTCGTGACCCTTCCACTCCCGTATCCATGAGACACTCTCCTTCGCCGGGTCCCTCTTACATACCCCAGTATTTCCAGTCTCTGCGAGATGCCCGCCTGTCCTCCGACAAGCTATGTGAGACTCTGCTTCGTTGCATAGAGCACCTGTCGTTCGCGAAAGCCGAGCCTACGTACACGTTGCCGACGGCATGGTTGCAATACGTCGGGACTTTCCAGAGCCAGCTTGATGCCTGGTCCAGGGCCTTTCAACACATCCTCGTCTCCCGAACGGTGCCCGGAGTATCACCCATGGAAAAGAGGGGCATCGCAGCTTTGAAGATGTTTCAGATCAACACGAATATCCTATTCTCCATGATGTTCTTCGATCGGGAAGAGCAGTTTGACGACTATCTGCCGCAATTCAGGGAAATCGTCGCGCTCGGGAGGGAAATAATAGGGGACGACGAAAAGCGAGCGACAGCAGTGAGAGCTCGCCCTACCCCATACTCCACCCACCAGCAGCACGACCTCGCCGAGAGCACGACCGGTCGCTATTCTGCTCATCACGTCAGACCCAGCTTCTCCGCCGACCTTGGCATCGTCCCGCCCTTGTTTGTGGTGGCGACCAAATGCCGCGACGCAATGACCAGACGGCACGCCATCCATCTCCTCCGCAGCAGCGCCCGCAGGGAGGGCATGTGGGACAGCGAGATGTCCGCCAAAATCAGCGAATGGATCATGCAGTTGGAGGAACGCGACGAGGGGGTGCTCGGCCTGGACGAGGTCGGCTGGATCGGGCCTCCGAGACAGATCCCCGAGCACAGGAGGGTCATGATCCAAGCTGTTGACTTTGACCTGAAAGAGCGGTTTGCCGAGATGAGAGTCGGCACACGGTCCATACATCAGGGGTCCGAGGACCTGCGAAAGAGGGTGACTCGAATCACCTGGTGAACAACAAGCCAGAGGTTCCTTCTTCGATTTCCTTTTCTTCTTCTTTTCCTTCTCTCCTTCTTTACTACAGGTCCCCGATTTCCTTCGGCGTCATTTGCGTTTTATGAACCTTGAATATTTCCTATCTTCTGTCTGGTCCAATTGGGCTGGTCTTTTTATCATCTTACGGGCTGCGGGCTGTATTTGGTGTTTACCATCAAGACCTCATGGGCTGTCATCAGTTGGATTATTGGATTCTACAAGGGGTTGATTTCTGGTTGATTTTTATTTTGATCTTCCTGCCACGCAAGCCAGAGCGTCTTCCATTTGCGTCTTCTATTCAAGTACAGATACACTTTCAATTTGACCGTGGATCAAAGCAATCTAGTAAGGAATGGATGACCTACGATGCGAGTCTTTTCACGGGCAAAGAATGGGGAGTTTTTGGAAGGCAAAAGTACGCATGTGCATGTGCATTGGGTACAGGCATGGGCCGAGAATGGCTTCCCCTTTTCGTCATATTAGATTCGAGTTTCTCCCCCCCCCTCCCCCTTTTTCTTTTCCCCCGACACCCAATTATTTTTACAGCCAGCCAGTGGGAATGACGATCGGTTCATGGTGAATGTTGCGTGGAAAGGTACAAGTTTGAAATTATTAGTCATGACTTAAATACGAACGCTCTTATACTATTGGTATCCAAACATCGCGAAAAGGGGGGAGGCTTCACAGAGGAGGCAGCTCTTCTCTGCAGATGGGGCATTGCAGGCGGAACCGCATCCACCCTTCGAGACACGCCGTGTGGAAGATGTGCCGGCACGGGGTGACCATGTACATGCGCCTGGCGAAGACGCTGGCGACGCTGACGTCGTCCTCGCCGGCGCGGACGACGGGGACCTCGAGGATCTCCCTGCAGATGGCGCAGTCGATGGCGCGCAGGCCGTGGTCGGGGCGGGGCGCCTTGTCGTCGCTGCTGGAGCTGTTGCGCCTGCGGTCAGGGGCGTCATCGGCGGCGGCGGCGGCGAGGCCGATGGGCAGGCCGCCGGCCTCGACGCTGTCCTGGCGCAGGACCGGGTGGTAGTCCCAGGCGTCCGGGGTCCAGGCGGCGGGGACGCCGAAGCGCGGGCCGAGGGCGTCCTGGAGGGCGAGGAGCAGGATCTGCAGCCAGACCCAGGCGGCGAGGGCGGCGAAGGCGCGCGGGTCGGTGCGGGCGTTGAGGAAGTTGTCGGGCTTGACCCAGAAGTAGGCGACGGGGAGGAGGCGCGCGGCGGACTGGCCGGCGACGAACTGCCAGCCGAGCGCGCGGCGGCAGTTGCGCATGGTGTTGCGGTAGACCTGGGGCATCCAGAGGGAGAGGTACGCGGCGGCGCAGAGGTTGAAGAAGAGGGCGCGCAGGCTGGCGTACCACGAGGTGGAGACGACGGCGAGGAAGGCGATGCACAGGGAGCAGAGGATGAAGCGGCCGATGATGGACTGGAAGGTGAGCGTCTGCGCGGCGGCCGCGGCGGCGGGCGAGCGTCCCGGGTCGGGGAGGGCGATGGGTGCGTCGTCGGTGATGGTCGCGGCGGGCGTGGGGGGTCCTGCGGCGAGCGATGCGAGCGGTCGGTGGCCCGCCGTGACGGGGGCGGGCAAGATCGGGGCGATGCCGGGCACGGAGGGATCGGAGCTCGAGCTGCTGCTGTTGTCGTTATTACCGTTGCTGTTGCTGTTGCTGTTGTTGTTGTTTGTGCCGGGCTGGTCAGCTTGTCGACGAGCCTGGGCCGGCTGCTGGACCTCGTGGATCCTGGCCAGGAGGTTCCCGCCAATGGCCATGGACAAGAAGGACGCGAACATGAGGGCGAGCGTGGGCAGGAAGGTGGCTGCGGCGGACGAGACCCACGTGGCGGCGGCGGTGAAGGTGAGTCCGTCGGCTATGACCATGATGCTGACCGTCTCGAAGCTGACGCGCCCGAGGGTGGAGGGCGTGTAGGTCTCCTTGATCTGGTTCTTGAGGAGGTAGACCTGGTAGAACATGACGGCGCCGTACGCGAGGATCCATGTCTTGATCTGGTGGAGGTGGACCTGCTTCTTCATGCCGACGAGGTGCGTGCCTTCGTACGAGGGGAACTGAGGCGGTCCCTTGGACTCGAGGAAGAAGGAGCAGTCGGGGGAGTAGATGACGGCGGAGATTTGCAGCTCGGGAACGGCGTGGATCGGGGCGCCGAGGGGGTGCTCCAACTCCGACTCGATGACGCGGATGGCCTCGGAGGGTGTCTCGCCGTCGGCCAGCGGCTCGAGGTCCTGCTGCAGGTTCGGGGGGTGGATCTGCGCATACAGGACGTACTCGCAGTGGGGGGAGGGGTTGGCCGTGTAATGGGGGTTCTCGATGTCCGAGTTCCACGGCATGGTCTGGTCGGCGTAGACGTCCCTCTCCTTCTCCGAGAGCACGCGAGACAGGGTCTGGTTGAGCAGCCACTGGCTCGACTGGAAGAAGTCGGGGCCGGGGGCGAGATGCGGCAGCCCGAAGATGCCCTCGAACTTCTCGCTCGTCGTGGCCATGAGGATGACCCCCTGCCGCGGCCAGTGAACGCCCCAGAGCCTGGTCTCCCAGCTGAGCCCGGAGCCGTGGGTGTCCTCGATCGTGACGGCGCCCCTGACGTTGCGGATCAGGCCCCCGGAGAGGGGTCTCTGGTCGGCCGGTAGCTGCTCGTACTGCGACACCGTCTTGTTCCCCTCGAGCCGCAGGAGGATCCTGCCGGCATCGCCGGTCAAGTTGCGGGCCCAGCCCTGGCGGAGCCCGACCCATTCCATGGAGGGCACGCTGTCCGAGAGATTATAGCTGTTGAACGTGCGATTGGACTGTCCCGCGCGGCGGACCCATTGCCCGAAGAGCGTGCCGTCGGCATCCTCCCAGAGGGGCTCCCCCCTCGCCGACTCCCAGAGCCATCGTCCGCCGACGGGGGGGACCGCATGCCGGCTGAGCTGCAGCCCCTTGTCGCGGAAGCGGTCCAGGTCCTCCCAGGCGAGCCCGTCCTCGGCGCGGAAGCCGGTCAGGTTGAGATACTTTGGCTGGGCCGGACGGTCGCCGACAGCACCGGCTTGGCTCTCTGCCGACAGCGGCCCGGAGCTTGAGGGGGCAAAGTCGCCCCAGCGAGACTGGTCCAGCTGCCGCAGCGCATAGCGATACCTGGCGAGGCGCTGGGCGACGAGGTCGGAGAAGGCCAGCGACTGGCTCTGGTAGTCGCCCTCTGGGAAGATGAGCCAGACGAGCAGCAGGATGACGAGGATGGCGACCGCGGGGCGCTGGGTCTGAGGCATGCTGCCTGGCTGGTACCAGTAGAAGAGGCGTCGTCGTCGTCGTTGTCGTCGTCGTCGTCGTCGGCGTCGGCGTCGGCGGTCTCCAAGCCCGAGGAGGCTATCGTGGCACCATTCTCGCCTGCGACGAGATGCAGGTCCTTTAAAAGGCAGTCGGGGGGTGTTTAAGCAGACGGGAGCCCGCACTGACCCGTCGAGAAGGGAGGCAGCAATGCAAATCGGCTGGATCAGGGAGTGGCGAGAGGGCAGACGCAAGGGAATGGATGGTGAATCGAGGGTCAATGGATTGAAGTCGGCGACGTCGAGCTCTGGCCAATGAGATGCGTCGAGCTGCATCTGCCGGGCGATCAACATGGAGATTCCATCTGCTCCAGGGTAGCTCAAGGCTACCCTATACCTTGATTGAATTGAATTGAAATGATGGAGTCAGGTATAGGGTAGGCGGAGTGCCCGGATCTCCATCAATGTCTACATACCTCATATTGATGTCGAGCGGCTTCAAATGTCCATCAATCAAATCGTCAGATCGACCTCGACTTATCCATCCACCTTGAAGTTTGGCAGCATCTGGAGTCGAGCTGCCTCTTCCCTTCTCCCGCAGGAGGCTCTTCTCTGCTATTATAGTCGATACATCGCAGATCGCCGACGCCGGCCGCCTTCGGAAGCTCGCGCCTTTGCACACTGCGAAACCATCAATCAATCCAGGGAGCCTGAGCCTCTTCCTCACAAGGAGCTGCCCTGCCCCCCCCCCC
>NIGB01000006.1:1202788-1226417 GCA_003055145.1 Escovopsis weberi
CCCCCCCCCCCCCCCCCCCCTTTCCCCTCTTCTCCTCCTTCTCACCATCCGTGAAAGAGACCCTGCCTTGACCGGCGACGAGTCTCCGAGATCCTGCCACTGTACTCCGTACTCCATACGGAGCAGAGCCCGCCATCAATCCCTGTCGCGTTCGCCCGCCGTCGAGATGTCGTCGAACCGTGACTCTTCCACCCCGAACCCAGCCAACGTATGTCCCCCCTCGTCCCTGGTTGATTCATTTCAATTCTTCCCGCCCTTCCTTTGCCCCTAGGCTTCCACGCCCTGGCGCGGCTTCGTGAGCGGCTCTCTGAGCTGGTCACTTGCGCCCGTTGATCGATCGTTTTCATTCGGGAGAACGAGGGAGGCTTTGTGAGAGCAGACAGCAAACATTGGACTCGTGCTGACTCATGACAGACCTCGGAAGACAGTCGCGCTGACGTGACGGCCGCCGTGGATGATTTGCTGAACAGCCTGCTGAACAAGTTCGCCGGAGTCTCATCCGAGATCTTCGCCAAGAGTGAGCAGCTCAAATCTCTCCCTTTTCTTCTCCTCCCTGCCCACCCCCTGTTCTCGGTGCTCAAGCCCGCTGCTCCATTCTGCGCGTCGGTTTCATGGCGAAATGCGTACTGGTAGACTGACCCGGACAAGTGGATGAGATGTCCCGCAGACTCGATAACATGGAGGCTGCTCTGCTGGAGAGCAAGAACAAAGAAAGCGGCTCCTCAAAGCAGTGACGGTGGGAAGCCAGATGTTGATCCGCCATCTCCATGTCAATTACGAAGATAAAACTACGAAGATACGCGTCTAGAATTCACATCCCCCATGGGCTTTCATCCGCTTTGGCACGCATCGTGGTGCTCGCCGTAATGCTTCCTGGGCCCCTTTTCCACTCTTGTCGTGGGTCGGAGATGCTTATAAATTTCTCTTGGCATGGCGTTCAATTCATCTCTTAATTGTGCCCAAGTCTCTGAAACTCTACAGCTCCTCCTTGACGTCCTCCACCGTCTCCTCGACGGTTTGGGAGAACTTGCGCAGGACGTTGACCTTGCTCTTGATCTCGTCACGCTTCAGGGGAGCCAGCCCGCCCTTGGCCAAGATGCCGTCGAGCCTGGCGGACTCCTTGGCGACCCAGCCGCCGTTCTCGCTCAGCTTGTTGAACACGCGCAGGTAGTACTCGGCGTACTTCTTCTGCGCGGCGCCCTTGATGGCGCCCGCCAGGGCCTTGGCCTCGGCCGTGGCGTCCTTGAGCGAGGCGCCCGAGACGTACTTGAGGACGAGGGCGTCCAGGGGCGCGACGAGGCCGGCGTTCTCGTTCAGGCCGCCGCCGGGGAGCCGGTGGGTCTCGGCCTTGTCGTTCACAAACGTGACGAAGTTGGGCTCGGTGCGGCCGCCCTCGTACAAGACGCCCTCCTTGTCGCCGGCGGCGAACCATTTGATCGTGGGGTACGACTTGATGCCATGCGCCTCGGCGGTGCCCTTGCTGTTGGCGGCATCGGCGTCGACCTTGGCGATGACGACGTTGGGCTCGTTGGCGAAGTCAGTGGCCAGGGCCTCCCAGATCGGAGCGAGGTTCTTGCAGTCTGCGGGTTGTCAAGCGACATGGTAAGCCAAAAGTAGATCATCGACGGAGGGGAAAGGGAGTATTGGAGGGGGGGAAAGGTCAGGGGGCCACCCCCCCGAGCCCCTCGGGCTGGTGATGGCAGCTGGACTTACGGCCGCACCAGGGGGCAGTGAAGGCCACCAGGACGTGCTTGTCGCCGCCAATGGCATCGGAGAAGGAGCTGTCGGTCAGGAAGACGATGTCGCTGGGCGGCGCGGCCTTCTTCTTGGACTTGACGCCCGTCTTCTCCGTGATGAAGTCGACCAGGCTGTCGATGTCGCGCCCGGAGTTGTAGTCCTCAGGGTCCTTGCTCTTGCCGTCGAAGTACTTGAGGGTCGGGAAGCCCTGGATGCCGAACCGCTTGCCCAGCTCGCGCTCGGCGTCGGCGTCGACCTTTGCGATCTGGACATCCTTGGAGTGCGCAAAGGTGGCCGCGAGCTCCTCGTAGATGGGGGCCAGGTTCTTGCAGTGCCCGCACCAGGGGGCGTAGAACTCGACCAGCGTGGGCTTCCCGGAGAAGACGACCTTGTCGAAGTTGGAGGGGATGAGATCGAGGACCGCAGACCCGGCGGCCGCGCAGCCGGCCAGGGCGGCGAGCACGAAGCTCTTGAGCAAGACCATGGCGATGTGGTGGTGTGCGGACCTGAGTATGTGGTCGGTAGCTCCCGAATCTTTGATCTGGTAGCGATTGGGCGTAGGGACCACGAAGAGTTAGTAGAGCGACTGCTGGACCGAACTCGACGATGGATGCAAGAGCCCGCAAAGCAACCAGCTCAATGGACACCAGCTTGGGTATCAAGATGCGGGAGAGCTCAAAACCGGCTCGCATCAGAAGAGGACACTTTGCCAGCTCCCCATACTCGTAGGAGTACTGTACCCCGACCGCTCATGCACTGTATCGCGGCAGCGGGCTGCGGGGTTATCGACTCGTTCCCGCCCGAAATCCGTACAGTGTCCGCGCGCTAATCGAGACGAGCCCCTGCATGCCTCTCCCAGCTGAGCCGCGGGCTGAGTAATCAAGATGCGCATCACGTGATTGAGACTGAGGAGCACGGTGGTCAGCACGTGACTGGCGCGCTTCTGGCGGTGCGCTTGGCTGGGGCTGCCAACCCTCCAATCGGTTCGGTGGATTAGGTATCGACAAATTCACACAAAATTTACGCCCACTCCCTCTTTGCGCACTCCGAAATCAACCCGCCGTTTTTTTCTCTCCTCCGCACCACAACCGCAATCATGTCCCACGAAAGCGTCTGGAACTCGCGCCCGCGAAACTACGGCAAGGGCTCTCGCAGCTGGTACGAATCATGACTCCCGATCGAGCGACGAAAGTAAAAATAAAAAAGAGAGGGTGGAAAACAGAAAAAGAGACGAAATGATGCATCATGAGGGGGGCAAAAAGGGGGGGAATTATTGCTAACGATTTTTTTTTTTCGTGTCGAATAGCCGCGTGTGCAAGCACACTGCTGGTCTCATCCGCAAGTACGACCTCAACCTGTGCCGTCAGTGCTTCCGTGAGAAGTCCAAGGACATTGGTTTCAACAAGGTGAGCAGCCGCAGACCTCGATTCGCGACCCCGAAAGATGCCCTCCTCGAGACCCGAGTCCGACCCAGAAGCGGCACCGAACACCCACGCCACGAAGCAGAAGGAAACACAGAAGAAAATCAAGAAAAGACAAGGAAGACGGAAAGGGAAACGAGGAAGCGACGGAGTACGGCAATGAGGACTGGCAGGACTGACATGAGGGACGATTTAGTACCGATAAATGCGCCACGCGAACATCGAGAAACAAAAGCAAAATTCCCAAAGAGGGACTCAGGATTTGATGGGCTGGCAAAAGAAAGCACTCGCAGGGCGGCCGCTTGGAACCGGAGTTCAATGGCTTTGCTTGGTTTTTTAAAGGGAAAGATTCGTGCGTCTGACGAACATGAATGTCCTCCGAGGATAGACGAAATACCACTGCATTGATTCCAAAAAAGACAAGAGTCCGAGACTGGGTCCCAATACGTTCGGAAGCCCATCAATAAGACCTCCTACTGTTGAGAATGTTGCGACGACAAACACACGACCGCGATTGAGACGTGGGCTGCTTTGGTGGATCTTGCGACGGAGCTTTCTGGGCGGTATGCCGGTCTGCTGAACTCACAAATGATCTGCCTGCCACTGCATGTCATCGAGGCTGCTCAATTGCGAGCGATTCTATGGTTGGGTCCGTGTTGATTTTGATGCTGCCTCTCCCGAGTCCCTCTAATTTACATACATACTATTTTTCAAAACGCCAGGAAGAAGCAGAGTGGAGATCGTCTATGGCAAGCCTTGTTTTTCCTTGCTGATGGTACATGAGCTTTCTCTTCTCTGCCCATGCTTGATGGCTCTCGTGGATGAGCTCATAGTAGTACTGTATGAGGAAGATACAGTTAGTGCCCCTTTGCAGATCGGTACAAAAGTTGTGCGCAAAGATCGGTAACGAGTCCAGAATGTCCCAGAAAGAACACCAGCCCAGATCATTGCGCGCCCATTTCCTCCTTCTCCCCTCAGAAGGATTGATCCTTTTTTTATGGGGATTTTTATTTTACATTTGTTTGAGTTCTTCACTCGAGAATGCGGGTGACCAGACCGGTGGCCACAGTCCTGCCGCCCTCACGGATGTTGAATCGCTGACCAGCCTCAACGGCGTTGGGGTTAGTCAGGGTGACGATCATCTCCACGTTGTCGCCGGGGTGAACCATCTTGCTGGAGGCGTCGGCTGTGCCCTCGGGGAAGGTCAGGTCGACGGCCTCGTCCGAGGTGCGGAGGTAGAGCTGGGGGCGGTAGTGCTCGTGGAAGCCGGTGTGGCGGCCGCCCTCCTCCTTGGTGAGGACGTAGAGGGAGGCGAGGAACTTCTTGTGGGACTTGACGGTGCCAGGCTTGCAGACGACCATGCCGCGGCGGACGTCCTCGCGGCGGATGCCGCGGATGAGGAGGCCGGAGTTGTCGCCGGCGCGGGACTCGTCGCAGGACTTCTTGAAGGTCTCGATGTCGGTGACCTTGGTCTTGATGGGGTCGAGGCCCTTTCCGACCAGCTCGACCTCCTCGTCCTTGCGCAGGACGCCGCGCTCGACGCGGCCGGAGACGACGGTGCCGCGGCCGGAGATGGAGAAGACGTCCTCGACGGACATGAGGAAGGGCTTGTCGAGGTCGCGCTCGGGGGTGGGGATCCACTCGTCGACGGCCTTGAGCAGCTCGTCGATCTTGGTCTGGCCGATCTCGGGGCGCTGGTTGTTGAGGGCCATGAGGGCGGAGCCCATGATGACGGGGGTCTCGTCGCCCTCGAAGCCGTAGGTGGACAGGAGCTCGCGCATCTCCATCTCGACGAGCTCCAGCATCTCCGGGTCGTCGATGGCGTCGACCTTGTTGACGAAGACGACAATCTTCTGGACGCCGACCTGGCGGGCGAGCAGCAGGTGCTCACGGGTCTGGGGCATCTGGCCGTCGGAGGCGGCGACGACGATGATGGCGCCGTCCATGTTGGCGG
Organism: Escovopsis weberi; assembly: GCA_003055145.1. NCBI lineage: Eukaryota > Fungi > Ascomycota > Sordariomycetes > Hypocreales > Hypocreaceae > Escovopsis > Escovopsis weberi. The sequence goes on from NIGB01000006.1 coordinate 1,207,901, forward strand.
CACCCGTGATCATGTTCTTGATGTAGTCGGCGTGGCCGGGGCAGTCGACGTGGGAGTAGTGGCGGTTGTCCGTGGAGTACTCGATGTGGGCGGTCGAGATGGTGATGCCGCGCTTCCGCTCCTCGGGGGCCTTGTCGATGGCGCCATACTCGAGGAAGTTGGCCATGCCCTTCTCGGCCTGTCGCTTCGTGATGGCAGCGGAGAGGGTGGTCTGATGGGCAATGACGAGTCAGCCTTTCTCCTGTTCACCTGTTCACACATTCACCAAACTCCATTGCCATCCGAAAAAGCTTGTTGTGTACTACCTTTCCGTGATCGACGTGGCCGATGGTACCTGTGTGGAACCGCATTAGCCACTGCTCTTGTCTGGCCGTATCCATCCAAATCTCTAGCACTTGCTGTTGCCGGCCTCTCCAGGGAAGGATTGATTCATACCGATGTTGACGTGGGGCTTGGACCTCTCGAAGACGGCGTATGTGCGCGCGAGGTTCAGGACGCCGGCGGCATTCTTGCCCTTGAGGGCGGCCTGCAATGGGTTCACATTTCTGCTGAAGCCATTCTGCGCTGCCCGGAGGAAAGGCCCGAGGGACCTGAAAGCGGCTGACATCTTGAAATTCTGCGATTCAAGGTGCGAGAATTAGCAGGCCAGGCCAATGGATGAGGAAGTCTCCAGCAGGAGAGGGGCACGCGAGGGCAGATCCTTACAATATGGCGTAAAGCTCTATCGATCTTCAACGGCCGGCTCGAAAATTTTGGAGGCGCTCAAAGCAAAGAACTTTTTCTCGACGTCGACCGGGGGCGCTTTGCGATCACGTGATGTCAATGGTCCGACGTCGCGACAGGACAACTCGTCGGTCTTCTGATACTCGGCGAGGTAGAGAGTACTTATTGTTGTGGCACCTCCAAAACCACAATTTTAGGTATAGTATACTTCTTATTCTATCACAACTTGGAAAGTCCTCGACCTCCCGGCCATGATCTCATGCCAGCAACAGTTTGAGCATGTCGAATCCTGAAGAGAGATCAATTATATTCACGTTGGATCATCGTCGCAAAGGAAGCCGGGGTACTTCTGTGGCGCCATCTTTCCGCTCAAGTCACTCGTCATGGCGTTTCACGGCTCCAATGGAGGTTCCTGGTGGGCACTGTTACATTTCATCCAGTCCTTGATGTCTCATTCACCCATTTCAGCGAATGGTCATGAAGTGGAATACAAACATCAACACATAAATAGAAATATGGGGTGGATATCCTGAAGCCCGGGGTGGTTTCGACTCCGGCCGTCATCTTCTTCTCCCGCGTCCTGCCAACCTCGCGTGCATCAACGGCCAGACGATCGGTTGTGTTAGATCACGCTGCCATCATTCAACCGTCGGCCCTTTCTCAGGGGTGCTGACCTCAATTGCGGCCCATCATCCCCGCTGGCCATGAAGTCGCTTTCCTTCCACGTGCCGTAACAACGCGGGTCATCGAGGGTTTTTCCCCCGGAGTTCAACCCCCCCCCTGCGCACACCGAGATCGCGATTCGAAAGGAGAGAACCTCCGTTTGTGAAATCCATCACTGTTACCGACATCGTTGCTGAAAGACACTCCAAGTCGAGGATCGACAGCGGTTGCCCGGCCCGAAATATGCCGAGGCCGGGAGGTGGGAAATGGCCGTCTCCAACGACCATCAGCCATCCAGCATGGCGGACGATGCTGTCCCGCGCCTAGAGGTCAGTCGACTCTGCCCAATACTTCAATATCAGTCGCGTGAGAGGCTAGTCCACACGCTCAGTCTTGTGTGGTGACTCCATCGGGTGACTCGAGTGCAGTGGATGATGAATCGAGATTGATCCACGACATCGACGTCATCGCCCTGTGGCTGGAATGCCGAGCTGAGCCTCAGCTCGAGCTTTACTAGGCGCCAGCGGCCCTCGAGACAGCTTAGGGCTCTCACACCCGCTAAAGAGGCTCGGCTTCAGCGGGCCAGTGGCCGAGTACAGCGTCATGCGGTCCCTGTAGCACCGCCGGGGACTCGAGCTTTTAGCGCTCCATAGCCATTTGATTGATCGCCAGCGCCCCCGACGCCCCGCCCGCTAACCTCCAAAAAATGTAGATCCGACCGTTATCACGATCGTCAGAGCTTCATCAAGTCCAACCGCAAACTCTTCGTCTGAAGCCAACGTCGTGAGTCCGCGCCCCTGTCTGCTCTCCGCTGAGGTTTGATCGATGTCTTGATATCGACTCGAGCTGACCTCCATCCGAATCCAGAACACGAGAACTGGAGGCGTGCGTTGCCGTCTCGAGACAGACTGCTCCCCCAATCACCCTGGAGAACCACCATCCAGACAATCGCGGCGACTCTGAGAGCTCCTCCGATCCTCGGCGAGAAGAGGCGAAGCGCCCACAGGAGTGAGCATACATCCGAGATCGATTTTGGACTTGTTGCCATCTCTGTGCCGAGGCTGACTCAAAGCAGCGCTCTTGCTCGCTATTTCTCCGATGCGCACTCGTTCCCAGACTATGGGTAAGTGCCTACTATACTAAGTAGTGATCGTGGAGGACTCGAGGCTCAACCACCCTCCCTACCTCTCCTCTGCTCTGCGCACCCCGTCACGAGCTTGCGGCCGTGCTGACTTTTCAACCTTTTCTTCTTCCTCTCCAGGGCGCCAAAACGTAGCCAAGTCATGACTACCAACAGAGATCGGCTGGTTCGCCATCACCTCCGAAACCATCAATCTTTCCTTCCTTGGGGGCAAGCGTCGCTAACTGTCAGCAGAAGCAGATCAATTCGTTGCCAAGACACATTAATACCTTAAGCTCTCAGAGATCGACCAACGCCGAAGATGGATCCAGCCCACCCCCCGCGAAACGACAGCGATGGAATGCGCACGCTGGACTCGAGGCCAGCCAATCTCCTGCGGCGACCAAACCATCGACTCGGTATCTTTCATCCCGAGACCCAATCATCGACAATCCGCATCATGATGTCTACGAGATACAGAGCACCTCGAGCGCAGGGAACATCAAGTCGACCTTTTCCAACCTGGATGAGTACCGCAAGGCGCAGCCAAAGATGGGCATGAGGAGAAACCGAACGCGCAACTCTCGCAACGTCAAGTCCCCGGAGAAACGACAGGACCTGGCACTCGCCCAAAACGACCCAAGTCTCAGCCTTCTCAATACTCGCCACAGTCCTCCCCACAGGGAGCCTGACGCCGAGAGCCCAGATGCTCTTTCTGGTTCGACCCCACCGCCGGCTCTCGTGATGTCGGATGTCGTCGCGCAGCGCAAGCCCAACAAGAGGAACAGGCCCTTACACTCAACAGATCCCGTCGAGTGCAGCATCAAACGCCAGAGGCCAGCTGGCCACCACGATCTAATAGAAGTCTCCGAGGATGAGCTTCAGGGCGATTCGCATCACTATACGCCTTTGGTCAGGACTCGAGAAAGCAACCCCTCCCCGAGACCGAAGCAGCCTTCACAGAGCGAGCATAGGGAGAGGATTCGAGGGGATATCCCGAGGACAAACTTTCCAAAACCGCCGACCGAACCGAGACCAGACAAGTCTGGATCTGAGGGCGTGCGAATCGCTCGAGCAGTCTGTGGCAAAGACATGTACAAGAGCCATGATCATCACTGGATATCCCTCTACCAGGACAGCTGTGGCGGCACGAGACTTGAGCCTCGCGACGAGCTCGGACACGCTGTGGATGGTATGAAATGGATGGGTTTCGACACCAAGAAAATCTCATCCGCCCGCCATTCCTCCTCAAAATGCCACATCATGATCCAGCGGCCAAGAGCCGGCGAAGCCGACGCGAAGCTACTGCTGGAATTGAAGGATCCGGAAGATGCCGACAGACTCATCAAATTCCTGAACGGTAAAAGCGAGCCGCTGTAGGTCACTTTCTTATTCTCTTGGGAGTGTCATGAGTACTGATATATATCTCTATGCACAGAGACGGCGTCTTGGAAAAGACAATGGAAATTCTCTGGAATTTGGCACAGAAGTATTCGGCGTCTTGTATGCACGTTCGAGCCCAAACGTCGAGCCAGGCGGCCGGGTATGGAGCATCCGAGGTGCAAGTATCAGACGGCCACAAGAACGGCCAAAGGCAAGGGTCGAGCGGTATCAAGGATAGGCTGCTCCAATCCGCAATCAATGTTGATTCTACGCCAAAGGAGGGAGCGAGAGAAGAAAAGCCCGCCGTCAGACACTACGATATCGAAACACGAAGCTCAACCAGATTCGGCTCCGGGCCTGCGTCCTCTAGGCCTCCCCCCAAAAGTTGGACTGACTCGCACCCAGATTGGCGGAGGCTTTGGCCAAGATCGCTGGTATATCCATTCACAGGGAGAAACAGAACGACGGTTGACGAGGACGACATCGCGAGACTGAACGAGGGCGAATTTTTGAACGACAACCTCATCAATTTCTACCTCCGGTATCTCCAGTGCAAGATGGAAGAGGAGCACCCCGCGCTATTGAACAAGGTCTACGTGTTCAACACATTCTTCTTCGAGAAACTGAAGTCTTCGAAGGGCAAGGTCAACTACGATGGCGTCAAGTCTTGGACGGCGAAGATCGATTTACTTTCTTATGACTACATCGTCGTTCCCGTCAACGAGCACGCCCATTGGTATTTGGCCATCATCTGCAATGCGCCGAATTCCGTGCGAGACCCCAAGGCCGATTCATCGTTGCCACTGACCCAGCCTGACGGAGCCTCGGAGGTGGCCGATCCGGACAAATCACCCAAGATCCCGCCCACTGCGCGGTCGATGTCTGAGGCCTCTCAGCAGGCCGATCGTCTCATCAAGGAGCAGCTGGAGGAATCCACAAACAGCGTTGCGGAACTCTCACTCAACACCCCCTCCTCGGCCAGCAGGGGGAAGCCGGCGGATACAACGTCCTTGAAGCTGGACTCGACCCAGCCGAAGATCATCACTCTTGACTCACTTGGATCTGCACATGCACCGACTTGCAGGGCGCTGAAGGAGTATCTCATCCTTGAGGCCAAGACGAAAAGGGGTATTGACCTGGCCCTTTCCCCTAGTGGTATGACGGCGAAAAGAATCCCCGAACAAGACAACTATTGCGATTGCGGAGTCTACATCCTGGGGTACATGCGAGAATTCTTGAAGGATCCCGATGGAGTCGCAGACAAGCTGCTGCAAAAGCAAGATGTTGGTTGGAACATCCAAGCCTCGCAGCTGCGTAACGAGATCCGCGATCTCCTTTTAGTCTTGCAGGAGAAGCAACGAGCTCTCCTCGGCGAGGAGGAGGAGAAGAAGAAGGGTTTGAGAAAGAAGGATGCGTCAGGGATCATCGTGCCCGCCTCCTCAACCTCGCCCCCGATCATCCCCTCTCCATCTCCCACGCCGAAGTTGCCCGGATCCTTCCCCGAGAGTTCACCTGAAAAGGGGTCGGAGGAAACCCCGGAGCATCCAAAGCCGCGGTCCGTCTTGCAGGAGGCCAGGCCGCGACAGAGTGAGCAAGAACCAGACGTTTCTGAGGAGAAACAGCGCATCAGAGAGAGGACGAATGAATCGAAATCAACCAAGACCTTGACAACTGACTCGGAAACCAGCTCGGGCATCAACGGTGGACCGCACTTCTCGGCTTCGGTCTCTCCGATCGGCGAGGGCCCAAAGGTAGCCCGCACTAAAATTGTCGTGGAGCTGGAGGCCAGATCACCGCTGAACGGGTATGAGGTCCCATTGATCGCCCGGGGCGACAGCACGCGGCCTCACGTCGTGCAGGACTCATCCAGCTCGGAGCCGGAGGTCAAGGCCGTCGAACCCGTGGGAAAGAGGAAGCGAAGGCCCTCCCTCGAGATCACGGACGAGCGAAAGGTCAAGCCTGGGGGGCCTTTGATCAGACCCCCAGGCCGACAGCGCAACACGAAGAGCCGTACCAAGTCTCCGTATTTCCCGCCCATTGACGACGACGTTGATGAGCTTCAAGGGGGGCCAAAGTACGATGGAATTGATCGGTCTATTGATTTGACAAGCGCATGAAGCTCCTGTCGAAATGAGCTGTTGTAAAACCCTAGGACTTCAGGAAGAGGCCGGATCTGTGAAGGAAAGCATCTGCATCATATCACCCTGTGTCTGTTAGAGCGATATCACGGGCCCTTGTTTGCATTTTTGACAATTGATACTTGAAGAGCGACCTTGGGATGATCTTTTGAGGTGAATGGAGTCAGTGAAAGTCTTATGATAATAGAAGCTTCAAGCAGCCCTGCAATCACAAAATTCAACTATAATAAAGCATTTCTAGCAATTTCGGGGAGTTTCGTGATCAACTTGGAAGTTATCAATGCCCGCCTTTGAACATGGTAAACGGACTGGTCTCAAAAGCATTTATGATCTATCTTTGCAACGCCAAGTGAACTAATTGTATGGATGGAAATGCGAATTCATGGCATTAACACGGATTATACACAAAATGCGGATACACGCAGCATATATGTATATGGAAGCCCCCCCTCCTCTTTGCTGCTTTCTCATGCGTCTTCGTCGTTGTCGTCATCATCGCCGGGATTTGCCTTGTCACTCTTGCCGTTTGTTGCTGGTCTTGGTATCCTGGGGATCTCGAACACCACGCCGCCGTTGCGGGCCGCCTTGCTGGCGGTCCAGCGCCCGAGGCGGTGCTCGCTGGCGACGGCGGCGACGACGCAGAGGCCGTCCATGCCGCGGTCGCCGCGCTCGAAGACGGAGATGTCGTTGATGACGCCGACGATGGACTTCTTCCGCGGCGCGTCGTCGAGCTCGTCGGAGGTGGAGGGCGAGGGGTGTCCGCCGAGGACGGCGGCGAGCTCGAGCCTCCTCTTGTCCTCGGAGAGGCGCCAGACGCGGACGTGGCCGTCCCAGCTGCCGCTGAGGATGATGTCGGAGTAGGGGATGGTGCGGAGGGCGGTGATCCAGCGGGGCAGGGGCGCGGGGATGGCGTCTGGGCTCGGGTTGTCGTCGGCGGAGACGTCGGAGGGCTTGAGGGGCGGGTCGAGGCCGTGGGCGAGGGGCTCTACGAAGACGGGCTTCTTCTTGGAGACGCTCCAGAGGGCGAGGGAGCCGTTGTCGCCGCCGGTGACGAAGAGCTCGTCGTCGATCATGGCGATGCGGTCCATGCTGCCCTCGTGCAAGAGGGAGCGGGGGTCGACGCCCGCGGGGCGGGCCTTCTTGTCGACGGCGCCGCCGCGGAAGACGAGCTGGGTCTGCTCGGCAACCTTCCAGAGGCGGGCGGTGCGGTCGCGGGCGCCGACGCTGACGCAGCGCTCCTGGGCGAGGGCGTCGATGTCGAGGACCTCGTCCTGGTGGCCGAACAGGGTCTCGATGTAGGCGAGCTCGTCGAGGCTCCAGACCTTGACGGTGCGGTCCCGCGAGCACGAGTAGAGCTGGTTGGTGCCCCGCCGGAACGCGAGGCCCGTGACGGCGTCCCGGTGGTGCGTGAAGACCTTGACGGGCCGCAGCGTCTCGGCGTCGTAGACGATGATCTTCTTGTCCTCGCCGCCGGTCACGACGAACCGGCCGTCGCCCGACGCGGCGACGGCGAGGATCCTGCCGACGTGCCTCTTGTAGTTGTTGTCCTTGGCCCTGCGCTTGTCGCCCTGCACCCACGAGTCCAGCTCGGGCTGCCTCCGCGGCGGGGCCGGCGGCTTCTTCGGTTTCCGCCTCGTCGTCCGCGCCGGCTGCTGGTGCTGCGGCAGGTCCTGTATCCTCCACCGCTGGAGGACGAGGTCCTTGGTCGTTGTGTAGACGTACGGCGCGCACGCCGCGATGGATGTGACGGCGCTCTTGTTGGACCGGAAGAAGATCTGCGCCGCCTTGTCGAAGGCCAGCTCCGCCGCCAATTGCCGGTAAACCTTGCCCTTGGTCTCGGCGACGTCCTCCTGCAGCCGCTCCGCGATCAGGTCCCGGTCGATCTCGGCGGCGTCGAAGCCAAAGTCGTCCACGTGTTCCTTGACGTTGTCGAGATAGCGCTCGGCGAGCCTCAGCCGCTTCTCGGCGGCCGTCTCGCCCTCCTCCCCTTCGTCGGACTCGGAGCCCCCGTGCCGGTCCCCGCCGTCGTCCTCCGCGTCAGGGAGCCCGTCAAAGCTCTCCTCATCGTCGTTGTCGTCATCGGAGTCGCCGCTGGAGATGGACTCGTCCCGTTGGGCTCGCTTCTTGGCTGGCCCCCCCGTGGCGGGAGGTTTGGAGGCCCCCTGCTTCGTCGACCTTTTGGAGGTGGCGGCGGCTCGTTTTTTCGGTGCTTCTGGGGCCGCCGGACGCTTCCGCTTCTTCTGGCTGCCGGGAACTGTGAAAAAGGAAGACATTGTTGTTCTGCACAGCTCCGTCGAGCCAAACTAGACTGCCACCAAAGAGACTCCAGTCGTTTTCCGGCATCAGCATCACAGGCCGGCACAAGAGAGAAAAAAATAAAAAGTTCGAGATAGCGGCCCACTTTTGGTGCGAGACCCACTTGGGAAGGCGGTCAGGCGTATCAAAATCCGGTTTATGGAACAATAGTTTCTCCGCGACCGACGGCGAGGAGGTACGGAATATGTACTCCGTACATGCCGTATGACAGGCACCCGCTGGAAGACGACGGCAGGAGCCACTGGAGGTGGAGGGACATGGCCACTTGAGAGGTACCTCCTTCCCGCTGGCTGGAAGCTCCGACTGACGCGCAGCGCTACAGCCTAGCGGAGGAGGTAGGAGCACTCAGCACGGCGACTCGGAGCTTGGCCAGGCTGCATCGAGTCTCGTTGAAGGCGGGCTGCTGGCGTCCAACTCCACAGCTCGACGCTCGACGCTCGCCGCTCGCCACAATCGCATCCCGCATCGCATCGCAATCTCGTTCTTCATCATGTCAGTCGTGTCTCTGGAAGGCCGCGAGCATGGGCACCTGCGCTGACGATCAAGCAGGGAGGTACTGTTGGGAATCTCGGGCAAGGACTTCACCCTCATCGGCGCCTCCAAGGCCGCCATGAGAGGTGCCACCATCCTCAAGGCCGCCGACGACAAGACAAGGCCCTTGAACAAGCACACGCTTCTTGCGTTCTCCGGAGAGGCCGGCGACACAGGTGCGTCTCTGAGAGCGTCCCCGCGGAATCCTGGAAATGACAGGCTGACGAGGGTTCGAAACTGGCAGTCCAATTCGCCGAGTACATCCAGCGGAACGCCCAGCTCTATTCGATGCGCAACGAGACCGAGCTGTCACCCTCGGCGCTGGCACACTTCGTCCGAGGAGAGCTCGCCACGAGCTTGCGATCGCGCAACCCGTACAATGTCAACCTGCTGATGGGGGGCGTCGATCCCATCTCCGGCAAGCCCTCGCTGTACTGGATAGACTACCTCGCCTCGCTGGCGGAGGTCCCCTACGCGGCTCATGGCTATGCACAGTACGTCATTTCCCGGTGTGGCCTGCGATCGAGGGGACGGCGGCATCTTGCTAATGATTCTAATGTTCGGACAGATACTACTGCTTGTCTCTCCTGGATAAGCACCACCACCCGGACATCACGCTCGGGCAGGGCATCAAGCTCATGACGATGTGCATAGACGAGCTCAAGCGACGGTTACCGATCGATTTCAAGGGCATGATAGTGAAGGCGATCAAGGCAGACGGGATTGTCGACATAGAATTTGATGACGACCGCATTGTCAAGATTGCTTGAGGGGTGCCCCAGGGGGGGGAACGGGAAGCCGCTATGTAACTCTAGATGGGCTCGAGTTTGAAGAACAACACGACACCCGCCTCTTTCTTTTTTCCCCTCCCGCAGCCCTTCACGGTCGTCTCTGAACGCTGCAGGTGTGTGATTGGCGATGGGATGGTGATGGCATCCTCCGCCCGGCCAAGCCTGGTGGGATAAAGGCACGGGCTGAGTCTGGTCAAACGCAGCACAGGAGGGTCTACGGGATGTGGGACTGAACGCATCTGCATTTGCGATGTCTGGCAGCGCAGTCGTTCTCCATCCACGTCGAGAGCTTGGCTACAGGACCAGGCTCGGGCCGGACATGGCGGACGCAGACCATCAGACTCTGTGATGGTCCTTTGAGCGGGAGCGGCAATGCCAATTTCCCAAGCAATTGGAGACGACTGCTTCTCGAGGGACGAGGTCGCAAGCCTGCACGGCGTTGGCCGCCACGCCTTCGCCATTAGATTCTCGACTTACGCCAAGCTTGCAAGATGGGAGACGTAATCTACTATATATAGCAAGACCTCGTGAAAGCAGCAGTGGGACTAGTACGGAGTGTTACTACCCGTAGATCCGTAGACCCCATTGAATCCATTATTCAGGCCGCTTGACACGAGTTGACTGTGAGGATCGAATGCTTGTGTGTGTGTACCGTTCAAACGGCAGCGCGTGCCACGTACCTACCTTGGAGCACTCGTACTCGTCGATGTGGTGACTCGCCTCCCAAGACAAGCTCGAGTCTGGGGGTCAGATCTGCTGTTTCCGGACGAGGGACGTGCGCGTCTGCATTCCTGACCTCGTGCTGCGGAGCACGAGTACGAGTACGAGTCCTCGTAATACGGGTTGTCGAAGATGGTGACCTGAGGTGTACTCGTAGCTCCGAGTCGTCGTTCTCTTGGCTGCAAACGAACCCTTCTCGGCGAGCCAAATTCGAGGGGCTACATACAGATACGTGCTGCTTTTCCCAGGCACCCGTGGATGAAATTCAACAGAGGGATTACAGGTACGAGGACTTTGACGGGAATCTGCTGCCGCTGGGGCGGAGGGCCCTGGACGATGGGTCTCGATATCGAGGGCCCCCGGCTGCATCGAAAGGCCTTGATGACTGGAGCCACCGATCCATTGATCACTGATCAATCAGTGGTTTCTGAGTCAATCCCCAGCCCGTACCAGGTACCCGATTCATCGAGGGGCGCGGGAAAACGGTAGCAGGAACGAGTACCCCGTACACGATGATGATGATGATGAGGAGGGGGAGGAGGAGGAGGAGGAGGAGGAGGATCAATTGGCAGGGCCCATGACTCGGGGCCCCGTGGCTTGTGCAGGGCTCGGCATGGCAGATCGCTCGATGATCGATCCGCGGGAGGCCCAGGACCTGCCGCACACGGCAAAGATGGCCTGTGCAAGTGCCGCATGCGTTTGAGCACTCGCTTTGGACTCGAGAGATTTCCAGAGAGATCAATCAATCAATCCATCAATTCACATCCATCACCGCAGTGACGGAATTGGCCGAAGAAGAGGTTCGGACTCTCGGTCTGCGCGAGGAGTCCAAAGGCAGTGGGTGTGTGGCTAGTGAGGGCGTCGTCTCAAGCCACAAGCCACAAACCCATCAATTGATGCCGCACTTCAAACGACAACTCGGGAGTACGGGTACAGTGCCGGCCGACCAAGGCTCGTACGGAGCAGAGCAGACTCATTAGTACTACTACTATAGGGTACTAAGGCTACCAGGTACTCCGTACAGTCCTAACTGAGCCCGTAGCCCTGGCGTACAGGTTGTCCTGTACGAGTACCCGAGGGGCACTCTTCAATGGGCCAGCGCATTGCCTCATGCAGCGAAAAGGAGGGCCCTCTTGCGACGGTCGATACCCAAGCAGTACATGGAAAATTCTGAAGCCTTCACTTGCCTTCTCTCCGAGTCTCTTCCCCCCCCCCCTCCCCCTCCCAATCGGGCACTAGCCTCTTCCTGGACCAGCCTCGTTCCAGGTTAGCCCGGAGCCGTGGCTCGTGGCTCCAGCTTCACTGGAGGAGGCACCGGGAATTATTTTTTTTTTTTTTCTATTTGATCAATTTTTTTCTTCAATTTTTTTTTCCTTTCCCTCCTGCTGCTGCTCCCTCGCCTTCTTCGCCTCAACGCCTCGACGGTTCTTTTTTTTTTTTTCTCTCTCCCTCCTCCCACAAAACTCCCGACGCTTTCTTTCTTTTTCCCCCCCTCCCCACACAACAAACCCACCCCTTCATCCTGTCTTCCTCCTCATCCCCGTACTTTCCCACACGTCTTTTTCTGTCTTTTCCTTGGTCTTTCCTTTGAAGAATTTTTGCATTTCTTCGACGGAAGGTGCAAGCACCGCTTTCACGCGTTTGCGGAATTAATTCATCTGCGAGACGGAAAAAAATAACACAGACTCTTTCCTCCTGGCATCTCGTCGTCGTTTGCCATCTCTTCTTCTTCTTCTCTTGCCTTCTCCTCTTTCCGACTCAGTCGTCGTTCGTCTCTGCGTCTTCCTGTCTCTCGTTTGCGGGCAGGCTTCGCTTTTTTCACTCTCTTTTCACATCTCTAGAGGGTGATCTTCGACTTCGATTCGTTTTCTCGCGTTTGCTCGAGCACAAGGGAGAATAAAAAAAAACCAACCCCAGTCGACTGGAAAAAACAACAACAACACAAACAACACAGATCTCATCAGAATTGTCTTGTCTGACAACTACCTGCAACATGGCGGATCAACTCAACATGGGCGGCCTCAACCTTGACGGCCCTTCGCCTGCTCAGGGACGATCCTACATTCCGCCTCACATGCGCCGTCAGAACGCTGGGCCTGCTCAGCCTCCTGTCAACGGTGTCAACGGCGGCCCGCCTCCCATGAATGGCGGTCTGAACAACAGCAACTGGGCTGGGTATGTACATATTCGTCACATCAATCCATTCACCTGTCCCTCATCCTCGCCGTCAGATCAGAGGTGCTAACAATTTCTTCCCCCCCTTCTAGTCAGAACAACTACAGTGGCGGTCGCCAGGGCGGCGGCAACTGGAGTGCTGATGGTCCCGGCTACGGTGGCAACCGCCGCGGTGGCGGCAGCTGGGGTGGCCGTGGAGGTGGTTACGCCGGTGGCTACGACGGCCACAGCGGCGGTGGTGCCCCCGCCGGCCCTGCTGCTCGCGGCTCTGGAGACGGTCGATGGCAGGACGGCAAGCACGTCCCCGGCCCTGCCAACCCCCGCGTCGAGCGTGAGCTCTTCGGCACCGCCGATGACCCTTCCAAGCAGCACACCGGCATCAACTTCGAAAAGTATGACGACATCCCCGTCGAGGCCTCTGGCCGTGATGTCCCCGAGCCCGTCCACCAGTTCAGCACCCCTCCTTTGGACGAGCACCTGTGCCGCAACATCGAGATGGCCCGCTACAAGGTCCCCACCCCTGTCCAGAAGTACTCCATCCCCATCGTCATGGGCGGTCGCGATCTCATGGCCTGTGCTCAGACCGGTTCCGGCAAGACGGGTGGTTTCCTCTTCCCCATCCTCTCCCAGGCTTTCATCCACGGCCCCTCCGCTATCCCTGCCAACGCTGCTGGACAGTTTGGTCGTCAGCGCAAGGCCTACCCCACTTCCCTCATCCTCGCCCCCACCCGAGAGCTCGTCTCTCAGATCTACGACGAGGCCCGCAAGTTCTCCTACCGTTCGTGGGTCCGCCCTTGCGTCGTCTACGGTGGTGCCGACATCGGCTCCCAGCTCCGCCAGATCGAGCGAGGCTGCGATCTGCTCGTCGCCACCCCCGGTCGTCTCGTCGACCTCATTGAGCGTGGCCGCATCTCCCTCTGCAACATTAAGTATCTTGTTCTCGACGAGGCCGACCGCATGCTCGACATGGGTTTCGAGCCCCAGATCCGACGCATCGTCGAGGGCGAGGACATGCCCGCCGTCGCCGACCGACAGACCCTCATGTTCTCCGCCACCTTCCCTCGCGACATCCAGATGCTCGCCAGGGACTTCCTGAAGGACTACGTCTTCCTGTCCGTCGGTCGTGTCGGTTCGACCTCGGAGAACATCACCCAAAAGGTCGAATTCGTTGAGGACCACGACAAGCGCTCCGTCCTCCTCGACATCCTCCACACCCACGCCGGCGGCCTCACGCTCATCTTCGTCGAGACCAAGCGCATGGCTGACTCCCTGTCCGACTTCCTCATCAACCAGAGCTTCCCCGCCACCTCCATCCACGGAGACCGCTCCCAGCGTGAGCGTGAGCGCGCCCTCGAGTTCTTCCGCAACGGACGCTGCCCCATCCTCGTTGCCACCGCCGTTGCTGCCCGTGGTCTCGACATCCCCAACGTCACCCACGTCATCAACTACGATCTCCCCACCGACGTCGACGACTACGTCCACCGAATCGGTCGTACCGGTCGTGCTGGAAACACCGGTATCGCCACCGCCTTCTTCAACCGAGGCAACCGAGGTATTGTCCGGGAGCTCATCGATTTGCTCAAGGAGGCCAACCAGGAGATCCCTCCCTTCCTCGAGGCCATTGCCCGTGAGTCCTCCTTCGGCGGCGGCGGCCGTGGTGGTCGCTCCCGCGGTGGCGGCGGCGGCCGCGGCAACGCCAACAGGGACTTCCGAAAGTTCGGCGGTAGCGGCTTCGGCGGCGGCTCCGGCGGCTTCGGTGGCTCCGGCGGCTCTCAGCAGGGCGGCAACTACAACAGCTTCGGCGGCCAGCCCAACGGAGGCTCCAACTACAGCGGCGGTGGTGGCTACGGCGGCGGTGGTTACGGCGGTGGCCAGCAGTATGGCAACCCCGGCGGCCCCGGTGCCCAGTCTTCTTGGTGGTAAACGCAGAACCTTTGTGCTTCCCACGATCGATGCGATTGTGCGGACCAAATTGTGGCGCAGGTTCTAGCCACTTTACTTTCCTCCGCTGCTCCTTTTTTTTTCTTCTCGTCTTACTTGCTTTCTTTCTTTTTCTCCCCCTTCCCCCCCTTTTTTTTTTGCTTTGATTACATCACACCTTTTCTTTCCTTCTTTTCTTCTTCTTCTTCTTCTCCTTCTCCTTCTACTTGTTCTTTTCCCTTTTTTTTGTTACGCATGCATCAAGTCATTCATCTTCCAAGACACGGCGGCATCATGACTCGCGAAGACGGAACAGATGCCTTTTCTGCCACGAAGGGCAGCAGCGGTCAGGGGCATTCACGAATCATGTGATAGATTTGCATTTCCTTTGATTTCAGCATCCTCTCTCGCTTGATACCCTTAGACCGAGAGATGAGGAACTTGGGGACGTTGGCAGAACGTGGTAATTAGAGATCTAGGGAAACTAGGTCTGGACAGGGATATCACGATGTTTATCCATGTTCTGCAGTCTACGAGGGGTTCCTCCCCGAGGCATTTTTCTCGCTTTCACGATAGAGGGTCATGTTATCGCCGTGCATACATAGACAAAAGTGGATTTTCTCGGTTCTCTGGTCGGAAATCGCTCGGCGGCCTATGTCTCCCCACGCGGACGTGGACGGAGATGGGAGCCTCGAGGATAGACGGGGAATGAGGTTGGCCAGAAGGCCTGTTTTCTCTGTGTTTTTTTTTTCCTTCTTCTTCTTGATGGGAAGGGAAAAGAAAAGGAAAAAAAAGCAAAAGGGCTAATGGATTGGAGGACGGCAGGAATGGCATGATGGCATGGCAATGGATTCCAACAAGCACAGCCTTTCTTGCTCTTTGGAGCCGTCACGCGAGGGAGGGAGAGAAGAAGGAAGAAGAGAGAAAACATGGATTGGAGGCCAGGGCCACAGCTCGGGCGGGTGGCCGGGCACGCGGCTTTTGGAAGACGGGGTCTAATGGCTTTGTTCCCGTTGTAGACAGACAACCAGAGTGGGTTGAGGAGTCCCAAGCAAAAAAAATACACTCGAGTTTTGCACAATCGATGCCGCGAATAGTGATGTTGATGGTTGACTGGGTCGGTCAGTGAGGTTGAGGTTGAGGTTGGAGTGCAAGTGACGGGTCGATCGTAGGGTTAGGGTTAGTAGTGTTGACCTACTCTGTACCGTGCAAGGTGTCCGGTGTGGGAAAAAAAAAAAAAAACTTTGTAGCTCCATGATTGAGCCAACCTGAGCTTCGATATCAAGGTCACTCTTCAGGCCAGTCTCTAGGGAAAACCTGTCGTCCTTCAGACGAGGCTTGCAACAATGATGCCCGAGAGCTCAGGGCTCAGGGCTCGACCGGTTGTGGCGCGGCGGGCACCATCATGTATCAATGATGGATCAGTGGTATTGATGGATGAGGTACCTCGTGCCCCGCCACAGGAACGCGCATGAGGAAGCGCTCGTCCACGATCCACATGGGCTGTGCTGAGAGGTCAAGAGGTATCCGTACGAGAGGTACTCCGTACAGCTCGAGACTCAGGTATTGGATCGACGGATCCAACCTTCCCCTCACACATCAATCCATCCGCCCTCGCTCTGACATCGTCGAGCTGAACCGGACCACAAACCTCTGCCCCGCGCACCCGCAAAAGCCTAACGAGGCGCAGCGCCAGCCCTCGTGAGGACCTGAGGACAGCTGCTGCTCCGAAAGCGCCGCCCGTGCTGGACGAGCTCGACGGCCATTGAAGCATCAATCAATCAATAGATCAAATCGGTCCACCATCACACCATCGACCTTGTGCGGGAGGGGGGAAAGAGCGCAACGATGGGCTTCTTCGAGGGCCTCGATGAGGGCGTCACGGGCCTCGTGGGCCAGTGGAACGGCTACTCGACGGGGCTGTTCACCCTGCTGGTGCTGCTCATCTCGTACCGCGTGACGACGGCGCGCGACCCGGACGTGCACCCGATGCTGCTGGCCCGGCAGTCGACGCCGGCGACGGTGCGCAACGAGGGCGAGAGCGCCATTTACAGGTCCCTCGCGGTGCCGCACGGCATGCCCCTGACCAGCGGCCTCGGGGTCAAGGACGCGGGGGACTCGAGGTGGAGCCGCGGCCGGGACGGCGACCTGCGCGACGTCTGGCGGAAGGCGGTTGCGGGCAACGACGCCGGCGCCAGGGGCCGCTTGCTGACCGTCCTGGGCCGCGAGAACGTGGTCGAGCACAAGCTTGGTATGGGTGGAGATGATGATCCTTGTGACATATGATGATTCTATTTCCTGCGAGGCTGACAGAGATATCGTGGCTCGGCAGAGGACGTCACGAAGCAGATCAACCTCATCGGACGGCATATCGCGGAGCAGGGCGCAATAAGAGTCGCCGTGTACCTGCCCAACTCGGTCGAGTTCCTCGTCACCGTCATGGCCTGCGCCTTCTTCCCCTACCTGACGACGGTCCTGATCCCGTTCAACGTCTCCGACGAGGAGCTCATCTCGATGGTGCGGAGGTCCGCGGTCGACACCGTGGTGACGGCCCCGGGGTCCTTCCCCCTCGACGCGGTGGCCAAGGCGTGCCCCTCGCTGAGAGAGCTCATCTGGGTGCTCGACGAGGGCAGCTCGCACCTCGACTGGAACGAGGTGCCCGAGGGCATGGGCGGCAGGGTCAACGTGGCCACGTGGCAGGACATCATCCGCGACGGATCGTCGGCTGACACCAGCACCGACGCCGGGCAGCTCCCCGAGCCGGACCCGAGCCGGGCGCCGACGGACCTGGTCGCGTTCTGGCAGTCGCGGCCGGGCCAGCTCGAGGAGATGGTGCGCTTCACGCAGGCCAACCTGGTCGCCGGCATCGCGGCCCAGATCGCGGCCATCCCGACCCGGGAGCGCATGGGCGCCGGCGACCTGTTCCTCCCCGCCGAGTCCCTCGCCGGCATGCACACCCTGGTCCTGACGCTCGCGGCGCTCTACTCCAACGCCTCGGTCGCCTTCAACTCGGTCGCCGGCCGCTCGACGGACCTGGTCCTCGCCACGCAGGGCGTCGCCCCGACCGTGGTCGTCGCCGGGCCCACGGCCCTGCTCAAGACGCACGCCGAGTCGGCCGCCGCGCTCGGCAGCTCCCCGCTCGCGCGCGCCGCGCACGCCCTCGCCACCCGCGCCCTGACCCAGCAGGGCGTCCACGGCTCCTCCAACGTCCTGTCCGCCTTCGCGGCCGGCGCGCGCCCGCCCATCGGCACCGCGCCCGGCAAGCTGCGCCTGCTGTACACGGCCGAGCGCGCCGGCACCGAGACGCCGCACCTCCCCGCGGGCGTGCTGTCCGACCTGCGCGTCTTCACGGGCGCCAAGCTCGTGTACGCGCTGACGTCCCCGCGCGTCGCCGGGTCCATCAGCCAGACGGCCGTCTTCGACTACCGCGTCGACGAGGCGAGCCCCAGGGGCCACTTTGGGGCCCCGGCGTCCAGCGTCGAGGTCTACCTCAAGGACATGGGCCCGTACAAGACGACCGATGACAAGGTCGAGGGAGAGGTGAGTCTTTGCCCCGGTTGCCCCCCAGATTCTCCGGCCGAGACCGAAGAGACATCATGATTTGCGTGCTGACGTTTGCGGGATTCTAGATTGTTGTGAGGGGACCTTGCGTTGCCGGCGGGGAGACGCGGCTGGGTGTTGCCGGGACGATTCGGGATGATTACACCTTGGCATATGTTTGAGGGGGGATTCTCTCTTTTGTGGCATCAATTGATTTGCTTGTTTGATGAGAGGTAGTACCTATATTGTAGGAACTGGATTGCAGAGAGAACCAGCATGATGATCAGTGGCCCTACGTTGTTTCTTGTGCGCTGTTGTGTCTCGATTTCATTTCGATAGGTTCTCACCCTGGATGAAGGTCATGATCTATGAAGCCTCGTGGATTTGGGAAGCAAGCAGATCCTCGAGTCGAAGTCGAATAGATTGATAATTATCGACCCATCTCACGAGCAGCAAAAGACAACAAAAAGAAAAAAAAAAAAAAAAAAAAAAAAAAA
>NIGB01000006.1:1226429-1237225 GCA_003055145.1 Escovopsis weberi
AAAAAAAAAAAAAAAAAAAAAAAAAAAAAAAAAAAAAAAAAGAGAGAACAAAAACATACAACAGCCGGTGTTCGCTGGTGGTCACCCACCCAACTACTAATCTGCCGGTTAGTGGCTTGTCTATGGGGGAGCGGACGGGACCCCGAATTCTCCACTACCTATGGTCGTATGTGCTTGGAGGTGGGCTTTTTTCGGATTATAAGGATCCATGGTCAATGCGGAGCCTCATCCGAGATTGTTGACTTTATCTGATGATCAATTTCCTGGGAATTGTGTGATGTATGACATAACAGAATGTATCAATTCATGCACTTTGACTACCCTGCATCTATCAATCAATCAAGGGGCATTGATCGCGTGCTCAGTGCATTGCGGATGCAATACCTTCAATATTCAACATACCGCACGGTATGTATGCTGGATATTGATGCTGGTGTTGATCAACCTCTGCCTACCCTGGACTGCGTCTTATCCGCACCGACAAGGGACATGCTCGGGACGCGCACCGCAGATCCGCTCATGGACTCTTTCCCTTTCCCTTTCCCTTTTCCTCTCCCTCTCCCTCTCCCTCTTCCCCTCCATCTCCATCTCCATCTCCATAGTATCCATCTTTCTCCCCTCCAATTGATTTCACCCTCACGCTGATTCCTCACTCTCGTTTCCTCTTGTCTGCGCGGCCCGGCCCCATTTGCCATCCTCTTCCAGTCGTTCATTTTTTGGATCGCTTTTTCTTTTATGCCTGCGTTTCCGGGGTGTTGGGCTCATCCCGGATTCCCCTTTCCTCCGTCCCTCATCGCCCTGCCTACTCCCCATGTGGACTCCGTTCCCCTGATCCCGCCGCCTTTCCTTTCTCGCTTGGCTGAGAGGGACCTGGGCCAGTCAGCGGCAACGTGAGCTTCGGGCAATGTATGAATAAGCACGCCGGCACAACGGAGCCATCGATTACTTCTTGCTTGCGTGGAGAGGCAGACCCGACCTCCAAGCTGGGGCCGCAGAAGCAAGCAGAGCAGACCAGACCAGACCAGGAGGAAGCTTCCTGGGAGAACGACAGCGGAAAGGAAAGCTCCATATTATCAAAGGACAGTTGTACGGAATACTGCTCCGGCGGAAGCACCAGAGGAAAAACGAACAGCCACTGGGGAGAGCGGGAAACGGGAGCGCGTGATACCGGGTCTCGCGTGAGGAAAGAGAGAGAGAGAGAGAGAGAGAGAGAGAGAGAATGAAACGCTTATCCAAGATCTTCCTGCGGCTCGGGCGGGGAGGCGGATCAGGCGACGACTCAAACTCGCACGGCGGGTCGTCCACGGGCTCCGACTTCCGCCAGCTCACCTCCAAGAGATGGCGCGGCGGCGCCGTCAACGGCGAGGCGGGCGCCGCCGACGTCTTCAAGAAGAGGGTCCTCAAGACAGGAACGGGCATGATCCTCGCCGACGGCAGCCCCGGCGCCGGCCGCCTCTGCCACGTCTGCGAGCGCACAGACTTCCCCAAGATATTCAACTGGCAGCCCGGCGACTCGCGCCCGTGGATCTCCCTCGCTCACACGGTAGAGGCGGCGCCGCGGGATCCAGGCGACGAGGCGCACGACCACCCGCTGGAGGACGGCGATCCCTCCGGGCTGAACAGGGCCTCCGGGCGCCCGAGATCCGAGGGCAGGGAGGACATCTACGCGCTCGACGAGGGTGACGAAGGCGACGAGGGCATGGTCGGGGCAGATCAGGACGACGAACTGTGGCGGCCGCTCGCAGCTGCATCCGAGCCCGAGCCGGCCCCCTGCCCGTGGTGCACCTTCTTCCAGGCCATGATTAGTACCGAGGTGGACGGCGAGCAGGGGGCCTCGGGCAGGAAAGACGGCTCCATCAGGAGCAAGTTCACGCCGTATCTGCGCATCAGGCTCGCCTTCGAGAGGCTGGGCTGCACGGAAAAGCATCTCCTCAGCAAGTCCATCCTCTTCGAGGTCACCACCCGGAATCGATCCCTGCCCTGGGGCTACATCATCAGAGCGGTGCCCCCGACCGAGGACGATGAAGAAGAGAGGATAGCCACTCCCACATCATCCCGGTCTGCGATGATACGGGGCAGAAAAGTAACGCCTTACCTCGATCCCGCTCTGCCGGCGTCATGGATCGGGTTTTGCAAGGGCCAGCACAGGGTCGAGACGTGCAACCAGCTGACGAGGACGTCGATCCCGGGGCTCAAGCTGATTGATTGTGAATCGAGACGGATCGTGCTGGCCGAGGAGATCAGCCAGCATCTGTCAGACGCTTCGGGCGACATCGTCGAGTACGCCGCCCTGAGCTACGTCCGGGGCAGTCTAGACGACCCCGAAGACGACCACACCAGGGGCACGGCGGCGGATGACGACGATGACGATGACGATGACGATGAAGAAGATGGCGATGACCGCGATGATGCCGATCCTCTGGTCCGACTACCGCCTCTCTTCGCCGATGCCATCTCCATCACCCAATCTCTCGGCATGAGATATCTCTGGATCGATCGCTATTGCGTACCGAGCAAGCGAGACGCCGCCAGGGATCCTTTGCTGGCTTCCATAAGAAGTCGCCAGATCGAGATGATGGGAAGGATATATTCCCAGTCAGCACTGGCGCTCATCATCGCCGCGGGACAAGGCGTTGAGAGCGGAATCCCGGGCATCAGCGTGCCGCGCGAAGAACAGCTCTGCATCAAGACAAAGTCGGACCTCTTCACCACCACCCTGCTTCGGCCGAATCTCGAGGTCGCCTCCTCGACCTGGGCCTCGAGAGCGTGGACCTACCAGGAAGGCCTCATGTCTCGACGGAGGCTGGTCTTCACCCCTTGGCAGACCTACTTCCAGTGCCACGCGCTGCACTGCCACGAAAGCGTCCTTTTCCCCCTCCAGCTCTCGCAGGGTCTCAATTTCGGGAAGGTATTCCCCGCCCCGGGCGAGGTGCTCCAGCTACCCAAGCTGAAGAACCACATCAAGACCTTCATGGCCAAGAGTCTCACGCACGACGAGGACCGCCTGGACGCATTCAGGGGGATCCTCTACGAGTTTGCGCAGTGCGAACAGCTTGGTGTAGATCACCTCCTCGGACTGCCCCTGTTCCACCACAACACCTTCTCCGGCGCCAGGATCGTGAGTCAGACGGACAAGCTGGCGATTGCGCTCGGCTGGATGGCCAGCCCGGCGGTGCCGACCCCCCAGGACGACTGCGAGAAGCAGACCACGATAGACCCTTACTACCTGCTCGACACACCGCCGTGCCCGTTCCCGTCCTGGACCTGGCTCTCCTGGCGCCTGCAGGCCGGACGGGACAGCTACGAGTCGCCCGACTTCAACTTCAACTTCAACCTCGTCGGGGACGCCATGCCGCTCATCGACGGCGTCGCGGCCGCCCCCTGGATGGAGGTCTCTGTCGGCTTCGCCGACGGCATGGTCCTGTCGTGGGAGATTGACGGCGACGCCATCGCCCGCAAGGCGGAGCGCATCGACTTCCTGCGCCTCAAGACATTCTCCTTCTGCCTCACCGTCGGCAAGGCCGCCGACGGGAGGTCCACCCTCGCCCTCGAGCTCGCCGAGCCGGCGGCCTCGATCCTCGGAAAGGCCGCCGCCGACACCATCGAGACGTGGGTCCGGCGATGCTCCGTCACCGTCCTCCCCGCCCTCGCCGACGAAGAAGCGCCCCCCGAGCGCGAGACCTACCAGCTCACCGGCCTGCTCCTCTCCGGGCGCAACTGGAAGTTCCCAGAGGCCGCGCCGGCCTCGTCCGGCTCCCCGCCCCCCGCCACGACGGCCACGGCCCTCATATGCGGCAGGCGGAACTGGGAGCCCGAGGGCCCGCTCGTGCGCCTCGGCGTGCTGAGCATCACCTTTGAGAGCCTCGAGCTGACGCCGTCGGGGGACGAGGGGTACGCCGCCGTCATGAGGAAGGTGGACGCGGGGGCGAGCAAAAAGGGCGATCTCCCCGTGCAGCTGCTTGAGCTGGACGTCTACTAGACCGCGGAGCGGGTTCATCTATACATTTTTCTCTATAGAATCAGCGAGCATTGATCCATCGAGCGGCCTTTTTTATATACATATACCATGGACAGCCCTTTGTTTTTCTTGTCCCCCACTCTGCTGTCTTGCTTCTACTGTCGTATCCCTCATTACCGAACAATTCTTCCCCTTCCCCTATTGATTTCTTTCTTCTTTGTCTTAGAGAAAAGCAGAATAGCGTTTGCACATTTTAGCATAGTAGACTTCTTCATTCATCATGTTTCCATACCCAGCTGGAAAAAAATGTAGGATGGAGGTAGCCATTGATGCATCCCCCCCGAGCCTACCATTACACGCACGAAGCTGCCTCGCGCTACGCTTGGGCCCCCTGGCCCCCCTGCTCGACCCAGCCCACGATGCGGTCGCCCACGTCCCGCACGAAATCGTCGTAGTGCGCCCCGGCGGCGAACAGCCCGCAGTGCGCGCCGACCTCGTCCACGCCGTCCATGAAGACGGCGACCCAGGCGGGGTCCGCGGCGCCGTCGACCTTGCGCGGGGTGGTGCAGAACTTGCGGAGCTTCTTGTCCCCGTGGTGGGGGTGCTTGCGCGCTTGTTGGGCGCGCTCGCGGGCTTCTTTGGCGGCGTGTTTTTCGAGCTGGCGGGCCTGCTTGCGCTCGTCCTTGAGTGACTTCTCGGCCTGCTTGCGCTCGTCCTTGAAACCCTTGTCTGCCTGCTTGCGCTGCTCCTTGAGCTCCTTCTCCGCCCTCTTGTCGAGCTGCCTGCGCTGCTTGTCGGCGAGCTTCTGGCGCTCGCGGAGCGTCTTTTCGTGGCCCCTGAGGTCGCGGGCGTATGCCTTCTCCAGGCGGGCGAACTCGCGTTCGGCTTGCTTGCGGGCCTCTTTGTCCGTGTACTGGGAGAAGTCCGGGGGCTCGGGCTTGCTGGGGGGAGGGGTGGGTAGCGGGAGGGGGAGGGGGAGGGAGCCTGCGTCCGAGGCGCCATCCGCGGGGTTCCCGGGCTCCGGGATGTGCTCCTGCTTTTCCTCGCGGTGGGACGTTGATTCCGGCGCCGCGGAGGGATGCTCGTCTTTGATGGGCGATGGCTCTAGGTCCTGGAGGGATAGGGCGCTCGAGGGTCGGGTCTCGGCTTGTCCTGTCCCGGCCTCTGTCTCCGCGGTCCCGTCGCCATGCGACGCGGGCAGGTCCTCCTGATGAGGAGATGGAATTTCCTCTTCTTCTCCCGGTGGCGCCCTGGACGGCTTGGGCCGCCCGGGACACAGGGTGTAGTAGTTCACGAAGCGCACTCTGGCGGCTGAGGGGTTGCGCGGCGCGACGTGGACGTCCTCGAGGGCGCGGAGCCTGTTGTACCGCGAGAGCAGGCCGCGGTAGTCGGCGAGGCAGCCGCCGAAGGCGAGGTGGTCGGTGAAGTGGTTGCCGAGGGCGTGGAGGAGGCCCTCGCCGCTGTGCTTGGACGCGAAGTTGACGACGCGGTCGAGGAACGGGCGCTCTCTGAAGGGCGTGTCGTTGAAGAAGGGGGGGTCGAAGTTGGGATCGGCGGGGCCTGCGGCGGCGGCGGCGACCTCGGGCTCGACATCGGCATTGGTTGTGCTGGTGCTGGTGCTGGTGCTGGCATCCGCGTCTGGGTGGTCGTTTGGGGTGTGGGTGCCGGGGCGGAAGAGGCTCGAGATGCCGGAGACTACAATGCCGGGATGGAGGCCGAGAAAGGGGGCGTCGAGGGAGACGGTGCCGAGGATGCGATGCTTGAAGGGCCTGGGCGACAGTATCTCACTCGGCTACAACGGCTGTCAGATACCACACCATACAGGTATGTACACTATGGAGTGTCTGAGGATTATGGATTCCGTGGCACCCGTGAAACACGATGCCGGCTTGCTCACCTTGAGGACGACCTCGGCGGCGAGGAGGCCGCCCATGGAGTGGCCGAGCAGGACGACATCGGTGGTGGGCGACTCGTGCGGCGCGAGCCAGGCGCTGAAGTTGTCCCTGGCGACATCGACGGCCTTGTAGGTCTTGTATCTGGGGTAGACCTTGGAGTGGACGACGTGGGAGCGGGACAGGGCGGGCGAGGCGCTCAGGTGGTGGTGGACGTGGGCGGGGAACGCCCTGAAGGACTGGTCGTTGCCGTAGAAGCCGTGGATGTAGACGAGCAGGAGGGTGCGTCTTGGGTCGGACGGGGAGCGAGGCGCGGGGGCGATGGACTGGGAGGATGAGCTCGCGAGGTGCTGGGCTGCGGCCCGCTTGGACGAGAGGAGACTGGGATCCGGGGAGGGGGGTTGGATGATGTTGGAGGAGCCCAGGCCGTCGTCGACGACGTCGTCGACGATGAGGGGGTGGTCGTGATGGAGTCCGTTGGTGGTGGAGGGACCGGTGGACTCGAGCTCCTCGTAGGGAGGGGGGGGGTCGAGGGGCGGCTCTGCTAGGAGGGCGAGCTCGTCGAGCCGGGCGTTCTTGATATCTGCCATGCCGGTGATGATGATGATGATGATGATGCTCTACAGAGCCAGCGGATCAATGGACCTGGATCTCAAGATCCGTCCATCGATCCAGAAGTCCAAGATCAGGATCATGATGGATCAACTGCAGTGATTGATCAATTTCGCTGCTCGAGCCGTGGACCTTCAGGGAGCATCGTGAGTCACGACAGGCGCTGGAGGCGCTGGAGCGCGACGAGCACAGCCCCTGACGATGCTCTGGATGTCGCTCAACGGCGGCTGTACCTGCAGCGGCAGCGGGAGATGCTCGTTGGCCCGTGTACAGTCGATGTGCGAGTACAAGGACAGCTCCGCTGGTGCAGGGTAGCCGCAGACGAACCTCGAGCGGACTTGAATCAAATTGAAGCTCTCGTCGGGCGGGATGGAGCATCTATAGGGTAGGTGATTCAAGTGGGAGATCAACATATGCTGGCACCGATTTCAATGAACAGAAAATATGTTGGAGGAAGGAGAACAGAGTACGGAGTACGGAGTACCTCGCCAGTACCTCGCGTTGGTCTCGGGTACCTGAGCAAGCGCCCGAGCAGCAGCCTAGACGCAGCGACTTAACGGCGGGGAACCACCCGGCGCGGACTGAGAGAAGTACAGCACATGTTCCCGATCTCCTCTGAGGCCTCGCTTCGGTTCAAGTTGCTCAGCGCACAACTTGAAAAGACTCGGAGTCAAGACATCAATTGAGCAATTGATATCAATCAATATCTCAGGACTCCTCAGCTGGGCCTGGAGGCATCAGCAACCCGTCAATGCATCTCGCCCTCGCAATCATTCCGCTGTGCAGCCTGCAAACCTGCAATCTGCATCCTCCATGCGTCCTGCATGCCACTCGCGCACCGAGCAGGGAGCAGGGGTATCCATCGTTGGCCCTCGACCACGAAGCCCGCCCAGACACCCAGGTCCGATGATTCTGGGCATGCGAGGTTTCAGCCAGGCACCGCGTCAGCAGGAGGATATTACATACAGGTACGAGTGTCTGTCTGGGACGATGCCGGCAGTGTCCCCCTTCACAAGGTGTGCCCCCGTCCGGGAAACCGCCCAGGTCCTCGAGTCGAGGAGTAGCTGGAGCTCATCGCCGGCTCTCCTCCATGGTACGGAGTAGGTACTCGTACGTGCATTTATCCATCCCGATATTCCACCAGGAAACCTGACGCAGTACGGAGTACTGTATCCTCGAGTGAAGACAAACACCTGCAAGGAATATGTACGGAGTATTTGCCCACGAGCACGGGGTACTAATGCGGGTTTCTAGGTTCAGATCAATGGATGCAGGGACGCTTCTCTAGGGACCGCACCGGGCACCGAGTCGGCAGAGGCGTCGAGATGGGCCTTGCAGGTAGCGGTAGTGGCCCCTCTTCGGCCCCTTTCCCATCCGCGATACCGGTACGCACGGGTCGTCAAGGATGGCTTCAGGTGGCTGTGTGACACCACTCGCCCCCGAGCTGGCTACTGTTCACGCACGAGCAACACCCAAGCTGGGCATCTCAACATGCCGCGTGAAGACGGCCGGTTTTCCCTTTCGTGGCCTCGCTCTCACGCACTCGCGGCGCCCTCGAGCCAAAAAAAATAAGAAAAAAAAAACCATGGACGAATCAAATTTGAAACGGAGAGCAACAAATGGCGCGAGGCCGAGACACAACAACACCGTTGGGCCCGACAAGGCGAGGCCAGAACATTCGAAAGAGATGGAGAGTCGACGGGAAATGAGATGCGCGGGAGAGCAATATGGCGAGTGCCTCAATGATACAGTACTCAGTGGTACTCGTACCTGCACGACTCCGTATGCGGCAGACCTGCGCGAGTACAGAGTACTCCGTACACAGGCACGGGTAGTGCCGCAATCATCATCAAGCCTCGAGTGCCGTCTGCAATACTTCCCCCGCCTCTTGCAGCTGGCATGGCGACTTTGCAGCTGAGCTTCGAAGCACGAAACACAAATGGGGGAGAGGAATGATATACGGAGTACATACATACACAAGAGCACACCCAGCACCATCGGGAGAGGGAGCACTCGCAGGTGGCTCGATATTGGAGTCGTCCTTCTTCTACGGCCCACCTCCTGAAACCTGCCGTGCCTGGCGACGGCTTACTCGTGCCGTCGACATGTATGGAGGCGATTGGCCTTGATTGGTCACCCAGCGCCTCTTCAGTACCACTCTCCTGCGAAGAAGCGAAATTGTCGGCATTGAGTGCGTCGGGGGCTAGGCCGGGTCGAGAGAACGGCCACGCTCTCGCGCCGCCGTGGCTTTGGACTTGTTCCGTAGCGGCAGGGGAAAGAAACTCAAAAAGAAATTCAGAGGCACGATAAGGGAAGAAGAGGGGGGGGAGAGAGAGGGAAGAAGGAAAGAAAAATAACAGGCGAGGCAAAAAGAAAGAAGAGGAGCAAGGAGCACGAGAACAAGAAGGAGGAGGAGGGAGCTTGGCCGGCTCATCGATCCTTGTCCCGGGCCAGCATGGACCCCAAGAGCTCACTTCAACAAAGCAAGACGGCGCCCACCTCCAATCAATCCAACGACTCGCGGCTGTCATGACATCTTTTCTTTTGATGGAAGGAATACGGAGTACGGATACCAAGGACGCTCTCCTCTCTCATCCCTTTCCGTCCCTTTTCTCTTCGATCCTGATCCCCCATTGATATCCCCTTCCTCCCTCTCCCCCCCCCCCTCCCCGCGCTCCGACTCGTGTTCTTCTCGCCATCGTCGCTTCGCCGCCTTCGTCGTCATCCCTCCTCCACGCTCGACAACACGATTGCGTGTCTGCCAGGAACCGAATTAGGCGTCCTTCCGTGGCAAATTTCTTTGTTGTTGCTCTCCCGCAGCAGGCCGTGCGGCTTTTCGGAGACTTCAGCTGGAGCTCCCGACGAGGCAAAGACCCTTCAGCGATCAACGGCCAACCGGAGTGAAGATCGTCGGCATCACAGGCCTGTGGGCCATATTTCAAGGATCTTTAGTACGAGTATATACATACCCACCATCATTGACATCGAAAGCACGCACGATTTTACCGGTACGACGACAACCTCTGGCCGAGTCATAGAGATTCGAGAATTCCACTGGCCGCGGCGGCAGGCCGAAGCAGGGTCAGGGAGAAAAGTCCCAAGACAGGGAGTTCTCGAACACACCCTCAACAGACCATTGGCCAGCAAGATGCCGCCAGCGCAGTCTACTGAATAGAGACCCGAGGAAAAAAAATCACTGCGCCTTCTGCATCCGCATCCGCCAACGAGAGACGCTCGCCACCCCCTCGCAGCTTGGAATACGACACGATCGCCGGGCCGGGGCTTTCAGCACCGCCCACATTCATGCTGCCGCCATGACTGATCCTCGCCGGCCTTCACTCTTTCAGGCCCGAGACCCGCTCCCTCACATTCATTCTCGCCCACGCCCTCATGCCCGTTCTTTCCCTTCCTCTCAGGCCAAGAGGCATCGTCTGAACGTTGCTCAGTCCCAGAAGCGCTCCGGACAGCAACATTCTTCTCCTTCTCGCGACCTGGAAGATCAAGCAGCCCCGGAGACCCGAGGGCGGCCTCGAGACGTCGATGACGACATCTCTTCGATCCTCGATCACGATCTCACTGCACCACTAAACAATGACATCCTCGCCGATGCTTTAGACGACGTCCCGCTCGCTTCCCAGGTCGTTTCCCAGGTTGTTTCCCAGGTCACCGAGACCGATCCTCTCTCTCAGCTGGTCGACTCGACAGTCGCCTCGACAATTCCGCTCGTTCCTGCAGTGGCCACTGCCCTCGTACCCACTGTGCCCAATCCAATCGTCGACCTGCCCGACCTGCCCAACCTCACGGCCATCGAGTCCACGCTTCGCGGCATCTTGACGGCTGCTCTGCCCCTCTCCACCAGCGCAACGATCACGACCTCAGACCCGGGGTCCTCCCCGGTACCCACCGCCTCGATACCTTCCCCCGTCTTCGCCAATGTGTCGACACAGGCCCCTACGACTCTGTCCACTCTAACTTCGTCGCAGGCGGTACTCACGCCGTCCGCTCCCCCGTCGTGGCCTGGATTCCCGTTCAGCAATGGCCGCAACGGAACAGTCACACGTACTGGAACTGCCGAGAGCAGTCGCACACAGAGTATACTACCCAGCAGTACGATTCTTGACCCGCACCCCCCACCCATCCCCACCCCCCTCCCCCCCACCCCGCTCCCCCCTCCCCACCTCCCCCCCCCCCCTCCTCCCCCTTTCTTTCTTCCTTCTTTCTTCCCCTTCTCTACTCCCCCTCCCTCTTCTTCCCTTTTCCTCTCCTTCCACTTCCTCGTCACCCACTCCCACCTCACACCCCTCACACACCCCCTCACCCATACACTATCATCC
>NIGB01000006.1:1273187-1286667 GCA_003055145.1 Escovopsis weberi
CCTGAGGTTTTCCCTGGGGGCCCCCCCCCCCCCCCCCTTTTCCCCCCCCCTCTTGCCTCACAGAACATACGCATGACCCGTATGAGGAGAATAGGTGGTGCTCTACTCACCAGCAAACTTGATGCCTTTACTCAGAGCAGCGTCTGAGGTGTCGACGAGGGTGACCGGAATCTGTGCCTTCTGGGCAGCCACTAGAGCAATTCCCAGACCCTATGGAAGATGAATTGATCAGTATACATCGAAGGACGGCCGGGCATGGTGGATTCAGTAGGTTTGGGATTGCTGGCCTACCATCTGGCCGGCGCCAAGGACACCGAGGTGCTTGACCTCGGCGGCGCATCGTAGCTGTGAGGAGCTGAAGCAGCGCGCCTGGCGCAAAGCTCCAAGAGCACGCGATCGGACCATCGGGACGACCATCTTTCCTTGATTCTCCTTCAACGAAGCAAAGATGAGCGATATCAATCTCCTCCTCGTGGTTTCTTTCTCCTTTACCTGAAGACGTCAGGGTTAGGTAAACACAAAATGATGCCGAGCTGGCAAGGCACGGGTAACCTCGGCTCCCGCGATGCTTACCTAAGCAATCAATCTCGGAGCTCTTATCTTATCTTATCTCATCTCATCCAATCTTATCGGGGTCGCGTAAATTACGCACAGCGAAAGGCGGGATGGGAGACGCGTCTCGACGCGTGGGGATTTGAGGACTGCGCATTCGAGGGCCATGGATGGCAGATGCTGCTGGGTGCTGGCGAGCGAGTCTTGAAGTCTGTGTTCTACGTGCTCTGATGGTCAATGATTGTGTCGCGAGTCTTCCCGCAGCAGTCGCAACAAGGTCTGCCCCGCAATGGAGCTCCAGGATGGCACGGCGGACATTGTCCATCCTGAAGTCCGGGCCCATATCAACAGCCTAATCGCAGCTGTAAGTGCTTGATTGAAATGGTCTGGGTCCGTGAAGGGTCCGTGAAGAGGCGGCCGATCGAGGGATCTGACGTGTTGAGATCAGGTTGGAGGGACGAACCCGGACGACGATGGCCGATACCAGCTCGGAGACGACGCCCTCGAGGTGCTCCGCGACATCAAGCGATGGATCCGCTTCTACGACGAGAAAACGAACCGCATGGACGTCGCTCGCTGTCTTCACGGGGGAAACCTGATCGAGGGGGACTTGCTCCCGATCTTGTCCCTGTGGCCGGAGAACACGACCGAGAGCAAGTACAAGTCCAGAATCGCCCTGGCATGCTTCGAGATCATGGTGCCCCTGACCTGGCCCATGGAGCGAGACAAGGAGAGGATGACCATCAACCATCACCGGCACATGCCCGTCCTGGAAATGGCCCAGGTCCAGTACAAACGAGCGGTCATCAACTACGATGGCGCCAGGGTCCTTCACGCCGCCGTGAGGACGGCTCTGCCGTCCCTGGCGCTCCCGGCTGGCGACAGAGTGGCCAGGGACCAGGGGATCATCAAGCTCGCCTTGTTCTTCCTGCGCAACATGGCCATGATTGCGCCGCCGCCGAGCGGCCAATACGACGGCGACGAGTCCCAGGTGTCGAGGTCTGCGACCATTGACGCCTTCTCCTACCAGGACATCTTCCTGTTCCTGCTGACCATCGCCTCGAACATGGGCGAGGAGTTCAACACCGAAGACACGATCGTGATGGAGATCATCTACCACCTCGTGAAACGGGTCGATGTCGAGAAGCTCTTCATGAACGAGCAGCAAGCAAGCAATGCACGGGCCAAGGAGCTCTCGTCCCTCATGAGCAAGGAGGCCTCGATGCTGCAGGCCTTTAACCGCAGCGCGCCGACGCGGCACAACCGCTTCGGCACGATGGTGTGGGTCAAGCGCGACGACGGGAAGATGTCCTCGCTGTCGGGCCAGGACGCCCTCGCCAACACGGCGAGGCGGAATCAGAAGATGGACAGCAGCAAGAAGTTCAAGCCGCCGAGGCGAGGGCGGAAGGGTGACGGGAGCAAGCAGCACCTGGGCCCGCCCGCGAAGCTCAACGCACGGGCGAGCGGCCAGCTTCGCTCTTTCGTGGAGGAGTTCCTCGATTCCGGATTCAACCCGCTCTTCTCGCACGTTCGCAGGACAATTGATCGAGAAGCCCCCCACGTGATGCAGTATCACAGGAGGCAATTCTTCTACCTCGTCGCGTGGTCCCTCGAGGCAGAGCGGACCAGGCGGGCATCCCGCAGCAAGACCGCGGGCAAGAAGGGGCAGGGGCAGGGGCAGGGGCAGCAAGAAGATCAAGTGTCCAGCTTCAATCTTGTCGCGGGCGTGCTGAACCAGGAGATGTTCATCACTCTTAACAGAAGCATGAACGAGGCCTACGAGATCAAGGACTGGCACGAGCTGGCTGCCGTGATGAGATGCTTCACGCAGATCCTGCTCACCATACAGGAGATGATGGAGAGCGGCAACGAGGAGGACGAAGAGATTGCGGACAACGTGATGAGCCGCCTGTTCTACGAAGAGACGACGCACGACACGATTGCAAACATTGTCAGGACCTACAAGGACCAGGGGTTTGATTACCTGGACGCCGCGACGGAGCTCGTGCATCACTTTCTGCGCATCCTGGAGGCCTACTCCAAGCAGAACGTCGACATGCAGATTCGCTCTCGGAAGAGATCGCGCAGGAAGAAGAAGGCCGGGGCGAAGCAGGCCTCGGAGGGTGATGCGGGGAGCGGTGAAGCTGGCAACGAAGAAGGCAACGACGATTCCGCCGACGATGGGGAGGCGGCGGAGCGAACATCGAAGGAACGCAAATTTGATTTCCAGCGATTCGTCGGGCGGTTCACCCCGCAGCCCGTCGTCGACACGTTTGTGGCTTTCACGAAGTTCTACCACGACCTGGACGATGCGCAGCTCAAGCGGGCCCATCGATACTTTTACCGCTTGGCGTTCAAGCAGGAGATGAGCGTGATGCTTTTCCGCGTGGACATTGTGCATCTCCTGTACAACATGATCAAGGGTCCCGAGCCGTTGGACAAGGCATCGGGCATGTACAGGGATTGGGAGGAGCTCGTGAAGCAGATCCTGCGGAAATGCGTCAAGAAGATCGAGCAGAGACCCGAGCTGATCATCGAGATGCTCTTCAGCAAGCTGCAGAGCACCGCCTTCTTCCTCGAATTCGGCTACGAGAAGCAGACCGTGGCGGCGAAGCGGGCCCCGAAGCCGGCGCCCGAGCTCGTGTTCAAATACACCGAGGAGAGAGACCGGCAAATTGCCATTGCGGTCGGCGCTCTGCTGGACAGGAACAATGCGGACGACATAAGCTGGGTCAAGACGATTGTTGCGGCGGCGGAGAGCGAGCGGCGGGCTTGGGCTGCCGCGGAAGAGGCCATGGCCCTGACTGCGATGTCGATCGATGACGCGGTCGAGGCTGACGCGCAGGGGGGAGAGCCGAGGGACTCGGCGCCGAGAACAGCCTCCCTGATTCGTGAGTAGCGTGTCCCCGGGAGATGGAATGGAAGATGGATGCAGGCAGCTAACAATGAGGTGGCAGATGTCAAACCCGACAGCGATGCGCGCGGCAAGTCCATGTTCAAGAACTCGTACCTCCGGCTGCTCTTGAACCTTTGCGGATTTAGGTTATTCGGCCCGGCGTCGGAGGAGACCCCCGAGTCCCCCTGGGTCCTGCCCTCGGACATCACGGCGGATTCGCTCCAGGACGCACTGCACTTCATCAACCAGGCCGAGTTCAGCCCGCCGACATTTGACGAGGGACAGTCGGCAGAGAGCCAGCTCAAGCGCAAGGCTGCGCCCCGCAAGAAGGCAGCAATGGAGGACAGCGAAGACGAAGACGCTGATGACGATGATGTCGACGCTCTCTTCGCGCCTGGTGGTCCTACCGCGAGGAAAGTCGTCGACGAAGATGAGGCCGAGGGAGGAGGGAAGGAGAAGAAGAAGAAGAAGACGACGAAGAAGAGGCGGCGGAGGAACAGCCAAGTCGAGCCGCTGGACGACGCTGCGCTGGACGAGAGGGCCCGCAAGCGGCGCGAGCGTGAGAGGGAGAAGGCGCGCAAGATCAAGTCGGCGCTGTATGTCCACGAGGGGGATGACGAGTTCGACGAGGAGGAGGATGTGGCATTTTTCGCTCGAGAGCGCGAGATTGCCGCCCGGGCGGCCAAGGCAGCGGCATCGGCGAGGGAATCTGCCGCTGCTGCTGCTTACGTGCTGCCAAAGAAGACGAGCAAGAAAGCGGCCCGGGAAGTTTCTAGTGATGGAGAAGAGGAAGAGGAAGAGGATGAGCAGATGGATGATGCACCCTCAGATGATGAAGTGCGAGCGGTGGGCCGGAAGAAGAGGAGATTGGGCGCCGGGTCCGAAGACGAAGACGAGGACGAGGACGATGGAGAGAGCGAAAAGGCCACGGGAGAAGATGGCGAAGAGGCGGACGTGGACATGGACGTGGACACGGAAAGGGATGGGGGCGTGGATGGTGTGGATGGGGCCCTGACAAATGGATCACGGAGTCGGGACGAGCGAGGAGATGGGGAGGATGAGCAAGACGCCCCTGTTGCACGGGCGAGAAGGCCGAGAGTCAGGGGCGGGTTTGTCGTGGAAAGCGACGATGATGAATAGGCTGCGTGCCGGATACCGAGACTCCAGACGAGCAACATGACCGAAATTATGAGCAGAACCAGCCTTGTTTATACATCAACCCCGCGCCTTGTAAAGATTCACTGGCTGAGTCGCTACTAAAAGGGGGCTCCGAAGTCGTCGCATCGACTGAATCCATAATTGTTGAACCAACAGAGGCAGCCCAAAGAGGAATAGCGCGTCTATTACGGAGTAGATGCTGATTAGATAATGCGTGGCGACCTGGGCGGACGGTAACCCTTACCCTCGAACAGAAATACATACATCAATTGCATATAGCACAGTGCTATTACTGTCGTGGACTGTCGAGCCGTTCAGCGAGGTCGAGGATGCGCGGACAGGCGCAAAGCGTCTGAAGGGTTGAATATCGTGGATGCATTCATGATGAACCTCTGTCTGACATCTCATCAGCGCACCGCATTGCTCCGAGCATTTTGAAATGGCTCGACGATCATTGCATAGACCCATCGGTTGTACACGTAGAATCATCATACTCTACATAATCGCCGCCAACTGTGCGCCTCCAGGTTTAGTACGAGTACAGGTCGTAGTAGCACCGGAAAGTCACTCGGGATGTACTCCGTACCAGTTGGAGTTGGATGGCAATGAATGAGGAGGTAAATTTTCTATTCCAGAAAAAAACGTCAATCCATGTCACGCAGAATTCTTTCCACAACCACTCCCGATTCCCCAAATCTCGACCATTTAGATCACCTCCAGACCCTCACGGCAATCCGCATCCCGCACCGAAAGAACCGATCCCTCGCAAACCAGCCCTCGCCCAATTCTTCCATCCTCACAACTACTACCTACCTACTATTATACCACAGCTCGCATCGCATCGCGCCCCGAAAAATCTCAATCCGCCCCCCCCCAATTCCCTTCCTGCCACCGGAAACCACAACCCGCCGCCTCCTCCAGGTCGAACCTGCCGATATTCGCGCCATTCCCCGAACCTGAGAAAGAGCCCCCCTCCTCCTGCTCCTGCTCTTCCTGATCCTCCTCCTCCTCCTCCTCCTCCTCCTCCTCCTCCTGCTGCTCCCCCTCCTCATCCTCTCTCTCTTCTCTTCTCGTCCAGTTCTACTTGAAGGTCTTCAATCGATCAATCCATTCTTCTCTCCCTCTTCTTCCTCTTTGACCTCAACCTCTGCCAACGTTTTCTTTGTTCGACCGTTGCGACCACAAACAACAACAATAACAACAACAACAACCACAACATCATCATCACTGCAATCTTTCCTCATCCTTACTCCAAGCAGACCACCCGTCTCAAAGCTCTCAACGACTCGACGCATCCCCATCCAGCCCACCAAGGGGAAAGAAACGAACATCGCCACTTAGTAGCTTACACGCCAGCCCCGGCCCCGATCCAGCACTTCACGCCCCCCTCGCTCCCTTCCGTCCATCCACTCCCTGCGCCGACAAGACCCTCGGAAACCTCCCCATCCGACGAGGTGTCTCCCTCCCCCGCGTCAATTGCTGTCCGATTAGACGAGTCGATAAGCAATCAGCCTTAATGGAGAATCTATGGAGCCGACGAACCAAGTAGGTTGGGCTTGCTCGACTTCCATACTTGCCCTTGGATACTAATGCGTCTGTCAACTCGATACAGTCCCTCCAAGCTCTCACTTGCAACCAACGTCAATGGCGCAAACGGCACCTCGTCAGGTGATGCCTTTCCTCGAAGCGCATCGTCGAAGCGCACGGCCGGCGACTCCGCGTCGCACGGCAAGGCGCACCCCTTCAGCGCCACCCCCGGCAGCGGCTTGACATCCCCCACCGGCGGCGCCTCCAGCGCTTTCGGCCTGGGGTCGGGGGCCTTCGCGTCCTTTGGGTCGGCAAAGACGCCGAGGTCCGGCGGGAACCCCTTCGACGCCTCCGCCGGCTCCGCCGCCCCCAAGCCAGGGGCTGCCAAGGATGCCGCCGCCGCGTCCAAGCCCGCCGCGAAGCCCCCGAGCATGGCCCCCATCTCCGAGTCAAAGGCCTCCGGGCCGGCCCCGTCCCCGCAGGTACATGTGCTGAAAGACGCATGGTCCTTCTGGTACCGGCCGCCCATCTCCAAGGCGCACGGTTTCATCGAGTATGAGAATACGCTACATGGAATCGCCACCGTGCGGACGGCCGAGGACTTTTGGGAGATTTACTCCCACCTCAAGCGGCCATCCGCATTGCCCGTCGTGTCCGACTACCATCTTTTCAAGAAGGACATCCGGCCAATATGGGAGGACGAGGTGAACCGCAAGGGGGGCAAGTGGGTTGTTCGCATGAAGAAGGGCGTGGCCGATCGCTACTGGGAGGACCTGCTCCTCTCCCTCATCGGTGATCAGTTCGGCGATGCCGGCGAAGACGTTTGCGGCGCCGTCCTGAGCATGCGCAATGGGGAGGATATCCTCAGCATTTGGACTCGAACGGACGGCGGCCGCGTGCTCAAGATTCGGTAAGGAGCTGCATTATCCTCCTCCAACAACTACAACAACCTATTTCCCCTCCCCCTTTTTTTGAAGGTTTTCCCCGCAAGAAGGCTAATGCGTCTTGTTCTCCGTGCAGCGAAATCATGAAGCACGTCCTCAACTTCCCTGCGAATACTCGCGTCGAGTTCAAGAGTCACGATTCCAGCATCCAGCAAAGGACCGCTATTGACGAACAGCGGCGAGAAAAGGCGAGCCAGCATCACGGTAACAACGGCAACAACAACAATTCCAGCGATAAGAGAGCACTGCCCTCCCACAAGCAAGCCGAGTAATAAGCGAGGAGAGGAAAAAAAGAAAACAAAAGGGGGCTCCGGGTGAAAGGCGGCATGAGCTTGCAGAGGTTGCAGTTTTCTGTTCGGCTGTTTTCAATCACCCGTGCGCTAGCCTGGCCCAGAGCTTGGCTATGTCGCGGAAATCTGGGGTGACCCCTTTTCCTGCCCGGTGCGCGCTTGATCGTCAACAGCTGCTCTTGTGGTGTTCCCTGCGACACGATACTTTTCTTCGCTCATGTTTTTCCCTTGGGCTTGATATCCTTTCTTTTTCGACCTACCTTTTAATTCCTTGTCAGCATTTCATCGCTCTGAATTGGGGAACGGAGAAAAGGAGGGGAAAGTGGGGATCTGGGACTAGGATATGCTGGGAGGCGCATGGAAGTGTTCAACTTGGATGGAGAGAGGGAGAGACTCTCGAAGAAAAAAAAGGGAAGAAGAGGACAAAAGAGGTGCGGAGTCCTCTTGTGAAGGCGTCGGGTCGTGTGGCGTGCGTTGTACAATACATATTAGCTCTGAATGGCACGACGGGACCTGGATTGCGGGAGGAGCGTTGTGGAACGAGCCATGGAGGCGCAAATCAGATGAAGGCAGGGTTTCGGATCCTCGAGCGGTGCTGGTGCCGTTTGCAAAACCTTTCTGCTGTGGCGTCTTGTCTATCACGCTGTTATTGCTGCCGAGATGTGCCATGAATTCAATTTATCATGATTCATCATGAAACCCCTTTCTTCGATTGATCCCGTTTCTCTCTATAGATTTGATCCAGACGAAGCCTTCCACTTCTGGTCTTCTTCTTTTTACCTTTCATCAGGCCTTGCCTTTCTCTTTTCTCTTCCTGCCTCCTCTCCGTTCCCAGATTTGAAGATAGGATTCTCCCAAGTACAAGAGCTCGCTCTGCACTTTGTCGACGTACAGATCCTGGGAAACGACCCACTCGCCGGTGGCCTTGTCCTTGATCTGGACCTTCCAGGTCTTCCTCTCTTCGCCGCTGTCTGCGACGTCGTCCTTTGAGCGCACGGCCTCGTGGACGACGTTGGCGACGAGGTCGTACCATATGGGCTCGCCGTGGGGCCACTCGGCCGGGTTGGGCTCGACGTAGGGGGAGACGTCGAGGTTCCTGGCGTCAAAGGTGACAATGGTGGGGTTGCGCTCGGAGACGAACTTGTTCTGGGAGAAGCGCTTGACGTGGAAGATGAGGAAAGGGGGCAGCGGGTGCAGCAGGCGGTAGCGCTTGCGCTGCGCGTGGTGCTCCTGGGCGCGCTGGCCGTCGTACTTGGCGAGGACGGCGGCGAGGGGCACCTGGGGGATGATGTTGCGCTCGAGCTCGTCCTGGAAGAGCGGGGCCGAGGGCAGGTCGAGGGTGAGGAGCATGAAGGGGACGGTGTCGACCTTTACCTCGGCGGCCTCCTCGAAGCGCAGGCGGTCGCCGGCGTCGGCGCGGCGGGTGATGGCCTGGGACTCGACCTTGAGGCGGCCCTGGAAGAAGCGCTGGATCACGGAGCTGCCCGGGCGGGTCTTGCTGCCGCCGAGGCCGAGGTGCAGGTTGTTGAGGAACCAGGAGAGGAACTCGACGGGGTCGGACTGGTTGGTGAGGGTGAAGCGCTTGTTGGAGAGGAGGGCGATTTCCTGGAGCAGCTCGTGGGGGGACACGTGCGATTTGAAGGCGCGCGGGTTCCAGATCTTGCGGAAGAGGATGCTGCAGCGCTTGACGAGCTCCGAGTTGCCCGAGTAGTTCATGAGCAGCAGGAAGTTGCGCAGGGGCCCCACGTGCGAGAGCGCCTGCACGACGACGTTGAGGTAGTCGTTCTCCTTGATGTTGTTCATGCCGACGAAGCCGGGCGTGTAGGGCTTGCCGTCGAGCGTCCACGCGCCGCGGTCGGCCCTGCGGTCGAGGTCCACGACCTCGCGGGCCGTGTAGCGCGGGTCCGAGACGTACTTGATGTCGTCGAGCGACCGGCTCTTGACCTCGTACCCGTCGGGCAGCACGTAGACCTTCTGCGTCTCGAGGTTGATGAAGACGTGGT
The DNA here is from genome assembly GCA_003055145.1 of Escovopsis weberi. NCBI lineage: Eukaryota > Fungi > Ascomycota > Sordariomycetes > Hypocreales > Hypocreaceae > Escovopsis > Escovopsis weberi. The sequence continues at coordinate 1,282,558 of NIGB01000006.1, forward strand.
GGTCCTCGTCGACCGAGTGGAAGTAGGCGTGCGACCGCACCCCGCGGCCCTGGTAGTACCGCCCGCAGACGAGGCACGCGTAGACGTTGATGTTGGAGAGCGACACGGAGCACAGCTTCTCGAAGTCGAAGTCGAGCACGTTGCGGTCTATCGTGTCGAGGTAGAGGTCGTCGTAGCCGTCCGCGGGGCCGGCCTGGCGCGTGGGCGCCCTGATGGGGGCATCGTCGAGCCCTTCCTCGTCGTCTTCGTCTTCGTCTCCGTCTTCGTTGCCGCCGAGTTCGACTTCACGATTGGCCTCGTCGCTGGTGGCGGCCGGCCTGCCGTTTGCTTGGACTGGGAGCGCGTCTTCGGGCGTGTCGGGCTCTTCTGTTCGCGATCTCTTGGATACGGGCGACGGAGCGGCGAGCTCTCCAAGAGCCTCTGAGACCGGGCGCTTGGACATGCTGCCAGCCAGCCCTTCGAGATCAATGCCTTCTGACTGTTTATTTCCCCTTCGCTGCCCTTCCCTTCCCTTGCCTATTCAGCCCGATCTCTGGACCTGGGCCTTCACGCAGCGGCAATGGCTTTGGATTCGTCGGTGCTGGAGCGTGAAGAGCGCGAAAGCGAGTCGAGAGACTTGGATCGTGGCTTTTTGAAGGTCGATGATCAGGATTGGATGGATGAAGCCAAGAGAGACACGAGGTTGAACTTGAAGTTGACTTCGAAACGGGAGTTGAAGATGCTGCAAGTTGGAGATAGAGATGGAGATGGAGATGGAGATGGAGTTGGAGTTGGAGTCGGAAATCCAGGGTGGGCGTTTTTAGCGCCCGAGACGTCGATCATAATTCATTGGAGGCTTATGTAATTCGATATTCAAGGCATTTTTTGACGACAATTTGAGGCCTCGAGCATTGCGAAAATCTTGAATATTTCGACAAATCAATTTCTACTACTATATGCGTTGACCCGTTGACAGAACTCCGTGTCTCCAAGATCTTTTGTTTATGATTACATCGATCGTTTCCAACAGCCAATGCACTTCACCCCGCCATCACCGTGTCCTCCAGCGCGGGCGCCAGATTGTCCATCTCCTGAAGGGTATATTCCACCAAGTAGCTCTCGTCCACCAGCTCCTCCATGCGCTTGTAGTGCCTCTCCGTGTACACGCGCAATCCGTGCAGGACCTCCTTCAGGCTCTTCTCGCCCCGGGCTCCCTTTACCGACAAGTTGGAAAACTTGGACGCCGGGTAGCTCTTGATCAGGGCCCAGAGGATCCGCTGGGCGACGGGCGCTGTGCGCGCGTTCGTGTTCCAGTCCCGCAGCCTCAGCAGGAGGAGGTAGATCTGATCGTCCGAGAGCGTCGCAATCACCTCGTCCACGGCCTTGATCCCGCAAAGGCTGCCCGCTTCCGGCTTCGCCGTCGTCACGACCGAGGTGAAGAGGCCGAGGAGTCGTCCCGGGTGGTTCAGCTGGAGGGCCAGCGTGATGGCCTCCCGGTAGGAGCCTGCGTGGATGTGGTTCTCGAGCTCCTGCTCCTGCTCGATCAGCTGCGACGCAGCCTGCGACGCGGCCGCCTGCGTCTCCGACGTCGTGTCTTTCCAGAAGGAGACCGTCGAGTCGCCGCTGCCAGACACAAGCGTGTTCGTCTTGGGGTGCACGGCGAGGGCCCACACGCGATCCTCGTGGTTGTCCAAGGTACACTCGGTCTCGCCCGAGTTGGCGTTCCAGACCTTGACCAGGCCGTCTCCGCCGGCACTGCCGAACAGAGGCTGCGCCTTCGTCTGGTCCTGAGTGGTCGCCCCCAGCCAAACCACCTTGAGCACACTGTTCGAATGGCCCTCGAAGGTGCGGATGCACGTGTAATCCGAGAGGCTCCACAGCTTGATGCTCTTGTCTCCGCTGCCCGTGAGAACAACGCCCTTGCCGGTGACCGGGCCGTCCTCGCCCTGCAGGGCCGGCAGGTTGGCGGGAGAGAACTGGACGCTCCAGACGCCTCGCTTGTGGCCGCGCAGAATGCCCTGCACCTCGCCCTCCTCAACCGACCAGATCTTGACGGTCTTGTCCTGTGACGCCGAGGCGAAAAGCTGTCCCGCGTGGTGAACGTTGATCGCGTTGATGTCTTTGTCGTGGGCCTTTCTCGTGAAGAGCGCTCGCAGACCGGACTTCTGGGTGGTTTGCGGCTTGCGCGGAATCTCCCACTTCTTGATCGTCTGATCCTGGGATCCGGTCAGGAGGAACGCCGGGGGGTGGTTGAGGGGGTCTGTCCGCGCGGCTGACCCTTCGCTAGGCAGACCACGCGGCAGAGCGACCGCGCCCAAAGACTCCGCATGACCCGAGAATGTTGCCCAGCACGCGTAGGAGTCGTTGGCCGCATCGACCCTCCAGACTCGCGCCGTGTTGTCTTTGGCGCCCGTCACGATCCAGTGGCCGGACCAGTCGATATCCAGGGAGATGACGATATCTTCGTGTCCGCTGAGGAGCGCGACGTCCTGACCGAAAGCCGCGGCTTGACGCAGGCCTTTTGCGGAGTCTTCCAGAGTCCCTGGTTCTGCGACGGACACCAATCTGATATCCTCCGAGTTGGTGGCCAGGGCAAGCAAGGATCGGTCAGGCAAAAGGTAACCCAAGTCGATGATGTCGTCGTGGGTTCCGGAAATCCGACGAAATGGTTCAGGGCAAGAACGAGAGGTCACGTCGGCTTTCGTCACCAGGCCGTAGAAGGCCAGCGTCTGGTTTGCTTGGACGAGCAGGATGAAAGGCAATTCGGGTCGGCTGATGCCGGCCACGATTCCCTCTTGTTCGTTCTTGGCGGATTGCTTGGGCGTCAGCTCGTGGCCGTTGTCGGTGTCCCAGATTCGGAGACACCCATTCGCCCCGGCTGAGTAGGTGAGATTGCCATCATCGAGGAACCCGACCGCCTCCAAAAGCTCGAGGCAGGGCACGATCTTGCGAATCTTCCACGATTTCGCGTCCCACCAGATGATGGTCTTGTCTCTGCTTGCGGTTACGATGGCATGCTGCGCGGGGGAGTAGTCGATGCCCTGCACATCCGAGACGTGGGAGTCGAGGTTGGCGATGCAGCTCTTCTTGTGCAGGTCCCAGATCCGGACTTTTCCATCCTGGCTTCCTGACGCAAGCCTGAAGTTGGTGGTTGTTGTTGTTGTTGTCTCTTCCTCCTCTTTCCCCTCGTCCGCCTGGTCGGTCCTGGCGTTCTTCTTTCCCTTGGTGACCTGGTTCGCGCGCGCGGCAACCTCGAAGAACTTGAGCGCCGAGACCAGTACCGATGGCCCGCGAAACGTGTGGGTGACATAGCCCGCTGCAATGTCCCAGACCTTGATGACGCCGTCGGTCCCGCCGGTTGCGAGGAGTGTGCTCGTGCGATCGACGGCCAAGATGACGACCGGGGTGGTGTGAGGCTTCAGGGTTCGAACCAGTGTAGCTTCGAGTGCGTCGCCGGCTTCAGATCGTTTGAGACTGAAGACTCTCATGGACAGGGAGCGAGAGCATACGACGAGATGCGAACCGGAGGGGGTCACTGGAGAAATTAGTACGCAGCCTCACCACGACTTCATGGATAGACAAACAAGTCAGGGTCGATATTTGCTCTCCATCCTATTCTGAATCAGCCACGCCCTCTCGAAAACCAAGAATCATAGGAATCCTGTGATACTTACGCCATCGATCTGGGCGAGATGCTTCCCATTCGAGGGGTCCGTCAGGACGACATCCTCGCCGAGGGTCGTCACCAGGATGCGTGCGCCATTGTCGATCGCCACGGAGCCGCCCGTGTAGATTGGTCGGATCACGCGGTCGACATCGAACGTCGTCTTCAAAGGCTGCTTCGTCGCCATCCTAGGAGAATTGTCCTTGTTGCAAGGCGTTCGGATTCTCTTTGCACGTCGAGCTCGAGCTGCGTCGCATGAATTTTTTTGATAAGACGGAGACCCTGCGATAGAGATGCTGAGTCAGCAAGGTCGGATCCATCACACATCGATGCAAGATTACATAATTATGTGGGTCCGGCGTTCCTGCCGAGATCCAGCGAATCGTGCGGCGAGTCGCACCTGCCTCGCATTCCTCGAATCATCGCCGCGATGCCGTCACTTCGCACTGTGCTCGATCCCACCGCCC
>NIGB01000006.1:1286692-1309780 GCA_003055145.1 Escovopsis weberi
TTCACAGCTACGATGCCCACAAGAACACCTACCGCCTGTCCTCCTCCCCCCCCCCCGAGGCAACGCATCATCCACCTCGATCTGCAAACCGAAGCAGCAGCATCATGACTTGAAGCTGATCGGCCCGGGATCGTTACTAGGTATATGACCTCAACATACCTAATCTTATGGTCTATTGTCACTCGGGATTAAAACTGTCGATATCATAACGACCGCTCTCATGGGCATGCAAGGTCCCTTGACGGCCCAGGCGCTGGTAGGATCAATGCCCTCCCGACCTCGCCTGTACTGTCCTCCATGCGGGCTCAATGTCAGGCTGACTCGGTCCAGGGTCGTTCTCCGTATGATGATGTGGTTCCGGGGGAAGGCGAGGAGGATCCTCGGCATCCCACACAGCAGTACGATCATGCCGGCCGCCCCATCAACCCTGACACCGTCAGGATGAATCGAGACATCATCAGGTCTCACAACGAAGTCATGATGGTGATTGGAGTGGCCGAGCCCGAGAACCCTGTCAATGGGCCGGAGCATGACATACAGCGGCAGCATGAGCTACGTGAAGACCCCATTGCTCAGAGACTCGCCCTCTTGGCAAAGAGATGCATAGAGGGGATCGGCATACTCGGCGTCAATGGTCTGAGAGACCGGATCCTGGTAAGATGAAGTCCTAATACTGGGAGCTCATCAGCCCCTGTCTGACGGTTCCAGGTCTACAAAAGATACTCCGAGATCCCCTTCTGGGAACTGTTCCGGCAGGCAAGGAGGGACTTCTCCGTCACCAGAGACATCCTCCCTGGGGCGCCGGCCAGCTTCCTGCATATGTTTGTCGAGTCCTACGACAACCCTCTAGGGCCGAGAAAGAGAGACAGATCTTTTGCCCGACGCTGGTATGTTGCTGACACGAGATTTGATGGCATTGAGCACAGCACTGACCGACGCAGCATCGACGAAGCCCGGTCCTACCTTGAGATCCACTTGGAGCTATTCGTGGCCATGCAGAGACTCGGGCTGATCTCAAGATCACAGTGGCTACCGCGGCCCTCATTCTTCATACCGTTCACATCCTCATCTCCCATCATAAGACCCCCTCCGCTTCACGGATTCGACCTGCAATCCATCGCGCAATGGTGCGGTGGCCTCTTGATATCCACGACCCCCTTCCTGGTCTGGTTCATGACACAACGACTCATCAAGGACTGGAGACCCCAAATATGGAGAAAGATCAACAGCCGCCTCCCAACCACAGACTACCTCGGCAAACTGATCCCCCCCTCGCTTAGATCCCCAAGGCTCCAGCCAGCGGCTGCCCCCTGCCCGGTGGAGGACCACGCGCTCCCGCCACCAGCGGCGGACGGCGACCCGGCCAACGGGGCCGGACCTGCAGAAATCACCCGGCGGCCAAGCATCGCCTCCCACAGGGACGACGACTACGCGAGCGACGAGGAGATGGACGGCATCCGGGCCACACTTATAAGTTTCGACGTGGAGGCCACGGAGTCCTCGGCCGATGCGCCCCAGGGCCTGTGGTCCGCCGAGCTCCGCCCCAGCGTCACGCACGACTCGAGGCTGGCCATGGGCGCGTCGCCCGTCTACTGCGACATGCTCCTCACACAGATCCCCGTCCTGATCGCCGCCCGCATATTCGCTGACACGGCCACCAGGGTGCTCATCGCCCCGTACGAGGGCACCTCGCTGCGCCTCATCGCGCGGGCGTGCCGCCGCCGCGCCGGCCTCGCTTGCTGGGACATCCTCCCCATCAACGTGCTGGCGGGCATGAACTGGACGCTGGCCATCAACTATCTGGGTGTCGAGCTGCTGCAGCTCGTCCTCTCGTCGGGGGTCTGGGCCGTGGGCACGGTGGTCTCGGAGCGGTATCACATGTCGGAGGAGGAGTTCAAGGCGTTGTATCAGAAGGAGCTCGAGCAAGCGAACCAACAGAACTGAATGCCCGCATAGCGTTCAGACTGGCGTGACCATCGAGACCATTAGAATCTAGATACCCCTAGCAGCGAAGAACAGCATGTTGAGCATCTGACAGCAAAGGCTTTGGCATCATCAAGCGAGACTTTTGTTTGATCGAGTGAAAAGAAAACAAAAACAAAAATGCTTCGTGGTATTCTCGCAACAGGGAATGGACCATCTCCCTCAACTCCTTTGTCGTTTTCCTAGATCGAGAATAAAAAGAAAAAGAAAAAGCACAACTGATTTCGGAGATCACTGAATGCAGTGTCATGCTGTTCTCATCAAGCACCGTTCCGATACACCTGCGCCCCCTGGTTCCTGAACATGATGGTATCCCGTCTTTGCAAAATCATCAATGCCCTGTTGAGACCCTGCTCACTGTACCCCTTGCCCTCCACCATCTCCCTCTTCAGCGTCGCCAGGCTCGTGCTCCAACCGATCGGCAGCCGCCGCTTCAGCTCGGCCTCGACGCGGTTCACCTCGTCGTTCATCTCCCGGCTGCCCTGGTTGCTGCCCTGGTTGACAGCGTCCATGGTGGAGCACAGGAAGAGGCGGATGGCCTCGTCGACGTGGGCCTCCGTCGCGACGGGCGAGAGGGTGAGCTTGGCGAGGGACTCGGTGATGCGGACGATGGCTTCGAGCTGGCGGACGGTGATGGGGATCGACGAGCGCGTGTTTGCTTCGATCTCGGCGGCGTGGACCTGGCGACGGATAGAGACGAAATGGGACGAGAGCTTCTCGGCGGCTTCTGCGCTGAGACGAGGCGCGCATCGACTGAGGGGATGTGAGAATAAAGTCGCGTAATTTTTCACCTTCCTTCAAAGGGAGGGAATTGGGTACAAGGAAAAGCAAAGTAAGAGGGAAAAAAGGGGAGAAGGACTCACGTCTTGCAATAGGTGATGTATCGCCGCATCTTGTCGACAGGAATCTCGGACTCCGTCACATCCTGCGTGCCACGGCCATCCATGTGGATCCCCATGACGTGCTTTGCCATCCTCTCATCCTTTTCTCGCGAATGCTCATCCTTGATGATGAAGATCATGTCGAATCTTGACAGGATGGTGGTCTGGAAATCGATGTTTTCGCCAGGGGTTTTCATATCGTCGTATCGTCCGAAGATGGGATTGGCAGCGGCCAGAACGGATGTCCTGGCGTTCAAGATTGTTGTGATGCCGGCCTTGGCGATCGATATTGTCTGCTGCTCCATGGCCTCGTGAATGGCCACGCGGTCCTCGTCCCGCATCTTGTCGAACTCGTCGATGCACACGACACCGCCGTCAGCAAGCACCATGGCGCCTCCTTCAAGGTAGAACTCCCGCGTGGACTGGTCTCGCTGCACGGAAGCGGTCAAACCGGCCGCCGAGGATCCCTTTCCGGATGTGTAGATCGAGATTGGCGCTGCCTTCTCGACGAACTTGAGGAGCTGAGACTTGGCTGTACCGGGATCACCGAGGAGCAGCACGTTGATGTCACCTCTGAGCCTCATCCCGTCGGGTAGAATCTTCTTGGAGCCCCCCATCAGCAGGCAAAGAATCGCCTTTTTGATGTCGCGGTTGCCGTAGATCGACGGGGCTATGCAGTCGGCCATGACGTTGTAAAGATCCGGCCGCCTGCTCAACTCCAAGAACTCCTGCTCCTCCTCTTCGGTGAAGGTTGCGTTTCCCTTGGCAGCCTGGTCAATGTCGGTCTGGATCCCGACTGCGCGGAGGTACGGGGTCCGGATTGCCACGGCTCCGCCGGTCGACGAGTTCTTGGACGCCTTGTTCTGGTAAATGGAGAAGATGCCCATGACTGTGCATCGAGATCCCGGCACCACTCTGTTCGTAAGGTGGCGGTCCGCCGAGATGAGGACGTGCCGCGGCAACTCTCCCACCGGGACCTGATCGGGCGCCTCCTGCAGCTTGATGATCTGCTGATCGACAAACTGAGACCGCTCATGCATGACGAAGTAGGGGTCCATGGGACATTTTGGGGTCGGATCATGAGGGATGCGCTCGCGGCCGCAAGTCCTGGGCAGCGTGACACCGGTGAAGCCTCCGAGTATCGGAATGCTCTGCGAGTGTTGACAGTTCCGGCACTGGACTTCGAGCTGGACTGCTTTCGAGGAAATGACAGAGGCGCCGATGACGATGCCAGGCACTCGCACCATCCTCGCTATTGTCATTGAGTCGAGGTTTCGGATCGAGACATCCTCGGCGTCGGAGTGGAGTAGCAGCTGGTGATCGGGGAGGTCGACTTTCTTGACATGGGGGAATATGATTCGGTGGGTGCATTTCTTGAGAGCTCTCTCGAACTATCAAAAGCAACGTCTTGGTCAGCCATGATCACTGTTGATGGAATGCGCCGACAATTCTCACGAGGGGTATGATTTCTGCCGGTTCGGACACTAGCTTGTGCGCAAGCTCCTCGTTGAAACTGATGAGGTCCTTGATGTCGACATCGCAGTAGTACTTCTTGAGCAGCGCATTCTCTTTCAACTGATCTCTGCAATTCGTGGAAAATTGTATTAGCTTTCGATCTTGTATCTCAAAGGCCTCGCAGGCTGGCAACGCACCGGTAGACAAAGTTATTGTCAAGTCGAAAATTCAAAATGAACGTCTCGAGCTGTGTCTGCAGCTGGAGCCTGGTATCGTTGGTGTCGCCGAAGTTGGACTCGTACACATGGGTTGAATAGACGGATTGCCTATCCATTGTTTTCGCATCTGCAGGATGAAGGACGGACGAAGCGACGATGCGTTGACTGGATCCTGGCGATCTAGATCCCCATGCACAGATGATGATGATGATGATGATGATGACCTTTGATGGATTGGAGGGGCGGCTTCTCGACGCGTCCCGCAAATTGTTGACGCGTCGCGCGTTGAGTGGTTTGCTTACATAAGTCGAGAGGGGTTCGCACTGAGACTTTGTAACCCTGACCCTGGTGGTCCTGGGACCTGACCCTAACCCTGTTGATCGACTCGGAGTGCCGTTCAGGCAGCATCGCGTTCCGTCCTTTCGTCCTCAAACCACTCTCGACAAAACGCACACTATCGAACTTTGCGGTTCCAATCAGCCTGTCCATTGTTCCGAAAAAAAAAATCTCGAAATCCCGAGGCGTGATTCAATTAACAATCTGGTGTTCATGCCGCCACGTCACCCTGCCGTTTACAAGCCTCTTCCCTTCAAGATCTCATCTCAATGGAGATGCGCTCAATTGCTGGAATTTGATTTGATCATATTTGTGATCTTTCTCCTGGTTTTCATGAATATCATCCATCTTCAGCAATTTTCTCCACACCTGTCAATACCATCAAATTCAATCACAAACCTCAGGAGTCACAATGGCAGCGATCGAGGCGGCCCAGATCGAACCCCTGAATTGATGTCACACTGACGTCAGGGGCTTCTCACAGCATCACGAGACTTCACCATCGCACAGAATATAAGCGAAGCCACAAGAAGTTCTTTCCCGCACCAACGCGAGCGGGAAGGAAAAAATCGAGATTTTTCGATTGAAGAGAAAACAAAATCGCTACATTGCCATTGCCGTTGACGCGAAAACAGTCAAGATGCCGACGACCGCGGAGAAGGCCAAGGCCAAGCTCGAGGCGGTGCTTAATGACCCTCAACGACACGCGTGCTCGTCCCGTAAGGGGGAATTTCCTCTTCAAAGGGAGAGAGGAAGAGAGAAAAAGCAGCCGATGCTGACGATTGTCTTGCGCTTCAGACCAGCCGAACCGCATCGCGCCGACCCACTACCCGGCGGGTGGCTGCGAGTTGACCAACTTCGTCTCGCGTCGGTCGAGCCAGAGCAGCCAGGGGAGCGAACACACCGTCGTCAAGAAGAGGACGTGGGTGAAGCGCGTCCTGTCGCTGCCAGCGTACTGAAAAGAAAGTCATGCAGGATGAAACAGGTGAAAGGTGAAAGGTGAGAGGTGAATGGTCAAAGGTGAAGCAGGGCAGCATGTGAGGCCTTGTCGAGCAGATTGACTCAGGACATGTTGGGGCTCTCGAGATCGACGCCAGAGATCAAATCTGCCGCCGAGTAGCTTGTTGGGTCGAGGTTGGGCTGGAGGAGTTCGTTCTCCATGCTCGACGAAGAGGCGTTCCTCCTAATAAAGACAACACTTTGCGCCTCGTCTTGCTCGTGCTCATATTCGTCGCGCATCTTGCCGTCAATGGATTGGGCGATTTTGCGCCAGAAAGAACACGTGCTCTTCTTGTTCATCTGATCGCTGATTTCCTCAAAGGCCGACCCTCCAGGCTTGACATTGACAACTCCTGAGAGCGCATCGCCGTCGCTGTTAACCGGGGACCACTTGAACGGGGTGACGAATTCTAAAATATTTGATAAGGCATTCTTGACCCTCGCGACGTCTTTGAGGGACCACGTGGACTCGTCTTTGTTCGGATCGCCCGAGACAGCAAACGATGCGAAGAACTTTTTGTACCTGGGAGAGAAGGTGACTTCTGACACAACGATATACTGTGTTTTCTGCCACCAGGTTAGGTTGGCCTGAGAGAGAAGCGCCTTCGTCTCGGAGTCCTGGTTGCTAAAGAGGGGGACCATGTCGGACCCGTGGATCGCATGTTCTTTGTCCGGGAACGCGTACTGCATGGCATACGTCTTTTGCGGGAAGGCGTCAATCAGGAAGCGAGTGTTGCATGTGAAGACGAGGTGCTCGACGAGGCTGTCCATGCAGGCCTTGTAGTCGCTGTTGAACTTTCCCACGCAATCATACTGATCCAAGATGTCGGCTCGTTCTTTGTCGAGTATGTGCCCCGGAAGGAAGATTCCCAGAAGAGTTTCGAATGCTGTCTTGTGGTTGATGCGCTTGGGCACAAAGCTCGAGGTCTCGTTGGTGGTGTGAGATACGATGGCGCCGTCGATGCCTTTCCAGTGCTTGCCTGTCGCGGCGGGATCCCCGGGTCAGTTCTCTCACTCTCTCGAGACAAGAAACACGTCACGCTGACTTGGAAGCAGGCAGGGCCATGGACCGAATGGATCAGAGGCTTACCTTGGAACAGCGCCACGGGGGGCATCGTCTTGACCCAGGTGCCGTCAACCGCCGGGCCGACGGGGAAGACACCCGCTGCTGTGGCATTTTGGAACAGTTCCCGGTTCGCTTTGGTCAGGACCTTGAAATCCAATCCCCTGAGGCATTCGATGTCGTACCTGTCGCCGCAGCCCGCGAGGCGAGAGAAGTTCTTGTATATCAGGTCCAGCTCCCCATCGACGGTGTTGTCCCAGGCCCACTCGAAGCCCGGGCTCCAGGCAACGAAGGAGTTGAACAGGGGATTGCGCTCCCCGTCCTCGCGGATCAGGTGGTGCATGATGGAGCCGCCGCCGGCGGAATGGCCCCAGGCGCTGACGCGGTCCTTGTCGCCGCCGACCTTGTGCGCATGGTCCTGAACCCACTGCAGGAGCAGGGCCTGGTCGTGCAGGCCGGCGTTGGGCGTGCCGACCTGCTGCATATAGTTGCCCGCCAGCCACCCGAAGGCCCCGACGCGGTAGTTGCCGACGATGAAGATGGCCTTGTACCCGGATGCCTTGAGGATCGACTGCCCCGAGTACAGCGGGCCGCCAAAATTCTTGGAGCCGTAGGCGAACGCGCCGCCGAAGAACCACACAATCACGGGAAGCGGCTTCGCACCGGGCTTGAAGGCGTCGGCGGGGGCATAGATGTCGAGCAGGAGGCAGTCTTCCGTCTCCACGAGCGGCAAGTCTCTCGGGATATCGAAGGTTTCATGGTCTTCCCCGAGATCCGTGCCCTTGACCTGTATGCATGCGACCCTCTCGTCATGCCCGAACACCGTGTCCCCGCTCCTCTTGGGGAATGACGGTGCGAAGAAGCGCTCCGGCTCGGCTCCGAAGCGTACGTTCTTGAATTGGTATATCTGATGGAAGGTAACGCCCTGTTAGAGGCCTGCGAGACCGACAACGACGTCCCGGGGGAGCTCTGACTCACCTTTGTGTCGGACGAATGCTTCCGGGCTTCCCATGTGCCCCATGGTAGTTCCAGCTGGGGAAGCTTCTGAGGTTTGACGCCTCGTATTAGTCCAGCAACTTTGCCCAATGCCCCTTTCGGCACGGACGGCAACTTCCATGCCTCGGCGGCACTCGTGAGCGCCAAGAAGCTCAGCAAGACCCGGGGGCCTAACATGTCTATGGACGAGTACTCGAAGCAGCACAGGACCAGACTCCCCGGACTCGGATTGGATCGGATCGGATGGATCAAGATATTGCTGCAAGAAAGAATGTGCCGCGCAGAGGAGAGACCAAGTAAGTACAATGCTGCGATGGACCTCAATTCTCAGCCCCTTTCTTCCATGGATCACGACAGCATCTTCCCAGGACTTATATAGAGGCCTGGGGCCGTCGCTCCTGTGGATATCAAGATCAGACCAGGCCAAGCAAATCTACGCATTGACGACTAACTCATACCTCTCTCTCCCTCTCTCTCTCTCTCTCTCTGTTCTCTCTCTGTTCTCTCTCCCCAGGAACTTCGACCGTTCGCCTTGGGCATCGGCGCGGCTGTCACATCGGCTGCCTTTTTCATTGCCTTGCGCCAATGCGTCACTCCTCGGCAGGACAATGATAGATTGATGCGTCGTTTTCCTCTGCAGCGGAGCTCTGGCTCGTGAGGCTCGCTCGTTATACAGGCACGGAGCGCGAGGCATGAAGCATCACAGGTCGGGCGCACATTGGGGCCTGATGCGTGAGAGATGCACTTCGCCATTGATCAATTATCTATCGATTTCGGTCGCCTCAGCATGCATGTCTCAAGGATGCAGAGCAGTGGAGTTATTGCCAATCATGTCGAACCCGCAAGAGTCAATTCAGCTGAGTTGGTGATTGATCGATGAGCTGGACGATGAAATGACTGTCTGATATATGAGTTTGGGCATCATTGATTCTTCTCACCAACAGAGCATCAAGGTTGATCATTTTTGATCCTGAAGCTTCAATGGTTCGCGGACAAGCTTCGCTCCTCTGAGAAATGAGGCCGGCAGGACGAGACGGCCCAATTCCTCCGTTTGTATGTTCCCCCTTTGACCGTCCTCCCCTTTCTCTGATCATTATTCCTTGTCACTTCACGCCATTAACATCCCAAGCAGGTCCTTTACTCGTCCTGGCAGCCCCGAGACTTGTCGATCTAGAGTCCAAACACTCGACGTTGAAAAGGGATGATATAAGAGCTCGAGTCGAATCCATTATCTTTCCTCCTCCCCCTCAGCTCAGACGTCGGGACGCTTCCCCCCGTCGATGGGGTACAGCCACGGAACGGCCGTCTTGAAGGGCTCCTCGGTCTTGACGTAGTTGAGGGTGAGGAAGCGGCAGAAGGTCTTGGGCGCGATGAGGTTGTGCATGACGTACGTCATGAACTGGCTGCAGACGACGTACCGGCCGAGGAAGTAGTAGAAGGGGTTCGCGAAGGCCTGCCAGCGCGCGTACGCCGCCGAGGTGGACAAGCTCATCTCCATCTCCTTGATCCGCTCGTCCTGGTAGGCCTGGAGGAGGGGGCTCAGCTCGGCCGTCGAGGGGAGGCCGTGGCCGGCCTGCCCGGCCTGCTTCCCCCTCTTGGCGGAGACGATCTTGTTGAGCTTGTTGGCGATGCAGACGGCGTCCTGGACGCCGTCGTTGAGGCCCATGCCGGCCTGGGGGCAGACCTTGTGGGCGGCGTCCCCCGCGAGGACGATGCGGCCGTGGAACCACCTCTTGCAGCAGCCTTCCTCGAGCAGGGAGGCGCCGAAGGAGATCATGTCGTCCTTGGTGAAGTCGCCGACCCGGTAGTCCGGGTGCAGGGCCCAGTCGGCGAAGCGGTCCTTGAAGGCGAGGGCGTCGTCCGGGGAGAAGCGGACGCGGCCCGTGGTCGGGGCGTCGAGCTTCTCGTAGAGGAAGATCCAGGCGCGGCCGTCGAGGCCAACGTAGTGCATGGCGGAGCGGTCCTTGCTGCACGTCTCGGAGGCGTAGTCCGGGGGGCACTTCTGGCGCATGCTCCCCCACATGCAGCGGTACGTGGAGAGGAAGGGCTGCTCGGCGTCCCAGCGGGCCTCGTTGCGCGGGTCCTCCTCGATGGCCCTGCGGCGCATGGCGCTGCGCACGGCGCTGTGGGTGCCGTCGCAGCCGACGAGCAGGTGCCCGCGGTGCGTGCTGCCGTCGGCGCAGGTGACGGAGACGCCGTGCTTGTCGGCGTCAACGCCCGTCACCTTTTTGTCGAGCAGCACCTTTGCCTTGGCGTCCTCGGGGAGGGCGTCGTAGAAGCGGCGGAGGATGTCGGATCGGTTGCATACGATGGGCCCGTGGCCGTGACTGCACGCACTGTTCAGCCATTGGCTCCTCGGAAACCGGTTCACTGAGTCTAGGAGTTGCTTCAAAGTCAAGAGAGGGAAAAGGGGACTCACTTTTTCTTGACGTATTTGAAGAAGAAGTGCTGGTGTGCGAAGGCGTTCCCATCGGGCGTGAACCACGTCCGGCCGGTGACCTCGACGCCGGACTTGACAAAGGACTCGTAGAAGCCGAACTGCTTGATGACCCGGAGGACCCCCGGGCCTATGCCCACGCCGGCGCCAATGTCCTTTGCGATTGCCTGCGCCTGCTCGAGGATGACGAAGTCGATGTCGGCTTTGACGAGGGCGTGCGCGAGCGTCAGGGCCACGGGGCCGCCGCCGGCGATGATGACCTTGAAGCGATCGTTTTCCATTTTCAAGGCTGAAAGATTCGTAAGATGGAAGGGTTCGTATGAAAGGGTCCGTGTGAAGGGTTTCGTAAGAGTGTACTCCGTACGGAGCAGGTGTATGGGGTATGAGGGTAATCGTGTGCTTGCTTGTGTGTAAGATGAACGGTAAGACCTCCGCCTTGGGTGTTGCCAACCGCCCTCTGTCCGCTTCCCCTTAAAGTGCACTCCGTACGTCTTACTTCTTGACAACTGTCTCTCTTTGGTCTCCTTGGAGACTCGTGTCGATTGGGTATCGTTTCAGTGTTGGACCAAGGACTGCCTCCTTTGCCATCGCAGACAGGAAATCCCCATTCTCTTATACTCATCTTTGGAGGCATTGGAAACGCTCTAAATGCTGAGATGTAGTTTAAAGGGGGACTAAATTACAAATCTGTTGTTGACGAGCATTACAGCCTTAGGTGAGGGCTAAATTGGTCGAGGCCGGACTGTCGTTTCTTAACCACACAAGGAGCACATCAGCTACCATCATCCGTACTCTTTACTCCGTACTCCGTAGATGGAAACGATCTGCCCAAGACGGTGCCCTCCCAGGAGCACTATTATAGGTAATCCGTAGTACGGAATCCGTAGTATGGAATTCCGGCATAAGGAGTTGAGGCGGCTCATGGCAACGTGGGTTTAAGAAGAAGTGACTCCCCTTTATCTCAGTCCCCAGAATATTTACATGTCGTAACTTGCATGAAAAACATCCGAGCCTGCCATCCTAATCTGCGAGAACTTCCACAGTATCTTGGGAGTCCGGGACATCCGGATGGCGTCTCCTTGCTTACGGTACCTGTACACGCCATGGTGAGTGCTGGTGAGATTGCCGGATCTCATCGTTACGTATCATTCAAGATGAGAAAAGGACGTTTTCCGTCTGCCCAAAAAGTCCGCTCTTTGCTCCGGCTCTTTCAAGGTCAAAGACCTGATGAAGAAAGATTGACAGAATTCGGATCAAATACATCGATCTATCAGACAGCAGAACCTCGATGAAAGATTGATATCTCTGCCATGCCCAATGCCTTGCCTCGTACCACTGCAGGCCGAGCCGGATTGAAGAATCTTGCAATCAAATGGATCAATTACATACCTTCAGATTCTCGGCCTGATCCAGGAGAGTGAGGTACAGTACGAATTGCAATTAACAATACTGTACATTTGAGGTCAGACCCGGCAGTTCAATCGCAGTGAGAGAAGGAGCCACCGCGAAGTGCCGCCTCCCTAGCGCCTCGGCGAACTCGGAAGGAGCTGGCTTTCGGCGTACGGAGTATGGAAGGAGCCATGGTTCGTCGCAAACTCTCGGCCGGAAGGAGACACGGTGGTCCTTCCCGTTGAAATAGTAATCAAGAAGAAAGGGATCAATTACCAGTATGCAACGGAGAAATTCATACTGTGTCTGATACTGTACGGAGTACTGTGATTACTCTCCCTCTTACTGAGGAAGGAATAGCTGTTGCCGCGGATTGAAACTTGGCGAGGCAGAGGTGAGTTGGCATTGCGACTTCGGTGCTGGCGATAGCTGCGCTGGAAGGACATCCAGAGTTTGAAAGAGTTTTCGTGCTCATCATGTTGGGACCTGCGGTAAATGCCCATTTCACGAACTCGGTGTCCGTACTCCGCGCGGCTTGTGGGGCATCGGCATTAGATCCGGCCGCACGGAATGCAGTGATTCAGGACTCGGGAGTTGCCAGAGCACAGTCGCTCCTAGAGTTCTCCGTACTGTACTCCGTGATTCAGGCCCGGCGAGCGTGGTCCAATCACGTGATCTTCCATCAGACGTCTGAGGACTCGGACGCCCGTCGAGCACTGGATGCTCATGGGAAGCATTCACCAAAACTCGACTTGCAATTGCCCCGACGCATTTGAGCGTTCATGGATACAGCAGTCTTTGGAGATTTTCAATACAGTTGATGAAGTTGGAGACATCGCCACAAAGGGAAAAAGTCGGCGTGGTACAACACAGCAGAGCACATCTCACCTCGCCTCGCCTCGTCACAGATATTGCCTGTTGTGGCCAGTCTCAGATCCACATACGAGTACCAGCAGATTCGAAAGCGACTCGCCAATCCTTTTCTATCTTGAAACCATGCTGCTCCTCCACGTCTGGGGTCCGGCCTTTGGACTCCCCTCCATCGACCCCGAATGCCTCGCTGCAATCACACACCTCCACAACGCCCGCCCCAGCTCACCATGGCGCCTCATCCCCAGCAATGATCCCTCAGTCAGTCCGTCCAGTAAGCACTCGCTATCGCACTCCCTCCCGCATCTCCCGAAACCAGCAAACCCCCCCGTCAGCTTATAGCCCAGCGCGACTGACGGACTCATCTTTGCTTCTTCTCCTCCCGGAAAGACTTCCTCCCCGCCTTGAACCACAATGGCACCTGGACCGCCGGCTACGCAGCTATCGTCAAGTACCTCGTCGCCAACGGGCTCTGCGACGACATCGACCGCCGTCTGACGCGCGCTCAGAGCGCAGACGCCCTCTCTTACGCCGCCTTCCTCGGCGCCCACGCCGCCGCCCTCGTCGACGTGTCGCTCTACGTCTCCGCCACCAACTGGGCCGCCGCCACGCGCCCCGCCTACGCCGCGCTGCTCCCCTTCCCGCTCACCTGGACCGTCCCCGCCCTCATCAGGGCAGACGCCGTCAAGCGCGCCGAGCACCTCGGGCTCGCCGAGCTCGACGCCGACTTCGACCCCAATGGCGGCCTGCACCTCTCCGCGGGGAGGGACGCCCTGCCGGAATCGTTTCGCAGGCACCTGCCCGCGCGCACCAGGAGGACCGTCCAGGAGGAGATGACGCCCGAGCAGGCTGCCGCCATCAGGCTCTTCGCGCTCGCCGAGGACTGCCTCACCGTCCTCGATCAACTCTTATCCTCGTCACCGGCCCATGACGACGATGACGTGAAGATAGAAGCGGAAGAAACAGACGACAGCGAGGGCCGGCCCGATGACAAGAAAGAGAACGGAGCCCAAAAGGGGGAGTCAAGGCTGCGCAGCTTCCCCGGGACGCCAATCTCTTCCCTCGACTGCCTCCTCTTCGCCCATCTCGCCCTCATGACCCAACCCGCCGTCCCGCGCTCCTTCCTCCGCGAATGCCTCGACCTCAAAACCCCGCGCCTGCGCGCCTTCGTCGACGACATGCTGCACACGCACATCGTCCGGCCCGGGCCCCTCCCCTGGGCCGACCCCGAGCCCGTGCCCCTCGCCCGCTTCGGCGGACGCGTGCTCGACTCCCTCGTGCGCCACGTCCCCGGCCTCGGCGACCACTACGCCGCCGAGGTCCGCGCGCGCGCCGAGCAAGGCCGCTCCGGGCTGGACCGCGACGTCGCCGTGCTCGTCCTGGGCACGCTGGCGGCGGGCGTCGCCGCCGGGTACGGCGTCCTGCGGTACCGGGCCCTGCAGCCGTTCGGCGAGCCGGCGCAGACGTGGCGGACGAGTCGCGGCGCCAGGCTCGGGGAGTTGGGCGAGCTCGGGTCCATGCTGAGCAGCGCGCTGGGGCCGTTGCCGACGGGTGGGGCGGCGTACGGGCGGGGGACGGGAGGATTGGCGGCCGGCGGCCGGCTCGTAGATATAGACTCGGACGTCGACTAGCAAGGGGGAGATGATCGGTGGGTTCTTACAGAGATGATCTTGCAGGGTCGATCTCTTGCAGGGTCGAGCTTTTTCAATGTGAAGCCATATCATGGCGAAAGCCAAGTTGATAATCGATCCGTCCAGGTGTTTCACTTGATTGCGAGCCCTTGTTTGCCAACGGTTTTTGTTTCTCTATCCTCAAAGATGAGAGCTGCAAACGATCAATAGCATTGTAAAATTCCACTCCCCGCCATTCCATCTCCAGTACTCTCGCTCCGCCATGAGAAAGATCAATTGGTGTAGAAAATCAATCAATACCGTGCTATATCTGCCGGACCTCCTTCCCGACCATGTCCGGCCTCTCCAGCTCCCACTCATCCCTGATCACGGCAAAAGCAAAGTCCGCCACCAGGAGGCTCTGCCCAAGGCTCCACACCAGCGTGATGGCGTAGAAGAAGTTTGCGTTGCCGCTCCCGGCGTAGATCCACAGGTGGTAGAAGGCGGGGCCGAGGAAGGTCGCGTAGAGCATGGTGGATGAGGCGACGTACGTGTAACGCATGACGGGCCGGATGTGCTCGTACATGGAGAACATGGCGAGGAACAGGCTCGTGTCCGCGACGGAGGGGTAGGGCTTGAAGACGGCGAAGATGCCGAGCAGGACGGTGAGGACGGTGAGGGGCTGTGCGCGCAGGCGGATGGTGACGCCGCCGACGTAGGACGCGAGGTGGAGCCAGAAGACGGCGAGGTAGAAGGCGCGGAAGGGGTCGAAGAGCTCGATGAAGAAGTACCACCACAGGCCGACGTTGGGGGTCAGGTCGGAGAGGGTCAGCTGGATGCCGTACGTGCGGGCCAGGAAGTCCCACGAGTTGCCCGTGAGCGCGTACGAGACGCCTAGCAGCAGCGACGTGCACGCGGCGACGACGGCGACGCTCTGGGCGGCGAAGCGGACCGCACAGCTGGTGCGGCGCTTCTCGGGCTGGCGGTCGAAGGCGAGTAGCACGAGCGGCGGCAGGAGGAGGATCGGGTACATGGAGAGGTAGGAGGCGAACGAGATGGCGACCATGGCGGCGATTGGCGAGCCGTGGACGGCTTTGGATATGGCCTCGAGGATAGCGCAGGTGGTGAAGACGCTGGTCGATCGTCCGACGCATGTCGCGATGGTATACGGGTTGAAGAGGAAGCTTTTGCCGAGGCCAATACGTGATGAGCAAGCGGTCCCCTCCCTTTAGATCGAGATCGTCATCCCCCCCTCCTAGGTAGGTGTATGTACTCACGCTGCGGCGACAGGCAATCCCGATGCCCGCCTCTCGCTCCGGGGCGACTTGAAGAGGCGTGACTCGGCGGCCTCTCCCGAGTTGGCGATCCTCAGGAGGGAATGCGCGGCGAACAGGTCCATGAGGATGTAGACGAGCGACGTGAAGATGGGCCAGGCCTTGACGTCGGGGAGCAGCGAGAACAAGGGCAGCAGCAGCGGCGCCTGGTGGTAGACGCCGCCATCGTACGGCCAGACATTGTGGTTATACAGGAACAGGCCCTCCTGTACTGTGGCAAGAGGCAGAAGTCAGCGCAATGCGTCCTGCTTTCATGAAGCGCCTTATGGGGGGGCTCCGCATCGCCTACGTCGCTTGAAGCTCGTGACCGGTGTCGAGACCTCGACGCGCCCGGTCAGCAGGTCGGGAAGATCGGAGAATACGGTGAAGAGGGCGAGCCGGAGCAGGGCGGCGCCGGCGTAGAGACCGAGCCTGCCTCGCAAGCTCGTGGTGGTGGTCGTCGTCATGGCGTTATCCCGGCCATGCTGCCTTGCGGGGGGGAGTTTCGAGGAGGTCGTGGAGGCTCGAGTCGCTCCGATGGGTCTTCGGCGGAGGCCAGTTGGCCGTTGGATTGATGGATCAATGGAATCAATGGAATTAATGAGGGACTCAAATCCGCTACGGAGTATCTATGGATCAATCCATCACCTATAGAGGGAAGGTGATGGGCGCTCCAGGTCGATCCTTCCGCTATTGCTTGGGGGTCACAGCGCTGAGCAGTGCCCTGAAGCGCGCCGCGGCAAGAGCCCCGCATAGGCGCGCGTCAACGTGGTTTAGCGAGCACGCTGTCTCGATCCATCAGCCACCGCACAGTGCGCGTCGCGGCTCTCTCTGCACGGGAAAAGTGGGCTGGGCGGTGAGGCGGCTCGCTTGCAAGGGCGTGTGGCGCTTACCCGGGACTTTGAAGCGCTAACCCATTATTGGGCGGCAGAATGGGCGGTCAGGCGCGGCAGAAATATGAAATCTCCAAGCTCTGCGTCGCCAGAAAAAAAAAAGTCGTCGAGGCCCATTGAGCAGCGATTCTGCCGCTCCAGATCCTGTCAAGCAGACAAAAAACAGCAACAGCAAAAGCAACAGTCCGCAATGGCCAGAATAAAGAAGAAGGGAAAGGCCGGCGCGGCCAAGAACTACATCACCAGGAACCAGGCGATCCGCAAGCTGCAGCTCAGTCTCGCCGACTTCCGCAAGCTGTGCATCTGGAAGGGCATCTTCCCCCGAGAGCCCCGGAGTAGGAAGAAGGTGTCCAAGTCCTCGACGGCGTCGACCACCTTCTACTACACAAAGGACATCCAGTACCTCCTCCACGAGCCGCTCGTGCAAAAGTTCCGCGACCACAAGGTCCTCGAGAAGAAGATCTCCAAGGCGCTCGGCCGCGGGGACGTCTCCGACGCCGCCCGCCTCGAGGGCAACGCCAAGCGGCCCGAGAAGACGGGCAAGCCCGCCTACACCCTCGACCATGTCATCCGCGAGCGCTACCCGACATTTGTCGACGCGCTGCGCGACCTGGACGACTGCCTCTCCATGCTCTTCCTCTTCGCCAACCTGCCCTCGACCTCGACCGTCCCCGCCAAGATGATTGCCCGATGCGAGCGCCTGACCCTCGAGTTCCAGCACTACCTCATCGTCTCCAAGTGCCTCACAAAGTCCTTCCTCTCCATCAAGGGCATCTACTACCAGGCCAGCATCCAGGGCGAGGACGTCCTCTGGCTCGTGCCCTACAAGTTCAACCAGAGGGTCGTCGGCGACGTCGACTTCCGCATCATGGGCACGTTCGTCGAGTTCTACATGACCCTCCTCGGCTTCGTCAACTTCAGACTCTACACGTCCGTCGGCCTCAAATACCCGCCCAAGTTCGACAGCGTCAAGGATGACGACGCCGCCGAGCTCGGCGCCTTTACCCTCGAGGGCAAGACCCTGGTCGGGGACGCCGGCGGCGAGGAGCCCAAGAAGCTCGAGGACGTCGCAGCCCACCGGCCCGACCCCAAGGTCCAGGCCGCCGTCAACAAGGTCTTGAAGAACATGGAGGCCGGCAGCAATGAGACCGAGGGGGCCGCCGACGCCGACGCTGACGCCGCGGCCGAGGACGAGGAGATGACGGGCGTCATCGACAAGTTCGAGCCCGTCGCCCCCGGCGGCGACGTCCTCCTCCAGCCCGCTCATGGCAGCAGCGACCCCGCCTCGCTCTTCTCCAACTTCACCGTCTACCTCTCCCGCGAGACGCCCCGCCAGCACCTCGAGTTCATCCTCAAGGCGTTCGGGTGCAAGCGCGTCGGATGGGACGCCGTCCTCGGAGGCGGCGCCTTCACCACTAACGAGCTCGACCCCGCCATCACACACCAGATTGTCGACCGGCCGCCCATAGTGGCCGCCGCGAGCGAGGAGGGAGACGGCGAGGACAACCAGACCGCACAGAAGCTCGCGCCCAACAGGCGGGTGCCCGGCCGGATATACGTCCAGCCCCAATGGGTGTGGGACAGCGTCAACGACCTGGAGCTGAAGGAGGCCCACATGTACGCGCCGGGCGCGTCGCTGCCGCCGCACCTGAGTCCCTTCGTCCAAAGGGTCCAGGGCGCGTACGACCCCACGATGCCCCTCGAGGACCAGGAGCCCGAGCACGAGGCCCTGGAGGCCGGTGATGAGGAGGCGGAGGAGGACGGAGAAGAGGAGAGCGCGGAGGGTATGGACGTCGCAGGGTCCGAAGACGAAGACGAGGATGAGGACGGCGACAACGACGACGAGGACGCCGACGAGGACGAGGACGAGGACGAGGATGAGGAGGATGAAGACTCTGCCGCCCAGCGACAGCGCGAGCTAGAGGCCGAGCTGACGGGCAAGTCGGTCAAGAACCAGGCAGTCGATGCCAAGACCAAGGCCAGAGGGGACGCCAAGAAGGCGCTGGTGAAGAAGAACAAGGAGGAGGCCGAGGAGCTGGAGCGGGCCAAGGGCATGCTCAGCAAGAAGAAGAGGAAGCTGTACGAGCAGATGGTGTACACCAATAATAAGAAGAGCAGCGAGGACGCCAAGCTGCGGTCCAAGAGGAGAAAGTACGAGAAGGAGAAGGCGAAAGGAAAGGCATAGGCGGGAGGGGGGGGGCTGCGATGTTTCGTTCAATGGCTACTATGTTGTGTACACGGCGCATATGAGACGTTGAATATTTTTGTGTTTTCTGAGGTAATGGTTTTTCAAATAGACTTCATCCATGGCTTTGATTTCATGACCATCTTCTCAATGCTCCCCAAGCAATCTCACAACCAAAATGTGATGGATGATTCTCTGCTTGTATCGCCAGTGTCTGGCACACGCACGATCAATGAATTTTACCTCCTTTTTTTTTTTTTTTTTTTTTTGGCTCGCAGACTCGCCTTGAAAAAATTACATCATCTACCTCTTCTAGCGCGCAGAGCTTCAACGTGACTTCACTTCACTTCACCTCATTTCTCTCCACCCCAACGAACAAAATCTCATGCTCGCTGCCACCGAATATTCTTCATCTAGATAAGCTGAATGCCTTCACATATTACGGACTCGGGTAGAGAACCTGGACCTCATGGCGCGCAGCTCGCCCGAGTGGAACCTCGACAGCGATGAGATCGCGTCCGTCACCTCCCAGGACCTCCACGACCACCGCCCGAACCGCTGGGCCGGACGCGCCTCGACATGGCGCGAGTTCACCAAGGAGGAGCGCCATCTGTGGCGGTCGATGAAGCAGCTCGAGGATCGCGATCTGGCCATCCATCTGTACAACGCGCATGCGCTGAAGAGGCGAGGGCGGGATCCCGCGACGGCGCAGGACGTGACCGTCACGATGGTATGTTCTAGACTGCTTCACTGATGGTCTACCCCAATGTCTTTTTTTTTTCCCCCTTGAGATCCATGAGAAAGTCGCTGACCAGACGCAGGACAGTGGGCAGCAGGGCATCTGGGCGCCCCCCAACGTGTGGACGGCTTGGCCCTTGGGCGTGGATCGCTCGCCAGACAAGGCCTCCAGAGAGCAGGACATCTACGGGAACAGGAGAGATGACGAAGACGACCCCATCTATCGCCTGCAGGAGAAGACGATGCCCAGCTCCGATCTGCAGGAAGAGCTGTCGGCCATGGTCCTTCGCATGGCCAAGGAGCGCTTCTACAGAGAGAGGGTGTCCCCGACAGGCGAGTCGGACACGGAAGCTCCAGATGAAGACTCTGGCGGCGACGACGGCGACGAGTCAAAACTCGGCATCGGCATCGGGGAGATGGATGTTGAGGATGCTGAGGATATCGAGGGCGACCAAGGGGATGATGATGATGATGCCCAGACAACAAGGCCGTCTCAAGCCAGCAGGGGCTCGAAAACGCGAGGAAGAAAGAGGACATTCACCCCCATGCCGTCCACGGACGACGACCGCTCGTACCAGCTCCTCAGACAGCCCGTGCGGCACATCCTGACCCAGCTCGACAACACCCTGCGAGTCCTGCACAACGCCCGCATCGCCACCACAGACTACGCCTCCGACTCGTCCGCCACGTCCGACTCGTCCGACAGCCAGCCGGGCACGCCTCGACGGCGCGGCCGCCCCCGCGGCATCTTCCGCGATCACGACAACAACGACGACAACGACGGCTTCGGCAACAGCAGCGCCTCCCAGACAGACACGGCGGGGGGCCGCAGGCGCGGCCGCCCGCGCAAGGTCCACCTCCCCCGCGAGGGCGAGTCCCACGAGGACATGCTCGTGCGCGTCGCCCGCGAATCCCACAGGCGCCTCCCCGCCACGGGCGCGGACAAGAACGCCGCCTTCGAGGCCTGGCTCCGCGCGGGCGACGAGCGGCCCCGCCGGTCGAGCGGGCCGCAGGCCAGGGAACAGACGCAGACGGAGACGGGCTCCGAGCCAGGCGGGCCGGCGTCGGCGTCAGTGTCAGTGTCGGTGTCGGCATCGGCGTCCACGTCCACGCCCGCGCCCGCATCATCAAGGAAGAGAGCCCGCCGCCTCGGCCTCCGGACCTGGAGCGACGTCGTCGGCGCCGCCGCGCTCGCGGGCTTCCCCGCGCAGGTCATCGCCCGCACAACGCGCCGCTGCGCCGCGCTCTTCGGCGAGGCCATGACCATCAGGCAGCTGCACGAGGCGCCCCCGTCCGGCCGCCACCCCGCCTTCCACAGCGTCGACTACCACCCCGAGCCGATCCACCTCTTCGACGACGCGGATAACGCAGACAACGCAGACGACGACGAGGACGGCAATTACTACCCAGGGGACGGGATCGAGCGCCTCTCGGACCGCGGCAGCGAGCTCAGCCGCCGCTCCTCCCGCCAGCCGTCCGCCGACCCGCGCCGCGGCCGCGCGACAGCCTCCCCCGGCTCCCAGTCCCGGTCCCAGTCCCACACCCACTCCCACTCCCGCTCCCAGTCCCGCTCCCGCTCCCGCTCCTCGGCCGGCTGCCACCTCTGCCCGATCCCGACCTGCGAGCGCGCCGCGACGGGCTTCTCCCGCAAACAGAACCTGCGGCGGCACATGCGCCTCGTGCACCCGGGCCAGGAGGGCGAGGAGGAGCAGGACAGCGAGGACGAGGTGCTCGGCGCCGTCCACGTCGACGGCTTCCTCAGGCCGATCCTGCCCTCGCGCGGGTGGAGGGAGATGCCCTCGCCGCGGATCCACAGGGACGCTGCGGGCGCCGGGTTTCGGGGGAGCGCCTCGCCGCGCCCTCTGCCCCCCCCGGTCTCGAGCTCGGCCTGGCGTGCTGCGCCGCCGCAACGGTCACCCTCATTCTCGCTATCGGAAGAGGACTGAGGGGTAGGAAAACGGGCAGACATCACATTCGGCGTCGGATCATATATAGCCGAGGTAGCTCATGGAATGGAATGTTTTTTTTTTTTTTTGCCCTCTAATGACTGGCTCCTGTTCCATTGTGTCTAATCGTACAAGATGAACCGATCGCTGTAGAAATGCCTTGTTCATGGTATAAACCCCGCCATCTCGTGTCCGACTTCCCTCCAAGCCGCTTCAGGATATGGAGGAGCGCATCCCAATTACGTCTCCATCTTGTCCCCCGGAGCAACGTCGTCCTCGGTCTTCGAGCAGGACTCGGCCTCGGGCTGCTGCTGCTGCTGCTGCTGCTCCTCCACCACAGCCTTGTCATCATCCTCCATGGTCGTGTCCTCTTTGACCTTCTTGGACGCCGGGTCCGCGAGGTCCTCTTCAGCCTCGCGCTTCGAGCCCGTGCTCTCCGCACCGGGGGAGGTCTGCCGAACGCCGCCCCGGTCCTCGCCGCCGCCTCCAGCACGTCCGGGCTGCCCCCGGTCCTCATCCGCGTGTTTCCTGCCCACGGCCGCCTCGACGTCGATCCCCTGCATCTCGATGCCGCCGCCCTCGCCCACGAAGCTCGTCGACGCCGTCTGCGGGCCCGTGTCCCCGACGCCAATCTCCTCGGGGCCCCTCGCGTGCGGGACCTCGTCCTCGGCGTCCTCGTCCATGCGGGTCCCCTCGTCCGCGTCATGGGCGTGGGCGTGGGCGTGGGCGTGCGAGTGCCCGTGCGACTGTGAGAGCCGCGCCAGCTGGCTCACGGGAACGACGCCGGCGCGCTGCTCCTGCCGCAGCAGCTCGCCCTGCGTGACGCCCCTGGCGTGCCCCGTCGACGGCACGCCGTTGACGCTCACGGAGACGGTCTCGATGCTGCCGACGCCGTTGGGCCCGTCGATGGTCTGGGTGCCCTCGCTGTGGATCTGCGCGCCCTGGGCGGCAGCAGCCGGCGGCAGCGCCGACGGCTCGGGGCTGCGCCGCGCCAGCCACGGGATGGGCGTGAGCAGCGCGCCGCCGAGCGCCTCGTCCGAGCCGACGGCCGCGGCGGCCGCCGAGGTCGTGGGGTTGGTCCACGAGATGTGCGCGGCGGGGTCTCTGGGGTCCGCCGCCTCGCCGTTGAGGCGCATGGCCGCCATGTCCGGGATCGGCGGCGGCAGCGGGTACGCGTTGGTCCCGGACGTGACCTGCACGGTCCGGTCGACGGCGTGGAGCCACGACGCGAGCGCCTTGTAGTGCGCGGTGGGCCTGAGTATCAGCTCGGCGAGGCGCTGGATCGTGTGCGGCGGGTACGGCTCGAAGCTCTCGACCTTGCGCTTGATGCCGGCTAGCATGTCGTCGATCTGCTTCGGCAGGGGGCCCTGCTCGGCGGGCTCGGCGGGCTCGGCGGGCTCGGCGGGGGCCGCGGCCTCGCTGCTCGGCTCGGGGAGCGGTCGATCTGGCGATGGCGAGAGGGGAGGCGAGGCGGGCCGGTGGTCGGAGAGATGGAGCCGCGACGGCGGAGGCGGCAGGGCTGGTATGGGGAAGTCATTCTTTGCGATCTGGGAGGGCGTTTGCCGCCGGTCAGCCGACTGCTGCTCCTGCTCTGCCTGCGGAAGTCGCCTGCACAACCACAGATTGAAGGAAAGAAAAGACCGCGACCGACATTATCTAGACGCGCGAGGATGTCACTGCGCAGGTCTGGCCAGGCTCTCCTGCAGACGGCAATGTCAGAACCGATCGCGTCCTCGTCAATCCAGGATGTTGGGGGGGGGGGGGGGGGGGGGGGGG
>NIGB01000006.1:1315006-1332624 GCA_003055145.1 Escovopsis weberi
GGGGGGGAGGGAATTCCTGGAAGAGAAGAGGGAGCACAGCACCGCTCGATGGCAGCGTGGGAAGTGAGCGAGTGGGTGAAGTCGAGACGGGTTTAGGAGAAGAATCCCAGGAAAAGAAATAAGAGAAAAAGAAAAGAAGAGAGAGGGGGAGCTAGAGGAGGCTTTCGGTAAGCAAGAGAAAGAGAGAGAGAGAGAGAGAGAGAGAGAGAGAGAGAGAGAGAGAGAGGCCAAACGAGAGGGCCGGGGGTTAAGGAGACGAGGATGGGAAAGGGTTTAAGTAGGTACCTCTCGTAGGCATTTCTGGGGACGCGAGGCGGGAGGGAGGCTTTGCTTCAATCGCTTCAATCCAAGCACGGCTTCACTGGAACTTGGCACCAGGTGCGGGTACAAAGAACCAGCCGTCTGTGGGAAATCCGCACCCGCTGGATGCTCGATCGTGAATGGATTGACTGCAGCCCCTGGCCGGTGCCAATGCGTGAAAGAGGAACGTGGGCGGTACGTGGGCGGTACGTGGGCGGTACGTGTGCGGTACGTTCGCGATACCTGGCGGCGCCATCCAAACGCCGGTGCTTCCCGCCAAACACCGGCAACGGATGGCGTGATGCCACGTAGCTCGTCCGTAGCGCGGCTCTTGGCAGCGGGTGCCGATTCTTGTGTCTGTCGCACCATCTGCATCTGCATCTGCATCTGCATCTGCATATCTCACATTCGCACCATCCTCAGCATCCTCAGCATTCTCAGTCAACATTCGCACCGTGCAGCTCAACAAAGAGAGTTCAATCCAAGCTTCAAAGACATGGCGTCAATGAGTTGATCAACAATCAATCCTCCGTCCATCTCTGCCATTCTCGTGTAGAGATCAATCAATAGTACTCATTGTGCCCAGATCCTGGTCACGGGCAGCCGCGCCTTGCTAGACCCGCAGGGCGATGACAAGACCCGGCCAATCAGCGGGCCACCTCGCGATCCCCGGAGCGTCGACTCATGACCTCAATCAATGCAGAGCTCGTAATCATACCTCTACTGTACAGGCCAGGCATCAAGGCTCATTGATCCATCAAGTACGGAGTAGTATCTCTTTCTATCTCTATGACTGTCGAATCGGGCATCAGCAACAACGGTGAGCAAACGAGGTCTCCAACAGACATTGACCTCCCCTCGTGCTTCGTGCTTCTTCTCCGCAAAGAAAGGGGAACCCTGGCACCATCGCGGGGCTGTGGGCCCGGCATGACTTCAGGTACCCGAGGGCTGACGATAGCAGTACTCGTATGAGTACGAAGACGAGTACATATCAGCAGCTGGAGGCGCCTTGCTCCGAAGAGGCCACCACGGGGCATTCCGGAGACCGATGCGGGACTCCATCAAGAATTCCTTTGATCAAAGGAGTCAATTCCTTTCATGGAGCCATTGATCTATCTCTTCAACAAAGACACTGATCTGGCCTGACCGAGCTCTTGAGTACTACTACTACTATAGTAGTAACTTACTTAGTACTCGTACGGAGTACAGGTACATACTAGGCAGGATCACTCTGGGCCGCAGCTTCTGCGTCAAGATCAACAGCAAACGCCCCACCTCGGAAGTGGAGACTCGCATTATCAGAGTGGGGCCAAAGCTAAGCTAAGCTAAGCTAAGCTAAGCCAAGCTAAGCCAAGCCAAGCATCAGGTGATCGATTGATCCATCCTCGGAAGGAGCGCTGGACGTCTCGATTCATAGATCAGGAAAGACGATTCATTGATATAATCCATATTGCATTCGAAGCCATCCATCAATATCGTGAAGGCTCAAATGGAGCTCTTTGAATCGGTTTCTTTGAGGGGATTTACGGAGTACATGTACGGAGTAGTGAGCCCAAGGATGCGGAAAGCACCAGACCCCTTCTGCCTCTAGTAGTCTTCTTCCCGCAACACCAGACCCCCACGACGCCGTCTTCGGAAATCCCACATCCGCATGCATCCATCAACTCATCTACGTACATACATATGTCTATCTGCAGCCTCTGTCCGGCGGCCGGCCCTCGTCTCAGATCATCGATTCCATTGATCCCTTCTCGACCCCTTCCAGATCTCGCATACCGGCGGTAAGAAACAGCAGCCCGACGCCCTCCGTACAGTGCCAGCCTGCTCATCAGTGCTCCGTACCTGTGGTCCTGTATCGTCTACTATGTTCTCACCACCTCCACAGACGGCCACATCATGCCCTCCATACATACGAGACGGCCAACAATCGATGTTTGCACGAGTACGAAGTCATATCGATACATACTCGTACGAATTCATACATACCGGTAGACGTGTCATACCGGTAGACGTCGGATCCTGGAAACCCATGCCCCCGGCACCCGCATCCATGCCGCTGCAACTGTAACCCCAGCACCCATGATGCCCTCACCTCCCCCGAGCACCCCGCGTGTACGAGTACAGGTAACACAGCCGCCAGAGGCAATTGCCGCCGTCCGCCAACAGAATCCATCAATCAATCAATGCCGTCCCATCTCCAAAGGCCCTCACTGTACGGAGCTCGGAGCTCGGAGTAGCATCATCCTCCACTCCTCCAGCCATCATCCCCAGGCATTCACCGCACACATCCAAGTCTTCACAGGATGGACGCCCACCTCACAATGCCCATTTATCTCCCTCCACCTCCATCCCCATCCCCATCCAGCCCACGACGTCCCGCCCCCCGTCCCACCCCAGCATCCCCATCCCCAGCCCATCCCGCCTCGTCCAACCTCACCCTGAATCTAGATATCCTTCAAAAGACACATGATTTGATCGCACCACATAAGCCCCTGTCCCCTGTCCCACCCCAAGCCCCGGATGCATCAATCAATGACGTCCACCGAGTCGAGCTGTATGTATACAACATTGATCAATCAATCCTAAAGAGAACAGCGGAATACTCGTACACTACAAGTACCAACGAGACAATCGACTGGCTTTGTCAATTGTTTAGTACTACTAGTACGAGCTACTACTACTTCAGGCACATCAAAGCATCACACATCTGCTGCCCTTTCACAAGCCAAGGCAGCCACAGAAGCCAACGCCATATCCAACAAGACAGTTGACCTCATCAGCAGGAATGAACGGGCCCAAGCAAGCAATGGATTGCTTGATCGTGAGATCGTGAAGCACTACCGCAGACTCAATTTCAGCGACAAGGGAAAAGCACAGGCAAAGGAATGACGACAGGTGCAAGCATCTATTCAACACTTGGACGGACGCTTCCACTCACCCACATCAAACAACCTCGAGTCCATCTCTCCCGCATCGATCAAGCCCATCTCTCCATCAACCCTCCTTCAGTCAACTCTTGGCTTCCCCACCACTGAATCCCAATGTAGGACGTCAAGAAAAACGTGCTGAATGATATTCTCGCGCATATGATGATGATTACAAACAGAGTGTAAGCTGGCTTTGGCTCAAACTTCACAAAGAAAAAAGGAGAAAGAAATAAAAGAAAAAAAAAAGAACAAGCCAGAGCAAACCATGCCTCGCCAAATCCAGGATCGTCGAGAACTTTCAGTCGGACAAAGTGAAAGCCCCCAGAGTTGAAAGGAAAGACCACTCCCTCGTCCTCGTCCTCGCACTACTCTTACCCTCCCCTCCCTCCTCTTCTCTTCGAACCAGCTCCTCTTCCTCTTATTCCTCTTCTTTTCTTTTTTTTTTTGTTTTTTGCTCTCTCGCCTGCTTGTATATTGCGCAAATGTCCCCTCCCCCCCTCTCCCCCTTTGCTCCCCAAATCACCGTTCATCCCCACCCCTCGCTTTGCCTCGCCTCCTGAAGAAGTCCATCACGCGCTTAGCAGCCCCGCTACTTCCCTCATGGCCGTGGTACTGTTCTTGGTCGTAGGCGTCCGTGAATCGCTTGTGCTGCTTCTGAAGCCCTCCTCGGCCTGCCCTGCCCATAGGCTCCCCTTGTCCCTCGTATGCCTCGGGCTCTGTTGACGGTCGTCGCATTTCCACAGACATCCCCGACCCGTTGTTCATGTGGCCATCTTGTTGCATGTAGCCGGGAGCCGCACTCTGCCTCCTGCTGCTGTCCATCTGGGCCGACTTGTATCGTTGGTGCTTGACCGGAGATTTCCTCGCCTCCTGGCTGCCGTCGTACAAATCATCGTAGAACGGCGAGCTCGCCCTGGCCTCCCCCTGGGCGACGAAGCTCCTTGACTGGCTGGTCGGCGGATCCTGAATGGGCAGGTCTTGCTGAGAGTCTGCATCGGATGGCGGGGCGCTCTCCTGGTCCTTTCCGAGGCCAACGCCCTTGAGGGTGAACGACGCGGGCAACAGTGAGAATCGGCGGCGTTCCTTCTTTTCGATGGAATCCTGGGAACCGTTTGTCATGCTTCCGCTTTGCTTCTTCCCCAGAAAAGAGAATGACCGTCGTGAGGATTTCGACTCGATCGACTGGCGAGGCCGCAGCTCCTCTCCGGGGGGCCCGGCATTGGCCATGCTGATGGGCGGGTACTTCTTCGACTTCTCGGCCGGCTGCTGTTCCGCCTTCTTTCCCTTGCGTCCAAAGACCGAGCCGTTGCGGCCCAGGATCTTGGAGCCTAGATCCCCTATCGTACTGGACCGCTTGTGGCCTCTCCCTTCCCCGCCCTTGCCTTCTTGCGCTCCTGACATCTTGGAAAATTTGGGGGGAGCACCGCCGTTCGGCCTGCCCATGCCGTCTATCTCGCCGGCAGGTGATGGCTGCTGAATGCGGCCTTGGGCATTGGTATCTGCGACCGCCGGAGGAGCGGGCTGCCCGTAGTTGCCCCTGAGGGCGAGTGATGTGGCAGACTGGGATGAGTTCCCGGTCTGGGGCCTCATCCCCACAGCGCCATAATCAGAATGAGTCCGCATCTCGCGTGACTGTCTCGATATCGGGGGGCAGTTGTTCTGCGAGCTCGGTGGTCGCCTGCTTTGAGGGGGCCTTGACTGGCCGTCTCGAGTGGCTGAGGGATCGCGGGGCAGGGGCTTCTCGTACGCGTTCGGTTCCTGACCGTCAGGGCGATATCGAGGAGCTGGCTGAGTCGATGGCCGCGAAACGTCTCCCTCCGCGCCGCGCTGAGTCTGTGTGACCGGGGCAACATATTCGACCTGCACGGTCCGGCGCTTGTTGTCCTTGCTGGTCCGCTGTGCCGCAACGTCCACGGGGCTGTCAATCTTGCCGTGGGTCTTGGCTAGGCCGCCAACGCCGCCCGGGCCGGGTGACTTGGTCTTGGGCGTTTCTCGGACGGAAGCGCTTCTTGCGACCATCGGTCCCTCTGCAAAGTCCGCTGTCGTAGCGCTGACGCTGTGGACCTCCGATGGCGAGGTGGTGGAGCTTGTGATGAACTCCACGACGTGGGCGTATTCGCTGAGCCAGCTGTGACGGGCGACCTCGAAGAGGTCTGCACGCTTCCTGGGGTTTGGCACCAGAATCCGTCGGAGGAGATCTCGAGCGTGCGGCGTGACATACTCGGGGAATGTGAGTGGTGTGGTGACGATGTACTTGTATAGGAGATTGATGTTGTCGCCTTCGGGGTTGGCTGGGTCATCATCAAAGGGAAGGTAGCCGGCAAGCATGGCATACTGTAGGTTTAACAGAGGATTAGCTTAGGATCAGGGGCAGGGCGCGAGAAGTTAAGGAAAAAAAAAAAGGCCATTTAGAAAGCACGCGTACCAGAATGACACCACAGCTCCATACGTCAACCTTTCGGCCGGTATAGAGGGAGTCGCTCACGACGAGCTCCGGGGCAGCATAGCATGGACTGCCGCAGCTGGTCTGCATCAAATCGCCCTTGCGAGTGCCATTTGCCTTGATCTTGTCGAGGCCCAGCCTCTTGACGAACTCGCGATCGGAGAGATTCAGCTCCTCCTCCTCGGTCAACTCGTCGTGCGCGTCGAACGTGTTGGCGAAGCCAAAATCGGTGATGATGATGTTGCGATTGCGATCCAGGAGCAGATTTTCCAGCTTCAGGTCACGATGCACGATGCCTTTCTTGTGGAGGTAGCCGACGCCAGAGATGAGCTGGGAGAACAGTCGGCGCGCCGAGTTGTCTTTCAGGTAGCGATGATTTAAGATGTAGTCGAAGAGCTCGCCTCCGGACGCGTATTCGAGGATGATGCCGATATACCTGTCCGTTTCCACCATGTCTATCAATCTGACGATGTTGGGATGATGAATGCCACGCAGGATCGTGACTTCACGCTTGATCTTGGCGAGGCGCGAGGGATTGGCGCCCACGCTATCCCTTTTGATCAATTTGATTGCAACCTAGAGGATTCAGGATTAGTTGAAGGCTCCCCAACTCGTTGCAGGATATTATGCCGGCGGCGGCAGCGATGAAGACTGAGGCACTAGCGGAGGAAGAAGGGAAAGGAAAGGGGAAGAAAAGGAAGAAGAAGAGAATGATGATAGTCATGATCATGAGGATGATGATCCGATGATGATGAAGAAGAAGAAGAAGAAGAAGAAGAAGAAGACGGCTAGGGGAATGATGACAGGCCAGAAGAAGAATCACCGAGACTCACCTGAACGCTACTATCTTGTTTCCAACCCAGCTTGACCTTTCCAAATTCACCCTCGCCAATGGTGTTTCCCAGGATGAAGTCGCCAAACTTGGTCGTCGATTTGTGGCTCCGGCTATGATCCTGTCTGCTTCGAGTCTTTGGCTCCTGGCCACCGGTGCTCGCTGGCATGACCACGGGCGATGCCGCTGCGGCGGCGGCCGCGGCCGCGGCGGCGGCGGCACCATCCAGAGCACTCACGGCATACTGATTGGCTCGAGCGTCGTGGAAGTGGGCATCGTCGCCATTGGCGGCCGGTCGATTGGAGGTATCGTTCGCCTCGCGCGTGGTCTTCGTGTTGGCCACGGGATTGGTGCGAATCGGGATGGAGAGGTCGACGGGCTGGCCCTCTCGGGCGGACGAGTGCGCGCCGGCGTCCTGGGGGCCTTGCGCGCCTCTTCTGCCCTTGGTGTCGGCAGCCCCGTTGGCATCAACGCGAGAGCCAGCCTGGGAAGTGTCGACTTGTCTGTGTTGGGGAGACGGGGTCATCTTCTCGCTGTTTCGCCGTTGGGAAGCGGGTGGCGGATAGGCGGACGAGGAACGCGGAGGAGCGACGGGAACCGCGTTCGAGGTCGAGGAGCGGTCAGGCCCAGGGGCCTTGTGCTCGGAGGGACGAGCGACGCCAGCGACGGCGGAGCGGGAAGTCGAAGTCAGCGAAGGGTTTTGGTCGAAGGGAACCTGGGCGGCGGCGCTGGTTCTGCGAGAGGGAGGGCGTTTCGTCGTCGTCGTTGGTGATGCTGTCGATGCGGACCGGTGATGGGCATTGTAGATTTCCCTGTTTGGGGGCGGCTGCGCCTGCGAGTACTGCCGGGTAGCAGTCGTCGACGGCAACACTGATGGCTGGGGCGGGGCCGTTTGCAACGCAGCCGACATCTTCCACGCTGCGACGCGTGAGTGTCAACGCGAGAGATCGTGCGACGGGGATTCTGGACTTGGGGGGTCGAGAGGATGGATGTGGACGGGCGGACGAGACGGCTCGGTATGGGATGCCTGTGTTTCGTTGCTTTTTTTCTCTCTCCCTCTCTCACTCTCGCTCTCGCTCTCTCTGTCTCTTTTTCTCTCTCTTGCTGTCGCTCTCTCTCGCTCTCCCCTTCTGGCCCCCCCGGCGGGTGGCTTCGGCGGCTAGACGAGTATGTTTAAGCAACACACCGTACTCCGTACCTGGGTCGAAATCTCCTAGCAATCTGCAATGCAAGGACTAGCGTCGGAAGAGCTCCTGGCCGTGGTTGTTGGTATCAGCTGAAGAAGCCCGCGGTCTGTTGGAGATGGGGATATCGATCAATGTAGGCACGAGAGGTAGTATCAATGTATTGAGCTGTTTCGTGTCGAGGCGGCAGCGACTGAGGGTGTTTGAGGCGGGAGAGGGAACAAAAAAAAAAGCGAGACAAGAAGGATGCGGATGCGGCCAAGCAAATGCAAGGCAGCGTGATGGCAGATCTCGGGGGGACGGGGGGACGGGGGGACGGGTGGACGGGTGGACGGGGGGACGGGGCGATTGACCTGACGCGCAGAAGAGGAGCTGCAAATGATTGATACCGGTGGATTGATTGATTGATTGATGCCAATGAACTCCGACTTTGGTTATTTCGTGGATGGTTCGTACGGGCGGCTGCAGCGATACGGGTTTTCGTTGTTTCACGGAATGAGCGTCTTGGGTAGGTGCCAACGCCAGTTCCAGTGCCAGTTCGAATGCCAGAGCCAGAGCCAGAGCCAGAGGTCTTGGATCCAGGCTCACCTCGAGGTCCTCTCGTCTTTTGGTACGAGTACCTGTACTCGTGAGTATGTAGAACTCGGACGGGGCTCCGGAGGGCAGAGGCTGGAGAAAAGTGGTCTGCCGCTTGTTGGAGTGGACTCTGTGGAGAGTTCGAAACAGGGGGATGCCCGGCGGTGCGTGGAGCTGGCAAACAAGGTGGAGGCGCAGGAGGCTTGGAGGGCGGGAAAATCTGACAGTGGGTGTGTTGGAAGTGTCTCGCCAGCAGAGGTCACCAATGAGCATGGATGAATGCGAGGCGTCCTGTCAAAGGAGCAGTATGTACGAGTAATACTCCGTACTCGTATGTATGTAGATCTGCTCGGGGAGAGGCGACGATCTTGGGCGTGACCGCTGCCGCCACGACCGCTGCCGTTGTCGTCGTCAATGTCGTCGTCTCACTGTCACTGTTGCTGTCGCCGCCGCGGTGGCCGTCGTCTCCGTCGTGAGGTCAGTCAGCCAACCAGCACAGCCAGGCGGGGACGAGACTTGTCGTGTCTGTCTGGTGGCGCCGGCCAGCAGCCTGAATGCAGCGGGCGATGAGGATGAAGATGACGGCAGGATCGTGTTCCACAGGCTGCATGGAGCGAACGCGCGAGCGAGCTTGCTGGCGAGAGCGAAAGGATTGATCGATTGTTGATGGATCAATCGATGGAAACAGTGGATACAGGTAAGGTCTGAGGAGGAGGAGGATGGCCTGGAGGAGGAGGTCGAGGTTCTGGGGATGGCACCCCAGCAGGAAGGAGCTGCTGAAGGTGCCTGCTAGCCTCTCGAGTCGTCTGGCTGTAGCGCCAGCGCGACCCTGGTGCATGTACCTGGTACATTGCCCAATTGATCGATTGATTCCAGGTCCTCAGTCGAGCTTTCCTCGCTGGCTACGAGTACGACTCAGTACAGGTAGGTACTACGAGTCCATCTACTCCGGGAGGCTGGAAGGAAGGTGCCAGGAAGGTGCCCCGATGGCTGGGAAGGAGCCACCTGGCGGCGAGGACCAGGTCTGGGTCCCAGGTTAGCACAGGCCGAGGTGCTCGTTTTCCGTACAATTGATCGAATCCATCTGTGATCCCGACATTGGGGACACTTCAAGAAACCTCCAGCTTTTCTTCTACCAGCGCGCTATCGAGGCCCTGCAGCGGACCCTCTCCGGGCGCGACTTGCGCAGTCTGGGCAGGACCGTCTCGTACCGGTAGCGGCCGGGTTACTAGTACAGGTACTAAGTGGTCGGTAGTGCGAGGTTCCTTGCATGGGCCATGCCAGCATAAAGCTCGACCTTGTGACTTGGAAGGAACGGAGAAATCCGTACTAATGGAGTACTACAGGTAATGTACGGAGTACATCGACTTGAGTGCCATCATGTCCGCCGGGAGCAGGTGCGATGGAGGAGCTCATCGGCGGGTCCCAATTTTCCCAGCGTCGGTGCGGAACACCTCATCCAGCGGGTACCGATACTTTGACAATACCTGGTACAGGTACTGAGAGCCTGGCGCCTCGAAGATTGCATTACATACACCCACCCCATCACTCAAGCTTGGCCTTTTTTTTTTTTTCGATTGAATGAATGAAAAGAAAATTGAAGTTCAGGCTCCGAGATCGCACGGAAGGGGGGGGACAGAAAATAAAAATGCCAGAGATCAATAGAGGCGAAAAGCAAAGATGATCACTTGCTCTGTTGAAGAGAAATGCACTGATAGCCAGAGCTCCGTTCAGGTATCTCCCGGGTAGCCGCCCTCCAAATCTTGACATCAGCTGGATCCGTGCAGCAATCCATGCCACTTGAGCTCAAGCCGAGGTTGGAGCTCCTGAAATGCAAGCACCTTGACCCTTTCCATCTTAAGTTTCAATGGTTCTATTGATATTTGCTGATTCGCTCGAGCGCCTGTCTTGAGCGTCCAGAATGAGGCGAGATTGACGAGGTTTAGTGATCATGATGAGCCTCCGTGGGGGCACCAGTGACTCAGTGGACATCATGGGGGCTCAAGGTATCGAGTATCTGTACCTGGCATTAGCCTCACTTCCATCATCATCATCATCATCATGCCGGCATCTCCCCAGAGCAACAACAGGATCCAGATGGCCATGGGCTCCAGGCTTCAATGTGTCATCAATGTCATGTTCACTTGCAAGGCCTCGCCCGTCCTCCCAGCCGCGCGGAGCTCCGCAGCCCCGGCTCCCCATGCCTGAAGTGGTCGTACCTGTACTCCATGCTCTTACAGGTACACTGCGAATATCGAGATGCTCTCAAGTCGATATAAAGAAATTGATCAATCCACATATTAATTCATTCCATCTCTCGCCGGCTACATACTATCCCTCATACATGGTAGAAACGCGCCACATCCCATCAACCTGCGATCCTCATGCCAGACCTCCATCACTAGGTACTCGCACACAACCCGGTACCGGCTTGCGCCCGTCAAACCTCCCTTGCAATTTCGAGTAAGTGTCCCTTTGTTGCCGCCAGCACGGATAAAAGAAAAAAAAAAGGGGGGGGGGGAGGATGATACGGAGTACGGAGTAGAAGGCGACTCGTCTCACTTCGCGGTCAATCTGACGGACCAGCAGAGCAGTCAGAGCAGCAGCGCCCCTTTTTCTTTTTTTTCTTCTCCCCTGCAAACCCCCCCCCCCCCCCCCCTTCTCTTCCTCTTTCACCCCTTCTTTTCTTCCCTTTCTCCTCGTCAAATGCTACGAATGCTCGCCTGCCCTGGCTCTTCATCATCGATATGTAAAAGACATCAAGGCGAAATCAGGCAGGGGTGCGCGGACTGACGAGTGCCGGGAACCGAGGCCGAGATCAAGCTCATACATCCTAGATATTGATATATGTACTCCGGACGGAGCAATACATTATAGGATCTACAGAGTATGCACACAATCTGTGCAATCTAGACCATCCGAGGCCATCCCTTCGCAGCCTCCCGATTCTCTGGTGCGTGACAGAAAAGAACATCCTTCCGTGCAGGGTCCTGCATCCATTCATCTCTGAATGATCGCCTCCGAGTCGCCATCGGGCGTTGACGCGGGCTGTCTTCTACTCGTATCAAATACTCCGTACATCATTTTTCATAAATACCAACAGATATGCGAGCACTTAAAGTGAAGCCTACCCTATCGTGGCCATGATCTACTCAGACGCCCCAAGACCAGCGCCGGCTCTTCTCTACTATTTACTGCTTCGTAAGATCACCTTTCAAATTGCAATGTCATCGTTAATTTGGGAGACAGTCTGACCTCATACTCTTATTTCGAAAAGTTTTTTTTCTTTCTTTTACCGAGTACTGTTCCAATCATCTCGCGTCCTTTTCGTTTCATTCCCCGTTTCGCATCGCCATTCGATGCTGGGTCTCATCTCCTTCATCTCTTGAAGTCGGGCCGGAAGACGAGGAGCACACGGTGTCATCGACCTC
This sequence comes from Escovopsis weberi, assembly GCA_003055145.1. Classification (NCBI taxonomy): domain Eukaryota; kingdom Fungi; phylum Ascomycota; class Sordariomycetes; order Hypocreales; family Hypocreaceae; genus Escovopsis; species Escovopsis weberi. The sequence goes on from NIGB01000006.1 coordinate 1,326,700, forward strand.
CGGGTGAGGAGGATCCATTGATCTCTTCTTGGTAGCAGCGTTCTACATCTGCCGACACAGCGACGGGAGCAGTTGTTTGCGCTTGGGTATCCTGACTCTGTAGATGGAGGGCTTGTGGGAGGCGGCCATCCCCCTCTCATGCCGCGCTCTGATCCCAAGCCTTCTCTTCGAATGGCGGGTAGATCTTGATTGTGAAACTTTGTAACACCAAGCAATTTTGATTGCCGTATTCCTCTTCCCCCAAATCACTTGCATTGAGGAGACGCCGATCCAAGGGTGATCCCATTTCCTCGGACTCCGTAGGGATGATCCTGGTCGATTCGAAAAGAGGAGAAAGTAGGCTCGCATTGATCATGACGGAGTACTGTACGGAGTACGGAGTACTACTCCGTAATCGTATGTACAGAGAACGGATCACGGAATAAGCTGACCGGTCACGTCAAGACAATGAATTTCGACTGCGACAAGGTCATTTAAATGCCCTGTGGGAGATTCGAGATTGTCGAAATCGTGCGGTCTTGTCATAGCTTGATGGATATGTCGTAGGTGTCCAGCAAGACCGCAACACCAGTCACCGTGGCCGCGTAGGCGAGCAGGATCCCCATGGTCGCCACGGGCGTCGCGTCGAGCGTCGGCACCGTCATGTTGACCAGGCCCGTCAGAAGATTCGCCAGCAGAAACACGGCGAGGCCGTTCCTGTTGAATGCCCTCAGCACGGGGCTGGTGGCTGCCTCGTAGGCCTCCCTCTCCGCCTTGGCAGTCGTCGCGTTGTAGAAAGAGGGGAAGAAGAGCGAGTCGACGACGCAGAAGGCGAGTATCTGCCAGCAGTTGAACGCGGCCACCCACAGTACGTAGGGCAGGTTGGCCATCCGGCGCGACACCGTCAACCCGAGCCCGTAGTCGAAGCTGGTCGACGCCAGGTAGAGGGCGCTCCAGATGCCGGCCCAGGCGGCGATGGTCATGAGCAGCGTGTTCCTCTGCGTGCCCGGCTGCGCGTTGCTCCCGAGGGGGATGCTCCGGGGGATGACGAAGTTGCCGAGGTCCTGGCCGGCGAGGAAGATGGCCAGGTAGCCAAAGAAGCTGAAGATGCCCTCGCGGTTCCTGGAGAGCAGGTCCGTCCGTGGAGCAGTCAGGATGAAGGCCTTGAGGCTCGTGTTCTCGAGGAGGATCTGGTACGCGCCGCTGACGAGCAGGGCCAGGGCGGCATGCGAAGGAATGAGACCCAAGGCAGCCTGGAAGACGGCAACAAAGGGTGGGAGGAAGCCCAACGTGAAGAAGAAATTCCAGTGGACCCCGTACTCGGTCACATGCTCCGCGTAGTCGAGTCCCTTGACGCTCAGCAGTCGAATGAACCCCAAGACCAAGAGCGGGATCGAGTGGCGCAGAGACTGCCACAGGCGGGCGGCCAGGCCGATCCTCCGGCCCGTCATCCTCTCCTTGAGGGGCGCCCTGGCGGCCACAATGCCGGCCGAGAAGACAAAGGCGCCCACGCCCATGTCCATCAGCGAGGTGCCCCAGGTCTCGACCTTTGCGAAGCGCCGCGGGAAGAGGCGAAAGTCCACGGCGAGAATGGCGACGCACGTCACAATCATCATGCATCCCCGATACGTGGTGAGGAAGGGCTTGACGGACAGCGCAGAGGGCGACCCCGCCGCGTCCCTGGACTGGGCATTGGCCGGCGTCCTCGGCTTCTTGCGGCGAGTAGCAGAGGCGTTGGGCGGCAAGATGAGCAGAAAGAGCACCGGCGCCAGGAGAAGTAGGTTGAGGAGAAGGGGCTCGCTTGAGTAGAGTGTCGTCGCGAGCAGGATAGCGCCCACATTGAGCAGGAAGTCAATGGAGAAGCCGAGAATGTTGTACGGCCTGAAGAAGGAGTGGCGAGCCTGGAGGACTGACCATAGCAGTGCGGCCACCTAGAATGCACGGGTCAACTGGCGATCGAGAATTCGTGATGGGCGGTCATTAGGCAACGGGAAACGGGCAACGGGCAATGGGCAACACGGGGCCGCATCAGCGCATTCGAGCGCATCGCAATCGCAACAAGCATACCGGGGCGACGGATGTCACGAAGCCGATCTCCGACACTGCCCCACCGGACAGGTTGGACACAAAGTCCTCTTTGCGCTGCTTGTAGCTCGCAGCATTAGACATTATGACTGCGAGGTCGATGACTCGATTGGTGATAGGGTGGGAATGGCAGAGGAGGAGGAGGAGGAGGAGAAAAAAAAGGGGGGGGGGAGGGGGGGTTTGGAATGAAAGGAGGGGTCTGATGATGCGCGAGTTATCAGGAGACCATGAATGGGCTTGAAAAGATTTCAACTGCGAAAGGACAAAGAGAAAGAAAGAAAGAAAGTAAAAAACAAGAAGAACAAAGATGACAAGGCCAAAGGCCAGACAAGGCCCCTCCAGGTTGAAGCACGTTGCAAGAGACTTGGCCAATCGACGACTTCACGAGATCTGGCAATAGCTTCTTCGCCCGAGGGAGGGAGGGGGAAGAGGAGATCCTTACGTCATCAACATCACGTGAGTGCATCACGCGGATTGGAACAGGTCTTTTCCCAAACAGGCAATCGCGGAAATGCGGCACCGCGAAGCTGCACGAACCTCCCCCCCCGACGTCAATCCATCATGGCCCACTGCACCCTCGACGGCAACAAAGGGCGCGGCAGGGCTTAGACAATGAGCGAGGATCCTCGGGCTTTGTCAAAGCCTTGTTGCTCGAGTGAGGCGGATGGCGAGAAATGACAGCACGTCCTGGCGTTGAAGCCCGACCGCCCCTTCATCGGAGCCAAGATGACCTGTGCTCCAGGCCGCGCGCCCCGACTTCTTTGTTCCATGATGACCTGGCGCCGTGATCGACCCGAGGGTGGTTGAGTTGTCCTCCACACGGTCCATGGGCTCGCCACTCGCCTCTCCCGAGATCTTTGTGGTTGACTTGAGTCCGGAGTCGGGCACCACCATGATGGAAATTGCGTCCATGTCCTCGATCGTCACCCTCGGGCAGCTTGACCCCTATTCGAACCCCCTCTCTCTGGTACTAATCCATTGAGGCGAGATAGGATGGCAGCATCCGATGACTCGAGTCAAAGGATCCGGCGCTTACGCTTCCACAGTATACAGGCAGCAGAGGTTGTCCGAGGGGGTCGAGATAAGATTGAGGATCCTCCTTTTAAGGGCTGCGGCTTCTCTCCCTGTTAAAAGCACGACTGATCGCGCAACAGATCAACAAGCCAGAGCAGAATCAAAAAGCAAAGAATCTGGACTTGAGCATCCACAGACGCTCAATCCCTGGCCTACCTGCATCTTGTACCATCTGCTTCATTACCATTACCGCCACCACCATGCCTCTCTCGAGCTCGTTACCGAGGCCTCCCTCGAATGGATCGCTCATCCAGACCAGGAGGCAACGCCGGCGGCAGCAGCTCCTGACCCTGTCCATCTCGACAGACTGCGGAGCCTCTGCCGCTCCTCTTGAGAAGCAAATGGCTCGCAAGGCCTCGCTCCTCAAGCTGGAGATCCCCGAATGTGTCACCAATGTCGGCAAGGGCACCAGCACCAGCACCAGCACCGGCAGCGGCAACGGCCTTATGACTCCTTTCGGGACGCGATGGACCGTCGTCGGGCTTCATCCCTCGACCCCTGTCAGCGCCATCGCTTCGACGCAGCCGTGTCTGATCCTCCCCATGATCGAGGTGCAGGCGCAGATGGCAACACAGGCAGACGCGAGACGCGACCCGTCGCGCACCCCCCTATCCGCGGGCGGCCCTCGTCGGCTCCTCCCCAGCAGATTCGCCGACCAGCGCCCCCACCACGACCGCCATCACCACCGCCGCCACCTGCCCAAGGGAGGCCCGGCCTCGTGCCCCACATCGAGGGCTTCGCGGGGCAGTAGCATCCACTTCCAGAGGTTCCGCGAGGAGCTCTGGCGGCACGGCTCCAAGGCCTTCGGCGACGCCCTCCACGCCGACGTCTTCGTCAGGGCGGTCCAGCTGCCCCGGGCCCTGTCCGAGGAGCCCATGAAGCGGCGAGGCTCCTCCCCTTGCGCTTCCCGCTCGTCGGCAGAATCCTCGCCGGCGCCGTCCACGCCCGTCTTGCCGCCCAACAGCCGCCTCACCGTGCGCGCAGTCCTCCACTCCAAGACGCGCTGCGCAGCCGTCGGCCTGGCGCGCGAGTTCGAGCTCGAGAAGCTGCACGCAACGATCCCCGAGGAGCCTCTCCCGTCCCCCTCGACGCCCAACTTTGACCGCGAGGCTCTCTTCTCCGCGCTGAGGTGGTCGGACGGCAGCACGCGGAGCAGACGCAGCTGCAGCGTCGACATCAAGATGGAGGATGCCGACGAGTCTCCGCTTCGTCTCGATCAGATCTCGGACGGTGCCATACCAATGCGTGAGTACCAGCAGCCCTCCTCGTCCCCCCCCTAAATGTGTCTCCGATTGAATGATGGAATACGTACGGTGGCTGACATCTCACAGACACCCCATACGCAAGAGCACAACTCCCCGCCCTTGCCGCCATCATGATGTCCGACAGAGTGGGCCGCGGAGATACCATCGACCTGGCGACCCCTCACCCGGGCGCCTGGTCAGAAACGGTCGCCTACGTCTACACTGGAGAGGCAGAGCTCCTGACTGACCCGGTCCGGGATAACATCCTGTATCTTGGTGGTCGTGTCTGACAACAGCCTCCCTTACACTTTCGCGTTCTATTCTCTCCCTCGTTCCCTGACTCTGGACCTTGACATAGACATTCACTCAGATAGACCTCTTATTAATTGACTGCACGTTCAATGCGCCTCCCAAGTACTTCGACCATCCCCTGTGACGACCGTCCATCATCCAGAGGTCACCAAGAGGGCAGCAGTCAGCCCACGCAAGATCGACTTTCTCCTGAAAGTTCTGCTTCCCAGATCAAACATCTCCAATCTCAGTCCATCGGCCTGTGGTATATCCATCTGCAGACCCAGGTGCCTACGGCAAGAGCTCACCTCCCGCCCCCGCATCCCCATTGCATGTCGGCCGCAAACCATCCCATCACCCTGCTCGACACGGCGAATCCGTCACACCCAGAGCATCACAGGCAGTAACGCCATGCCGCGCAATGCCCTGCCATGCACCAAGCTGGTCGCGAGTCCTGCAGACCTGACGGCGGGTATTATCTCTGTCGTACTCGTACCACCCCTCAGACCCCATCCCCCATCCCTCCGCGGCTAGATCCCCCCCTTTTCCCCCTCAATAGCCCCCCCCCCCCTTTCCTGCTTCAGCGTCTGTATGTATGTCGCCGAGCACCAACGAAGGAACGGGCATGAAGCACACGCCCTCTCAACCCCCTTTTTCTGCATCTCGCACCCTCCCTCCGTGGGGATATGCCTGCTCTCCAGGTCGAGCGATCCCGGGGCCGCGGGGGCGCGGAGAGCAGGACACGCTTCCAGTTCGACTCCAAGTCCACATCCTCCCACCCCTCCCCTACACTCGGATTCCGCATCTGTGGGCCCCCCCCCTTTCTTTTCCCCCGGGGGTGCTTCGTCCACGTCTGTGCCCGCCGTTTCTTGTCTCGCCCGAGTCCCCCACTGGAAGGCGGGAACGCGCGCCATGCCTGCTCAAAGTGGCTACAGCTCCGCCGGCATGCCTGATTCGAGATCCGGGTCGCGCGCGTGCCCAGAGACGACATCGCAGGCCGAGGAAAGGCAGCATGGCGTACGGCCAGAGGACTATACGTGTGCCGTGGCGATCCATTTTCATCGCCGCCGTCCCGGAGCACCTCCCCGCGGTCAGGGCCACGTCCGAAGGATCCGTCCGAGACATTTCAGCGCGACACTTCACGTCTGAGACTGCATGTGCCTTCTCAAGCTCCCCTCATCCCCCCCCCCCCCCCCCCCCCCCCCCCCCCCCCCCCCCCCCCCCCCCCCCCCCCCCCCCCCCCCCCCCCCCC
>NIGB01000006.1:1341645-1355279 GCA_003055145.1 Escovopsis weberi
GTGGAGTGAGAGTGCTGGGAGTTGTAGTGGAGGAGAGATGGGCGGAGGCGGTGGCCGGCATCGGATTTCGGGGGGAAATGCGCGCGGAGGAGTGCGCAGGTGGGGATTAGGGGTTTGGCGACAGGGGCTTGGTGGTGGTGGGGGGGGGGGGGGGGGGGGAGGGGTGGGGATGAGGGGGCCATGGGATGAGCACACTTACCAAACGATCCAGAAGATGCAGACCCAGAAGGTTGTGGACTGAGTGAACTCGAAAGAGGGGATGGAAAATGGTTGAGTGAAGGTGGTGGTAGAAAGGGGGGCAACCTGAGCCATGAGCCAGGTCGCGAAGTCGCCCACGCCCATTGCTGGAAGTGGGGCAAGCATGATTCCAAGTTGGTCGCTGAGGGCCCCCTTGAGGTATGTCTTGCAAAAGAGGAAGGAAGCTCTGATGGACGCTCTGAAATATTGGAGCAGAAAAAGCGATGGTGATATCGGAGTTCGGATGGTGGCGGCTATTTATTTGCGCTGTGAGTGAAGGTGGATGTTGCCGATGGAGATGGAGATGCCCCGAGCAAGGAGGAGAGAACAGGCCAGGAATGAGCTGCCTTTTATCCTTTCTGCGTGAGGTTCGTGGATCAAGCCCAGTGGAACGGGAAAAAGAAAGGAAAAGGGCGAGAGAGAAAAGGGGGGCGGAGAGGAAACCAGATTGTTCTGATTCCTTTCTCGTGAAGTCTCGATATTGTCTTGTGTTCAATGGCTGTGCTCTGCTTTGTCGAGGAGAATAGAGACCGAGTACGAAGGCCCTTGTCGTGGTTCAATGAACGCAGGAGGGTTCGGAGACGAATGACAGTGATTCACAGGCTTTGTTGTGAACAATGAGAGTCTGACTGGACCTCAAGGTGCGCTCGTTTCACCAGCTGAGGAGGAGGGGCCGGATCCGTCGTCGTTGCCGAATCGAGACAATGGCTGGGTATTGGGAAACAGCCAGTCTGATGCTGTTCAACACGTCTTGTTGCTTCAATGGCCCGGCACGGCAGAGTCGAAGGATAGGCGAGCCCGGGGTAAGGGGTGATGGAATGTGAGGGGTGGCGGGATTATCTGCAAGGGTATCCCGCTCGCTTGACAAAAATAGCCCCGGGAGTATGTAGAGAAGGGGTGGAAAAAGAAAAGAAAAGAAGAAGGGAAGAAAAGAAGCAACGATAGGGCTCGTATTAGGTAGGAGGCCAGTCGAATTAGATTGACGATGGTCAGATATGACGATGCAATAGGCCGGAGCAGAACGATTGTGGCGGGCGAACGATGATGGAAGCGATCGACTTTGATATGACGGCTTGGTCTAGTAGAAGACGGCCACAAGCATGACGAAGAAGGGTTCAAGCGAGAGTAGTAGGTAATAGTAGGTAGAAAGAGAGGGTTGACTCGTCTGCAGAATATTGGTGGACCTGCTTGATGATGATGATGATAATGATGAAAAAGAAGAAGAAGAAGCAGCAGCAGCAGCAGCAATGGCAGTAGCAGAAAGACGATAACAACTTCGACAACGACAGCAACACCGACATGTGCCCTGAGAATGAAGAAAACGAAGGGGGGGGTGGGAGGGCTGCCTGAATGTATATATAGATGGTAGAGGGGGAGGTATTAGATATGGGAGGTCGGCAGGCCTGTCGTGTGTATGTATGTGTATGTCTGCGTGTGCGTGTGTGCTTGTGTGTGTGTGTGTGTGTGTGTGTGTGTGTGTGAGGATGTGATTAGATGCAAGTATATGGAAATGATAAAATATTCATTAAAGACTGCAGATGATGGAGATGGGATGAGACAGGTTGTGAGCAAGGAACGTGTGGTTTTGACTGTACGAGTATGACCAGACGAGGCGGCAGAGAAGAAGACGGACAAAGTCTCAATCTCTCCAACAGAGGTAGGCCCGAGCTGGCCAAACCAGCGCCATCAAAACACATGCTTCTTCTGATACAACAGCCCATGTCCTGCATGTTCACAAGGAGGGTCCCCCCCCGGCCGAGTCGGAGATGGATACCTCGAGACAGGGTGTTGCTGCTGCGTCTGGTGCGTACAGATACATGTACCTGTGGGTGAGGTGTCTGCATATTCCGTGCGGCCCTCGTCCCTCCTACTCGTATGTAGGTACCGGCCGGCCGGAGGACTGTGCCTGTCGGCAACATTCAATGCCTCAAGGGACATGAAGCGTCGCTGCCGCTCGCTCTGAGGTTGACCTGAGAAGGCGTGCGGAGTTCTCCGTAGAGCTCAGTCGGATATGCGATGGATGTACGGGGTATCTGGCAGCGCCATCGGACGTCATGATAGGCGAGCACCGAACCAGGAAAAGAATAGAAGACGAGAAGGAAAATCGAACCGACCAGGGTGGGCAATATGTACAAGGACGGCCAGGAGCTACCGGTACAAAGAGGAGCCTACTCCGTGAGCGTGCACGAGCATGGGTAGGGTAGGCTCTCCTCCATGAAAGATCTGTGCCTGTATGTACGGAGTACGAGGAAATATGAGCCCCTACGGGTGCATGATTAGCTTCACGATGCTCGTACTAGTACGGAGTAGAATGGGCCCAATGCTAACCACTGAGATACGCACGGCATGTACGGAGTATGTACGAGTACATACACTCGTAAATTGCCAGCCTAGTACTGGGCTTTTGTTTGGCGGCGGGGAAAGGGGGCGTGTTGCTATTCCGAAGCCTTGGCGGCGTGTGATTATCTCTGTGGCATCGGTAGAGGCAAGGTACGAGTACCCGCAAGTACTCGTGCGAGTACTCGTAAATTGTACTCATAGAACGGAGCACTGGTAGGGGGCATTTGAATGGCAGGGATCCTTGATCCATCTTGAAGGCCCATCGCGGGCCCCATTGCCACCCCACCCAGGCTCATGATGGATGGCCACGGGGATAAATGCATATCGTGCTTCGGTTGTACCTACATACATATGCCCATTAGCCTCGGTAGGTGCATGTAGGGAGGAGCTGGGGAGGGGTCGCGCGACCGAGAGGAGGACGTTGATCATGAAGGTGGCAGGGAGGAGGCAAGAGGAGGAGGAGGAGGAGGAGGAGGAGGAGGAGGAGGCGTGAGCCGATTGAACGGATTGACCTACCGGTACGGAGTACTAGGATCAATTGATGCCTCGAGGACGTCTTCCCGGCGCTGGATCGGAAGGCCGACGCACAATCTCGAGCTCGAGGAGTGTGCCTGCACCAGAACGGTGGATCGTTGGTGTGGTGTGGTGTGGTGTGTCGTGGTGTGGCGTGCGTGCGTGAGTGTGTGTGTTGACGGAGAAAAACACACATTAATCAGTGGACGGGCTGATGGATGGAGAATGGAGGATGGAAGATGGAAGATGGAAGATGGAGAATGGGGGATGATGGTTGGAGGCGCGACGGTGATGCAAATAAACGGATGCCTAAGCGGAACTTGATGGATCAATTGATTCAGTGATCAATCGATTGATCGATCAATCCTTGAAGTGATCATTGATCAATCCATTACTCCGTACGAGGGCAGGAGATACGCGCCGGTGCTCCTTCCCCCTCCGTCCGGTCCCAAAACCGTCCAAGCGGTCTCCGGACAGGCAAGGCAGCCGCGACTGGATGCATCAATCCTTCTTTTGAACAGCCTGTGCACCTGCTCTTTGAACCCTCGCACAGCCGGGCTTGTACAAAGTACGAGTACGAGTACAGGTAACAAGGTGGCGGTACATACTTACGAAGCCTGCGGGCCCTCAGTTCACTTGACTGCAGTGCCTTGAAGTTGAGCTTCCTTTCATGATCTAGGTTGGCACACAGTGCATCTGGCCTCGATTTCGATATGAGGGTCACGGACGCATAGAAGCCTGGAATATGAAGTTGACAATCCCAATATCCGTGCCAGGCCTTTCCCCGCCGCCGGCTGAGGGCAGCAGCAAATGCACCCGGTCGCTTCCGACGCCAGCGCCGGTTCGGCTACGATTCCCGGTACGAGAACACTGTCCGACAGGCTGCCAGGTAGGAGAGGTATAGTAGTAGTAAGTACCTGCGACTTCAATGGACGGGCTGGGCTCCACCCCGGACTCGGAGTCGACAAGGCGTGCCTTCTCGATTCATCTATCCGTCTGTGTCTCAAGCCGGCAGTCGCGGCCGTGGGGGCGCCGGACGTTCAAGCTGCTGGGGAAGGCGCGAACAACTTACTAAGTTGGAGGATTGCCAGGAGCCGCGACATTATCCATGCCGCCCTATAGGTACGTGTACCTCCTTTCTGCGGAATTACCAGGAGCAGCTCCAGGTATGTCTACCTCCTGTCAAGACTGGCAGATGTACCAGCAGGTACGGAAGTACGGAGTACTCCGACGTAACTTCAGTGAAGTTGGAAGGTTCAGCATCTTGAGGCAGGAGTCGGATGAAGTGGGTTGCAACTCCCATTCAGCTCGACACGTTCAAGCTTCAATCTTCGACTTCAAGAGAAATTGCCTCCAATTGATCTCTCCCCTCCATTTTCTCCTCCCTCTCCCTCTCTTCCACTTCGCCATTGGCATCACCAACGGCGTGCTTCCAATCTCACGCAATGCCCAAGGTCGAGCAACGAACCACATGGTCGACAATCACTCGACTATCCCATGGATATCCGAGGCAAAGATGGATGCTTTTTGGGTGGTGGTGGTGGAGGCTCCAGGCCAGCTCAGCTCGAGCCTCTTCTAACGTACTGGTATGGAGTAGCTCATCCTGAACTCGCAATCCCATCCTCAATGCAGTCTAGCCTCCCACCAGATGGTCATACGAGTACTGGTATCGCGTCAATACTAACCGACCAAGTACATACAGGCATGTCGTCGCGAAGTCGAGTCGGGGAATTTTCGAGAAACCCGTTTCTCCCCCTCCCTTCCTCCCTCCCTCAGAGACCCTCGACGATCTCGACTCTTCTTTACGCCATCGCCGAGCGTTTCCGTGCCTGGAGCTCCGTACCGTATGAGTATCTACCTACTCCGTACTCCGCACTCCGTGACTACCTCTCAGGCAATCACTCACATCCTCTACATACAGTGGTGACGCACATGCTGCCCGTGCCTCGCATGGCAGATCATCCAATTCACCATCAAATCAATCACAACCTACCACTATAAACGCGAACGAGACGAGAGGGAAACAATATGCGCGTCTGCGGCAAATCCTCCATCTATCATTATGACCAGTCATGTTACAGGAGCGAAAAAAAATAATAGCCTCCAAAGGATCTACCCAGCAGGTCCATGCGAAATTACATCCACGGACATCATGGCAAGACCTCGATTGTATGTATCTGCTCGGAGTACGAGTACTACCTACTCTGTACAGGTTGGATCCAATGCGATGCAGGTACTACTAACGTCCCTTGTCCAGTGGCTACTACTACTAGGGAGCCCTCCCCCCCTCCCCCCCAGAGAATCGTGATCTCGATCCGTTCAAGCTTTTTGTCGTCACACCCATGTGGCCCACCCAATTCAGCAGCACGCCCATGTCGCCATCGATGATGGGGATGATTTCTCGACCGTTTCTTCTCGAAATTCCCCGTGCCAATCGCGGCCTTGGTTGACAGTGGTGGACCAGGGCATCGATCCATTGGCCCGAGAGCTTCGCGGCATCCATTCATCACAATCGACATTGGCATTATACTGGCACCAAAAAGGCCATCCTCGATGCATCGGCCTCATCGCTTCCGCGGTCCTGGAATCTCTTCCCCTCTCACTTCCTCTCTCTTTCTCTCTTTCTCTCTCTCTCTCTCTCTCTCTCTCTGTGGAGCACCTCCCGCGTCGACTCTGACATGCACTCGTACATACTATACAAGGTATACCCCGACGATGACTCTCAGATGAGCTGGCTCGGCCAGATGTGGGCTCTGGGTTGCAAGCTCCCTGGCTACGATTTTGCGAACAAAATCGTACGATTCCAAGATGTCGAGGGTCAAAACTCAAGCAATTGCATGCCAGGACAAGGGCCAATCCCCCAAGTCCCTTTATCATGCATTTGGCGATTCTGCGACATCGCGTCGCCATTTGCCAACAGGGCATGCAGCAGCTCCATCGCCTTTGCCTCCGCCTGCCGTCCGCTTTTCCGTTCCGTTCCCGCCGTGAACTGCCAGTGGCGTGGCTCCCCCGAGCATCGCGGCGTCAACAAAGGCTCTCAGACGCAGCCGGAGCCATGTTCGGGTACTGAGTAGGAGTACGCAGTACTCCGTACCTCTCTCAACCATGTTCCTGGCCATCGACGTGTTCTCATCCGGTTGATGGAAGCGGCGCCTGTCTCCGCGACTGTCCTCATCGTCCCGAGAAGCCACTTTGACACGGACGGTCTCTGCTCCGACGGATTTGATTCGCAAGAATGCCGGATTCTCCGCAGATCAATCACGGGCATGAGCACCCCAGATTGGCCCCCCTCCCCGTCCCGTTCCCGTCCCGCTGCTGACTGAAACGTCTTAATACAGCTCAACACAAGGCGCGAGACACGGCCTCATCAATGACCCAATATGTACAAATATTACTGCGAGTACGGAGTACTGGTACCTGGACAAAGGTACACCCGACAGTGCAGAGTAGGTAGTACCTGTACAGAGACCCTCTGCACAGCATGTGTATCATCCAGTACTCGTACTCCAAGCACAGGTTTGTATGGGTTCGATACTATCCTCTTGTCTTGACCTCGCCTCCTGCAGTACACACGAGGACTAACGAGCACAGGCAAGTAATGGGACTAGCCAGCTGATCCCAGAATGCCACTCAAGAAGCCAAGAGTTGAGAACCCTTGCCGTTTTTGACCGGCGTTTTTTCTTCTTCTCTCGCAACTCCTGCCAGCGTTCGTCCTAGCCAGAGATAGCCCCTCCCACAAACTCAGAGTTCTCGACCTTCCATCTGCGCCCCCCTCCCTCTTTGCTCTCCCTCCTCTACGGAAACACTAGCCATTCTGGACAATGGGCCATGAGCCCATGCCAGCTCTGTGCATGTACGAGTACTCGTACTCCGCTCAGGTATGTATGTAGACTCGTGGATCTGCCTCCATTCGCGTCAGACACAACTCCAAATCAAGCCACGCTACAGAGTACCTGTACATGCAGAACACACGTTGATGCTCTCTGCGCTGGACTTTGTCGGTTGGACCTTGATTCGGCCTACTTGGAGCACCGGCCAAATCTGACTCGGCGTCCCCCAAGCAGCTTCTTTGAACTGTACAATTACCTGTTGTTCATCTTGTCCTTCTTACTGATCCTTGTCGGTGCTTGTACAGAAAGCTTTCATTTCAAGGAGGCAACTACTCCAACATCCCAGGACTCCCTTCTCCTCTTCCTCCTTGTGCTCTTCTTCTTCTTGCACTTGCCTCCACTGTCCTCCGCCGGGGTGGGAGTGGAGGAAGTGCACTGTGCAGGGTCTTTTTGACGAGATGCATAGGCGTGCATTAGTGGCGGTGGTCCATTTGCTTTAGCCAGTCAAGGCCTTGCAGGCAATGTGATTCATGATTGATAGGTATGGTCTCGTGTCTGAAATGCGTCGTACGGCTCGTCTCTGGGCCGATGGAGTTCACCGGACACGATAGGGCGGACTACTCATCCAGTATGTACTCCGTACGCTGGTCATGCCTCCTTGTCTACTGTAGGGGAAATATGCTGACATTTTGTCTAGTGATCAGTGGTCAGGCAAGAGGGTGTCTACTTGCAAACAGCACTTACGGTGCGCGTTGCACAGACTTGGGCGAGAATCTGCGCTCCGTCACGGACACGAGATGGTACTTGCAACAAGCGGGGGTAGGAGAAGGGGGGCCACCTTATTCGAGAGGGTGGAACAGCTCAAAACAACCCCTGCTAGCACTTCAAAGCATGGGGTTGGCAGATCCATACGAGTGCAGATACCAAGAAAGGTACGGAGAAGTAAGACGATTGCTGCGAGTATCTGTACCAGGGACCAATCGTGGTCTCTGAGAAAGAGAGAGAGAGAGAGAGAGAGAGAGGCGAGAGAAAACAGACACACCTACATATCAGTACAGGTCAGTCCCTCCTCATCTCTTCTTGCTGCAATGCAAGAGTACGAGTATTGTGTGGTGTTCATGTGGGAGCTAAAACCCGGCGGACCTCGGCGGACCTGCCGAGTTTGACATACTTATACCTTGTAAGTATGTACGGAGTATTGGCTGACCTATTCTGCTTCAGGCGATGGAGACGGGCGGACAGCTGCCAAGAACAGATTCATCCAAGATTTCGCCGTACGGAGAAGGATTCCAGAAGAAATGGACAGTATCCATTCCATCGACGGGGCACTGACGGATACGGACATGGAGAACTCCCTCCGTACTATACTCATACTCGTGCTGTCGATATCCGAAGAGATTAAAGGGCTGCTGGGGACCGGTCCAAAGGCGGACCCCAGCCCGGATTCGGCATAGAACTGGGAGGACTCGACGGGGTACGGAGTACGGATACAGAGTATGTACGAGTACATACCGGTCCTCGTATGTACGAGTACTCGCACTCCGTACTCCGTACTCCGTACATACCCCCGCATTGGCAGGCGGAGCCCTTGCGAAATGCCCGTCAGCCACGGCGCGGCGGAATCAACGTGAGTCTTCGGCGTGGGCCGTGAGGCAGGGGTCCGCCACACTATGTACAAGCAACGCCTGCGCCGGTGCGGATCCCGTGGGCGGGCTCTGCCTCGATATCCTTACAAGTACGGAGTACGGTGCGTGTGCCTGGACGTGTGCGATCTTGGTGCGAGTACGAGTACAGACAGACACGACCACGGGTGCTGTGCAAGTTGCGAATACCTGCTGAATTGATCTGCTGCTGCGTCTTGGCTGCGCGTATCGCACCGACAGCGGTATGTGTATAGCAGTCGAGCAGGTATCATGAGAGGATACTCTGTACGGTGTACGGAGTATTCCGTACTCCGTACTACATACGGGGCTTGGGCCTCCTCGGTCACGGCCGGCTGCGAGGCGTCGCTGGCGGAGGCGCGCAGAGACCCGTTGCGTCCGGACGGCGGAGGACCGAGCGGGCAGCAGCCACTTGGATGGTGCTGAGCTCCAGGAGAACGAATCGCAAGGCATTCCAGACTGCCACCGAGGCACTCTTATGATGTCTGAACAAGAATACTCCGTACATCCACGTCTCTCACGGATATCGGAATATCGACTTTCTGTCTACGCATTCACGATCAACGCGCTCCAATTCGCGTCGGGGGAAAATTAGATTCAAGCGGGAGGCGGCTCCGGCAAGTCGATCCGCCGCTGGAGCCAGTCATGCGAGAGACCGGAATCAAGCATGGGCAGAAGATCCGCTCGCCGCTGTCGCCTGACGAACCCGACGAACCCGACGTCTCAAGTTTCAAAGTTCAACAGGGTCCAGATACCGATGGATGTGTGCGTACCTATTCGACCTCTTTCGGAACCAGATGAGCGTTTGAGGTGCATACGGAGGACCACAATACCTCCACTGGTGCTTGTAAGAGTACCTCTTACATGTGGGAACTTGACGCTGAAGCAAGGCCCGAGAACCGGATCGCCGAGCATGCCCTACGCGAGGACGAGAACCCATCTCAGGAGGAGGAGGCTGTTGCAGACAGCTTGATTGATGTGTTCCCTGCTGATGATCTTACATGCCTCCGGCAGACCGTCAAGACGCAGCCTAATGCCGCCTCTCTACCGCTACTGCTGTCGTTGTCGTTGTCGTTGTCGTTGTCGTCGACGCCGAAGCGGGATCATCGTTGCCGGCGCACACCAACATGACCCTTGCATCGATCAGACAACGAGCCCTTGCTTTTTGCACGCGTACACACGGGTCGTCTCGCGTCTTGCTGTTCTACATGGACGTGAGACTAGCGCGGCGGACACGCGAGCCTGGAGCCGTCAACAAGAGTACTCGTACGAGTGCCTCGGAGAAGACTGGGATTCGTCCACGCGGCGGCGAGGACAGGCTAAGCGTTTTGGAGATAGAGAGTGGGGACAATTTGCCCATTTTTTCCCCTCTTTGTCGGGTGAGGGAATGGGGCCAGAGATGACGCTGTGCGCACCCGCATGCGCGAAGGATTTCTTCATGCCTTGTCGGTCATCCCTACTCCGTGCAGGGGCAGGGGCAGGCAGATCCGGGCCTGAATGATCTGACGGGTTGGCGACGATCTGGATGGACGGCCATGATGAATGGCAGACGCGCAGTGGCGTCGTTTTGACAGGGCCGGCAACATACATACAGGTATGTATGAGTAGTCGTATGTACAGGGACGATTCAGGGAGATTGGCGATTGATGACGGGTTTTGCCGTCAACTCCACCAAAGCACGTTTCCCGACAGTCTTATTGATTCAAGTCGCGAGTCCGTGCAAGGGGAAGCCGAGCTCGGATGATCCATCACCGCTCCCCGGGAAGGGAGGCCGGGAAGAGAAGAGAAGAGGGGGGGGGGGGGGGGCAACGGCCTTGTTGGCCAACTTACCGACATACTCCGTGAAGGCACTCGCTGCACCGGGGCCAGACGGACGCAGACGGACGCAGGCGGACGCAGGCGGAGTACGGAGTGCCGGTCGGGATACTCCGTACGGATACAGGAAGCCACTAGAATCGGTCGTGTGTCAACACAAAGACCCGGGCAAGCTCCTACTCCATCCGGCCTAGAAGCAAATCACCGTCAAGGTCGAAGGTTGCTGCACGTCACCCATCTGGGATCATCTTCCCTCCGCCCATCAGGCCTGTCCCGAGATGGCATCTCCGGGCCGGGAAGGGGAGGAAGAGGGGGAGGAGGAGGAGACGAGCATAATACAGGCACGAGTACGACTGATGATGCGGAGACTGACTCGCCTCCGATGAATTGTACGTACGAATACTCGTATCGTACTCGTACGAGTGTGGACGGGCACAGGCACGCTGTGATGGCACGGACCCGTGGCTGAGTCGACAGCAAGCGAGTGAGCAGCAGCAGCAGCAGCAGCAGCAGCAGCAGGAGTGTTGGCCGTGCCCCGGGCTTCACAAGTTCTCGACCTGTGCGTGCGAGCTCCTTACTGGAACGAGTATGTGCCTCGAACGGCCGTGGGTACATAGGCATCCATGGCATGCCATGTGGAGGCCCTCACGAAGACACCAGGCACAGATCGGATCGGCAGATCGCGACGGGTACTCGGTGTGTGGACTGGTGGAGACGACAAGGAGCAATCTCGTACGAGCACGAGTACCATCTGTGCAATCTCTGCGTTGCGAGGCTCTTACGATTGCGGTGATGGATGGATGGATGAGCGACGGGCGACGGTGCGATCGATTCTCTGTGCACTCGCAGCGCAGCGCAGCGCAGTGAAAGGAGGTGCGAGGTGCGTCCCGTAGGCCTCCGTCTCCATCGAGGGCCCGTCGAGATACAGGAGATGCGCATCACGGTGTGCGTGCCTGCTTTGCCCCTGGCATGGATGGACGCTATGGATGCCGCCGATGGATGGATGGATGAGAGGGCTCCCCGGGGGGGTTTGGGCGAGTGCTCGTACATACATACGAGTACAGAGAGTCATCCTGCGTCTATACATACACAGGACGCAGGATGCATCAATTCGATGGCAACACCGTGTACGGAGCATGGGTCGTCGGCATCAGGCCTGCATGGCGCTGCGTCGAGCCGTACATACTCCGTACATACTAACATACATACAGGCAAATACCGGTCGAACGATGCGATACAGGCAAAAAGGGCACAATTATATTGGGATCCATTGCTTCGAGAAGGGGGGGGGGGGGAGGGGGAGCTGAATAAAAGCAATGAAAAAAAAGAAAAAGGAAAAAAAAAGAAAAAGAAGAAGACTCGGAAGAGCAGATGAAAAGGAAAAGAACATACGATTAAGAACATGAATAAGCACAGGAACCAAGACGCCACACTGCATGCAGCAGCACCTCACCACCTCGGTCGCTTTTCCCCCGTCTCATCAACAACAAGACTGGATGGAGCCAGGGTTTTGGGGGGTTTGGGGGGGCGCAGGGAGGCAAGACGCAACAAAAGGGCATCATTGATCCATTGTCATTGTCATTTCGAGGGCCCCATTGGCGCGGGACACATACAACGCAGCGTGCATCTGGATGGGGGTCCGATGATGGGAGAGAGATGCTCGACCGACAAGGAGCCTCGAGAGGCCCAGCCGTCATCTGACACCTCCTCCACCCTACGGAGCATCATCCGTACATACAACTCTACTACAGACCGACCTGTACGGATGCAGGCAGGCATCAAGGCCACTGAGATTCTGTCCTCTTGGAGACCCAGGGCTGGGCTCCGTGGAGATGCATCCATGCACTGACATGCGGCTCAAATTTTAACTCTATCTCTGCTGGGCAGGGCAGAATGTTGTCAGATGCTCGCCGATTCCGAGGACGCAGCGTCGGGGGTGAGAAAGGGAGGGTGAAAAAGGGAGGGTGAAAAAGGGAGGGTGAAGAAGAGCGGCAAAGATGACAACATGACACCGAGGGGGATCACGATTCTTTTCGATTCCGTTCTGAAAGCGCAAAAGGGGACCGACCGGAATTATGCAGCAGACAAAAGGGCATCGACTCTTTTGACTCTCATTGACTGACCCCCACGCCGATTCAAGTCAAAGCTTCTGCATGAGAGGGCGGTATGGTGACCGGGGGGACGAAGAGTACCGGTAAAGGGGGGGGGAAGAGAGTGTGTGTTCCAGGAGGGAATTGATCCAATGGAGCGAGAGATGAGGCTCAAGTGCCGACCCGGACTCGGCGATCGACTGGTCGATTCTTTGTTGTCTTACTCGGCCTTTTTTTTTTGGGGGGGGGGGGGGGGGTTGAGATGCTAGCGACCGCTTTCGTTGCGACAGACTCGCAGTGGATGACGCTCGAGGTCCATCATCATCTGTTGTTTCAATAGGTATGTTGTTTCGACCCTCTGGATTGTTTGATCGACGGGTAGATGGATGGATTGCTTGGTTGCTTGCTTGCTTGCTTGCTTGCTTGCTTGCTTGATTGCTTGATTGCTTGATTGCTTGATTGCTTGATTGCTTGATTGACCATTGTGTTGATGCCGCCAGATGTTGGGAAGCACGGGGGAAGAGGCGCCTTTGCTGGATGCGACTGCAACCCCGTCAATTCGAGTCAACCCATTCGAATCAGCCTCTCGCTCTTCCTGCGGCTTATTTCACAGAGAGTCCAAGATGCAAACCAACGCGCTTTGCGCCTCGGGGCTGCTCCTGTTGGGATCCTCGTCGCGCCAACAACAGGCCGGGTGCCATCTGGGAAAGGAACGGGAAAAAATCAAAAAAAAAAAAAAAAAAAAAAAAAACACCTTTCCCATCATCTCAAGCATGCATCCAGACGGGATCTCTTGAAAGGGACGAGACGAGCCGCGCAAGCACACGCCCTCTCCCCACCTCTTTGGCTCCTGATCCAGAGTCGGATAGATCAATTTTCATCCTCTTCGGGCCCCGGAGACTCCTGATTAGGAAGCGGTCGGCAGTTGGGCGCGCCCACAACCGTTTGCCAGACATGCAGACCGAGTCGCATTGGTCAAGCCCGTTCATGCCTCTCTCTCCCGATGGGGTAGGATCGCAAACCCCTCCGCCCCCCCCCCTTCTTTAACAAGACTGTCTTGGGGAAGAGGGGGGAGGGAGGTCTGTGTCAAAGAGAGAAACACATACACACACACGGAGGGAGAGAAAAGGGGGGGGGGGGGGGGGGGG
>NIGB01000006.1:1355291-1369757 GCA_003055145.1 Escovopsis weberi
GGGGGGGGGGGGGGGGGGGAGAAGGACACCCGCACGGCCGCAGGACGCCTGGTTCGGGTGACTTGTTGCCGGGCTCCTCATGAATCAGGGCCGAGTTGTGCGGGCTGCGAACACGACGGCGATGTCTCGACATCTATCCCAACGCCGGGCAACAAATCCGGCTCGAGATACGAGACGCAACAAGGAAAGCTGTCTTGGCCGTGTTGCCTCGGTCCATGCAATACATCAATTACCTGACGTGCCTGTTGAACAGGTCAAAGGTCAAACAAACTTACAATTCCAGTCCCTTACATGGAGCGGGAGCATCAAGGAAACACAGCCAGCGTTGGCAACGCACGAGTCGAGACGATCGATGAGTCGGTGTCTCTCTCTCTCTCTCTGTCCTCCTCCCTCCTCTGCCCCTCGCGCCCTCTCCCCCTCTCTCCCTTTTCCCCACAGTTGAGGCTCAAGCCTTACCGCCGGTCTGTCTGACCTATCAGCCCGGATCCGGACCCAGAATATGGATCCCTGGTTCATTTTCTTTCTTCCTGATCCAGATCCCCCAGCCTGATCTGCGGCTCTGACACCTACCTGATCGTCCGGGGACGAGGCTCCTCGCGATCTTGCCCACGCCCCTCCTCCGGCGCTCCTCCGCATGCATTTTTTTTCTCGGCTGCAGAGTGGGCGTGGATGGTGACCCAGTCGGCGTTTCCTCTCTGTCTTAGGGTCTTTGGGGGGGGGGGGGGGTTAATGGAGACCGAAAGGGAGCATGAAGAAGAGACACGAGGGAATCTGACCAAAGGGAGAGGGTGTATGTATACACAGGTAAGAGCCGATTGGGGAAGGAGAGACAAGAGACAAGCAAAGTGAGACTGAAACGGCATGTGCAGAAGCTCACCGAAAGAGGCTCAAGTGCTTCCAGAACGTACCAATCACTGAAGCGGGCGCGGCCCAGATCTGCCGGCCCTTTTCGTCTTTCGTCTCGGGGAGATTAGGGGGAGGAGGTGCATGCTGGATGTGCGTGGGCATACATGAACATGGAGGCGGATGCGGCTCAAATCAGGGGCTCGGGGGAAGAGGCTCAAGGGGGGGTCGGTCGGCCTGAAGCGAAGGGCGCCTCGAGATCGGAGGGGGGGAATGCTGTTGCGAGCCGCGCTGTCTTGACGTGGATGAGGAAAGACGATGAGTCATTCATTCGATGACGACGACGACGACAACGATAACGGTAACAACGGCAACAGCGGCGACAACGACGTGGCTTGAGCAAGTGCCCGATGGGAATGGCCCTGGCCGTACAAACCAAGCCCCCGGATCGGGTCGGGAAGAGGGAACAGGGAAGGTGGAAAAAAGGGGGGGGGGATGGCAGAGCCTCAGAGCCTCAAACAGGGTGGCGTTTTGTTGGCCGAATCGAGAATTGTTCTATGCTTGTGGGGTTGCATGGCGCATGAGGCTCTTGATCTGACCCTGTGCGGCTCTTCGGAGACTTCCACTCGGCTTTGGGGACATGATGACGCCATGGTGGACGAAAGGGGGGGGAGGGGGGGGGATCGGAGGGTTGTTGAGAGACTTGGATGGGCGGAAGGGGATCTGACTCTGATCTTGGCGGCTGTCCTGGTTGCACGTGGTTGTTTTTTCCTCTTTCGATAGACTCTGTTGTGAACGATTTTTTGATACTCTTTTGTCAATGAGTGTGGCCTTTTTCGGTGTTTGCCTGTGCACTTGGTTGGTGATGGGGAGCAGCCGGCATCTCAGGGGCTTGAACTCGACCCGACACGTGGCTTTCTTGTGCATAAGGGATACTTTCGAGCTTGGACTGAGCTTGAGCTGGATGTTCCTGTGCAGCATTGCATTTACTATCGTAGTAGATGTCCTGCCTATTACCTTTGAGGAGCATGGCGAGAAGGAGTGGCTCATCCGGATCACCAAGCCTGGCGTATACCAGACTATTGAAAGAGCAGAGGACAGAACCGGGAGTTTTGGCGGATTGCTAAGGTATTCTCAAATAGTGTTGTCTTGCTTCTCAAGTCTGTTGATTGCTGTGCCTCTTGTGACTGGGCTCACGATGGCCATGCCTGGGAGCATTCACAACCAGTAGTCTTGTGTAGTGATGGAGGGGCGGTATGGTTGTACCTGGGAGAGACTCTGTAGAGAGGGTGCTGAGAGACTAGACGGCCCTCGGGAGTCTATTCGATCATTGGTGTGTGTGTAGGTCTGCTGATCGTTTGTCTGTACGCTTGTTCCTGCCAACAATGTCCACGATAATCTTTCATGGTGACTCGGGGGTGGTGAAGCTCATCAACTTAAGTGAGATGATTGAATACTTAGCTGTAAGTCATGAGTAGAGAGACGCCCTCTGGAGAACGTGAAAGGGGAGATCGTTTGTGGGAGTCATTCACGGGTCCCTCTGTCGATGTGTTGAAGTGTCGCAAGATGTCAGGGCCCGGGGTGATTTGGACCATCGCGGTGGACCTGACGCTCTGAGATGCCCCGAGACGATATGATCTTGTTACTGGGGCGTCCAGATAGTCTGACTATCTCAATATTATGGCCTGTAGTGGCTTGGAACAGAGCAATTCAGATTCATGAGAGACTGCCAGGTCATTGATGCCCCCGAGAAAGGCGGACGATGAAGTCGATGGTGAAAGAGCGTCGAGTCCTCCTGCCTCAAAGATCCATCCATCAATTGCATTTGATCGATTCCATGGACGTTCTGGAACGCATCAAAACTCCAAAGTGTCAAGTGCCACCGAGCATCCTGCCTGGGTCCTCCCGAGGGTGAAGGTCCATACAGTAGAGGTAGGTAAGTACTAAGGTAGTTCCTGCCCCGGAAGTACTTCCTCGAAGAAAGCTCCTGCCCATCGAGGCCGGCCCGGCATAAGCATCCATGGCTCCTTCCCTCAACCTGCGCGTCCAGCAATGGCATGATCCAAGAGGGCTCCTTCCGACTGAGATCAGCCGAGCTGCTTCAAGAGGCAACTGCGGACGGGAAGCGATCAATCACTCCTTCCGAGTTGATGGCCTCCTATGGACCTCCATCAAACGTCCTCCCGCTACTCTTGCTACTCCTACTTTCTCCTGCTACTCCTACTTTCTCCTCATCACGGACTTTCAAATGTCTTCAACCAGAGCAACCGTCAATCTTCGCATCTTCTCCCGTTTCCCCTTTCTGAATCTGGCCGTGGGCTTCAAGCTGTTGTCGCCATCGCCGTCGTCAGGGTGTGGCCCTGGGAGAGCAGACTGGGTACGTGATCACAACTTCGCTTCACTTTGATCAGGAGCTCCCCCGTGGATGCCAGACAGCAGATGCTCCTCGTAAAAGGGGTTCCCCAAGGCCGGCCGAGCCACTGGCCGCCACGCGGGCACGGAGATGGGCAATGGGATGAAGCTGGGCAAGACTCTTCCTCGAAAGGCCAATGCGGAACTTCAAAAGGGTCAACTGATGTCTGCGAGGCTGATCGAGGCATGCTGTCTCATCACCGCCCTCTTCACCTCTGCATACGGAGGTGCGCTTGCTGATACTACGCAGACTAGCGGTCGACGGGAGAGACACTGCCTTTGAAAGTCTACCCGAGATGCCCCAGACGCAGATGAAATCACGCCTTACATGCACCCAAGACGACTGGCAGTCTGCGCGATCAAGAGGAAGGGTTCTTTGATTCCTACAACCATGGAAAAAAAACATCAGAGAGCTGGGCTCATCTCTTCTGCAATTGCGCTTCGACAAACGCGTCTCATAACTCTCCTGCCCGTGGATGACTTCTTGGGATGATCAACATTGCCCGAGACACGAAGGAGCTTGATCGTAGAGAGATCAGGTCAGAATCGTCAAGGCAATGGACAAAATGAGAGAAGACTTGAGAGTTCAAGGCACTCAGATATCTGCGATGTTCTAGAATTCACGAATTCAGCCAAACGACTACCCGAGAGAACATCAATCACATTGATCACATCCATTTCGGGATGGAGATTTCGATCAACGCCAATCTCGATGCAAAACGCTGCCATTCATCATCTTATTTCCCGACCTACCCGAGAAGACGATTGGAAACAAGTCCATTCCATTCGAGTCCTTGCTCTCTCTCATTACAGGTCCACGCAAGAGCCGCAAAGGAAAAAACCAAATCAATTTTCGCTCGGTCCTCTCCCACCTGCGCTCCTCCAACGCACAGAGAGCCAACATGTGGACGGGCGCAAACTTTTCGACGCACGACGAGCGGACCAACTCACCCGTGGCTCTAGCTGTATGTATGTATGTATGTACGAGTATGTACATACATACGTACGGTGTGCATTGCAGAGCAGCCTGCAATAGGGCCGAAAAGACGAAACGCGGAACAATTGGAGGAAATGGAGGACGGGGTCCGAGTTTCATGTTTGGATCCCGGATCGCTTCGCCCGCAGGCAGAGGCGCAGGATGGAGCAGCTGCAGCACGCACAAGTTTCAAAAGACATCGGGCCAATGCGAGCGCGACTTGGCTCTGATCGTCCGCCGAGGTGCATACATACATACATACATACATACATACGACGACGAGTATGGACGAGTATGTACGGAGGACGACGGGAGTACGGGTTTGTGCATACGAGAGGTCTGGTGTGTTCGCGGCAACGTCCTGCTGCTGGGCGGCGGAGGCATCAGCAAAAGACATGGACATGATGGCTCGAGCACCGCAAACGATCTCTGACAGCTGCCTTGACGAGTCTTGCTCCTCCTCCTCCTCCTCCTCCTCTGCTGCTGCTGCTGCTGCTGCTGCTGCTGCTGCTGCTGCTACTACTACTGCCGCCGCCGCCGCCGCCGCTGCATGCTGCGTCCAAGCGGGATGCCATGCCATGCCATGTACGAGTACTCCGTACATACATACTACACGCAGGCATGTGCCTTCTGAGCTGGACAGGTATCGAGGCGTGCATATCCTCCGTCGACGTTGCAGAAGATCCTGAGAAATGTTTCACCTGGACCCTCGGGCTGGAGGGGCCGCTGCCAATGGCATGGCCAGCATTCGCTGCAAGATGCACGTGCAGCAGGGACAAGACTCGGGAAGAAATCGCGGGCAGCAGTGGGAAGAGGAGTCGACAAGACAAGACAAGACAAGACAAGGCAAGGCAAGGCAAGACTTGACTTGGCTTGACTTGATTTGACTTGACTTGACTTGGCTTGAGAACCCAGGGTCACTGACACACAGATTTGCAAAATCACAATTCATTGACACGATTGCAATTGGAAGAGACTGACAGACTGACTGCCAGAGACAGAGAGGAGAAGACTCTAAGGGGACTGGAAGAATGACAAGAATGGAGAGAAAAAAAAATGACAAAAAGCGACGGGTCAGGTCAGCGGTTCAATGAGCTGAGGAACCAGCAACCGAGAAGCGAAAGGAGACGACGACGACGTGCTCAGGCTCTCGAGGCACAGGCACAAGCACTTTGAGAGTCAGCGCCGAGTGCGAATACCGACTCGTACTCCGTGCTCAGGATGGCGAGGCAATCCATCCATCCATCCATCCATCCATCCATCCATCCATGGGCCAACCAGGCCCCGAGGGCCGTGAAATTTGGGCGGGCGGGCGGGAGGGAAAAAAAAAAGGGAAAAAAAGCAAGCAAATCATTCATCTCGCTCACGCGCCCACGGAGCCCAGCGGACCAAGCTCTCTTTATATCTGGGGTTGTGATTGATCGAGAGCCTTGGGCGGCCCCCCCCCCCCCCCTCCCCTGGTCCCTGGATGCCAATCCCTCGGGATTCCGCATTCCGTGGTCTCCAGGCCGTCCCGCGCAGAGCCTCGGCTTCTCTCTGCAGCTGGACCGGACTATCATGGAGGGGACTACGGATACGGAGTACGGAGCACAAAGCACGAGTATGTATGTACATACAAAGGCCATGACTACAAAGTCTCCTCAAGATCGTTGCATCTTGGTCAGACCGACTCGTTGCCCCCGCCGCCTCCCCCCCGTCCGCCGGTCATGCACGCACGTCAAGTTCGCCAAGTCGAGCTCCGACTCTTTGGGCCCAGCACCTGGATAGGTATGGACGGAAAACGGAGCACACTTAATGAGCACGAGTATGGATGCTGCTGCTGCTGCTGCTGTTGTCGCTGTTGTCGTTGCTGTCGTTGCTGTTGTCGATGCTGTTGTTCTTTTTGCCAATGGCGGTGGGCAGCAAGCGGCCGGCACAGACACGCCTTGAAGCCTCCCGTTTTCCTTTCTCCCCTCCCCCTTGCCTCTTGTCGTCGCCTTCCATCCTCCCGTCGTCCGTCTCCCTGGGGCGTCTTGACCCCGAAAAAGCCACGGGACCTCCCTATTTGGTACGGCGCCCCCCCCCCCCCCCCTTTCTTCTTCCGTATCGGAGATCTGGCAGGGCCCAGTTGTGTCCATCAATCCCCTCCCCCCTCCCCTTCTCTCCGAGATCAGCTGTGTGTGTGTGTGTTTTTTTTTTTCTTTTTCTTCCTTTTTCTTTTCCTTTTTTTCTTTCTTTTTTGGCCCGTACCGGTATTATGGTGGCCAAGGTGGGTCGTGGGCTCTGGCATGTCTTAGACAGGGAGGACATGGAGGGCGATCCGAATGGCTGCGCGCGACGGGGCTCCGCGGGTCCGGTACGAGTCCGTACGAGTCCGTACCTGAGAGGGGGCAGATGCTGGTGCCCCTCATACGAGTACTCCGCCATACATACAGGTACTCGTGCTGCATGGATTTCCGTATGTATGTACTCCGTACAGACAGGGAGTTGTATGTACATATGCATGCGCGATGCTGGTGCTGCTGGGAAGTGAGGGGGGCCGAGCAGCAGCAGCAGCAGCAGCAGGAGGAGGAGGAGGAGGAGGGGTCACCGGCGCAAGGCCAGGACTGGTCAAGGCATGGGCGAGAGGGGGTCCGGTGATCCATGGCAGTAGTGAACTTACATACAGGCAGGGGATTGGAGGGCCCTGGGGAGGTGAGATGTGAGTGCGGAGGCGGAGGCGGCGGGATCGGCCTTGCGCTGCCGTGCTCCGATGCTCGATGGGCTGGGAGAGACTGAGGCCCGGCAAGGGGGGTTGGGCCGATGCTGGACTGATTGATATTGTACCGGTAGGATGTTCCGCACCCACGGAGACCTTCGAGGGCCTGTATGAGTGGCGGACGGCCGTGTTGGAAGGTTCTTTTTTTTTTTTTTTTTTTTTTTCATGGGCGTTCCTGGCCTGGCCGGGTCTCGGGCTGGTGACGGGCAGAAACAGAAACGCTTGGGACGGGTGGCTTTTCCCGGGTCGAACAAATTGGATCTAATGCTCCGAGAAAAAAGGGGGGATGAATGGACAGTACGGAGTAGAACTCTCGGAGGACTCCGTACGCCGTATACGATCTCTCCACCGCCCACGGAAGTCGAGAAGCCGCTCGGGCATGGATGGATCCACCGGCACTCAGATCCATGGATGGAGGATGGGATCCATTGCTCGAAAGACTCGTGTCCATGCCTGCACTCGTAGAGGTAGGCCCGGACAGAGAGAGATGCTCCGTCCGGAGGGCCTGCCTCTACGTCTGGAGGGCCTGCCGAGGCATCGATGCACACAGTACGGAGTACTAATGTACGGAGGAGTTGTGACCCTCCTCGTCATGCCGGGACTGTTTTGATGCATGGCTGCGGCCGGTCGGTCTGACGGCCTGAACACGACGCACACCGCGCCTGGACGACATGCCTCCGTATGTATGTATGTAGGTACTCGTATGCACATACATACTACTCCGTACTCCGGAATCAGGATGACATTGTTGTCGTTGGTGCTCCGCTCGGACACTCGGACATCCATGCGGTCGGGAGAGGCCTGGAGAAGAGGCCGGCCATGCTGGCTGCATCGCGCGCGAATCCCGTGATCTCGCCGCCATGGATCGGTGCTGGTCGCGGTGCTGGCATCAATGTCTCCCGATGGGATCGCGCTGTGTCTGCACAGTACTCCGCAGGTCTGTACATACATACATACTCGTAGTATGTATGCCCTGCCCGGGTTTATGTATGCGGAGTCCATGAAAGGCATCACGCGTGGTCTTGCACCGCCCTCGCCTCGAGTGTCTCGCGCCCTGTCCCTGATTCTGGAAGTCTTCCCGTGGCCGCACCCGCGACAAGACGCATCTCCAGAACATGGAACCGTAAGCACCCGGCCTTGTCTGGCACGCTCTCCTCAAGTGCCTACATGCCAAGTATGTATGTATGTATGCATGCATCAATGTACTGATGTATGTACCTGTAGGGAGTTCTCGTACGGAGCATGTGCCCGCACACTCCCGCGGGCAGCACCCACGGCACGGGGCTCGAGACTCCCTGTGCATACCGTACAGAGATGCATGGGTCATAGAAAGAGATCAATGCCAATGCATGGACCAGAAAACTCGTAGCATCCCGCGGCGGCAGAACGGCTGCCGGCCCGCGGTCTCAAGGCGCCGCGAATAGAACGCCGCCAACGCAGACACGGCACGGAGGCGGGACAAGTTTGGTGAAGGAAAAAAACAATGGCAAGAGGGAGAGACTCGGGGGGGGAAGCAGAGATGGAGAATCCAGGGAGTCGTGCCGGTACTCGCAGATCGCAGATGGTGAGAGCATCCATCCGCCGGCGGGCCAGCTCACCGCGGCCGAGACCCATGCTCGGGCTGCATCGATGCCTATCCGCATGGACTCGTACATGCTCGTACGTGGTTCATTCCCGCCATCGCACATTCGCTCTGCATCTCTGAAACGTATCGTTGGATCCATCTCTTTTGTTTGTCCGTCCGTCTTTGCTCTTTTCTTTCTCCTCTTTCCCGAAAAAGTCCTTGCCTCCTCGGGTCCCACCGGGAGGCGAAGAGGACGAATAGGGGCGCCCGAGACTGCAGCGACCCCGGCCACCGCCTCGAGACAAGTCGCCTGCGGGTCTCGAGGCAGATTCCCTAGATGGAATCGATCTGGCCGTAGTGCCGGAGCATGTGTCGAGGCAATACCATCGCGTATCCCCAAGTCCGATGCGTCTGTACCTGAAGCTGAACCCGAACTGGGGACCTTTTTGTTTTTTTAGGTGTTTTGGGTATCTGCATCTGCGTCTGCATCTGCATATGCATGTGGAAGTGGGATTGACGTGCGGAATCGCTCTTCCACACGGCGGAGTCCTTCTCCGTCTTCTTCTTCTTCTCTTCCTTTGACTGTCCAATTTCGATGCCGGGCTGTGCCGCGATTGCGCCTGTCTCGTTTCTCGCTTCTCGCTTTTCGCCTCTCTGCGCTCGCTTTCCCTTTCATCGAATCCCTTCGCGCATCCTCATTCAGGCGAGAACGGACAGACTATCGACGCGGCGGGACCAACGCCATCTCGCGAAAAAGGTGAGATTCGTTCGAGACTGCGTAATTTCCAGAGGATAAAAAGAGAAAGAGAGAACCTAGGATTGACGATGTAGCATGTACGAGTATTCAGAGGCTCCCTGGGAGCCCCGGATCCATCCCCGCGGGAGGGCCCACGTCGTCATCGACCACATTGAATCATCCATCATATCAGTCGGTCCCCGGCGGGCTGATGTTGTGGGGAAGAGAGACAGGTAGGAATAATTGCAATATGCCGTAGATTGGATTTGAGGCTGCGCATCGGGCTGAAAGATGGGCCACCCTGGGATCTCGAATCTCGAATCTCGAATCCCGAGCCCCGTCGTGGCTCGAAAGAGTGGCGGCTTTCGGTACCGGCATCTCGGACCGCCAGTTTGCCATCAGCATCTTGCCTGGATGACTGCGAATACCGCCACTGGTGGCATGTAGGAGTATTCAGGAGTAGGACCAGTAGTGTGTACCCGTCATGATGGATTGATGGATCTGGACCGGGGGGATCCGCGCGACGGGCCTCGTCTAGGACCAAGATGGATGGAGCAGGTCGGCAAAGAGGCGGACAGCAGCGTGGCGATCCAGCATCTGCGCAGGTATGTATGTACATACTCGCACATGCCCGTATGTATGTACATACGGCTCGCCCGCCTGTCTCGTCTGCCTGGACGCGAGTCTGTGTGTATGTACATCGTCCGTTGTGCGTCCGACGAGCGGTGGGAGGTAGCGCTATGGATCTGTTCCTGCACAGAAGTCGATAGACCGTCCGCGGGACTGTTCACCGTATCAGATGCACACCGAAACGGGGAGGTAGGCAGGGCGCCTCAGCAGTCGCAACAGGCGGTAACGGTTTTTTTTTTTTTTTTTTTTTTTTTTTTTTTTTTTTTTTTTTTTTTTTTTCCGATGGGGACACCGGGCGAGCGTGCGAGGCAGCAGAGCGCGAGAACTATTTCCAAGAGCCCACCGAGGAGGCAGCAGGTCCTGCGCTCTGATTTGCCCGGACAGACTGGCAGACCGTGATGGATGCAGCTGGGCCGGCCGCCTCCCCACATGTCCGTCGTTGTGGATGTACCGGTATGCACGAGCATGCACGAAGCATGCGAGTCGACTCCATGCTTGTGCGCTGTGCTGTGCTGTGCTGTGCTGTGCTGTGCTGTGCTGTTCCGTGCTTTGCGGCGCGGTGGGCATCTGCTGCTGCTGCCGCTGCCGCCGGGATCGACGACACGTCTCTGCGTGTTCTTTGTCTCGTCTGGTAGCATTCGCACCATGGAAGTAGTGATGTATCCAATCTTGAAGGCCCTGGACGAGCCAATGTGATGGGCTTGTACCGTTGCAAACGGCCCAACCCCCGAAGCGCCGTCACGCTGACCGTCGCAGGCCCCATGTCGGGTCTCCACGTGTACGAGTCGAATTTCGCGCGGTGATGAAATCGCAATGTCCCCGGAGGGAAGGGGAGGGGAGGGAGGGGGGGCGGCGGGAGATTGAGGCTGAACGCCGGGCGCTGCATGTGCGCACATGTGCCTGCGAGATCGATGGCATCGAATCTTGGAATTCTATATGGACTCGCAGTGAAGGGCGGGGGAGGAGACTCGAAGAGTCAAGAGAGATGAGGTGCGGGCGAGCGATGATTCGTCGCGGACGACGTGTCCAAGTGGTTGACCGTTTGTTCCCATGGTGTTCCTCCACTATTTTCTGGATCATCAGTGTTTTGTCTCTCCACATATGCTTGTTTGCTTCCATCACGCATCGCCGCGGGACATGAATGAGATGATGTTACCTATAGTAGTAGTAGTGGTGGTGCTCGGTGGCTGTGGAGCGGATCTTGAGCTGAGCTCTCGACGATTCCATGGACATCACATGGAATGTTCCGCGCCCGCGCCAGTATCCGCGAGCTCGGAATCGACGTCGCACCTGGATCCGTATCCGTATTGTCGCCGCGGCGGCGGCGGCGCTGGGGAGTGGGAGCCTCTCGTGTGCCTCTCCGATCTATCAATGGCTGCGTCATGATGCCCAGGCCGTTCAATGCTCTCGTGGAGCGGCGACACCTGGTGCGACAGGTGGTGCAACGACTGGTGCGAGTGCTCGCGCTCGTGCTCGTGCTGGACCAGCAGCACCAGGAGCAGCAGCACCAGGAGCAGCAGCACCAGGAGCAGCAGCACCAGCCGCCAGCTCGAGCTTGTTGATCCGAGTGTCTCGTGCTGAGGTGCTGCTCATCTCAGTCTAGCCCCGGAGGCCGCGCTTCTGGCTCTGGAACATGGAGCATGGAACATGATTGAATGAAGCTTCTCCATAAGAGGTTGTTTACGACGGAGCACGACGACTACTAACCTCTGCTAATCCAGATCCAGGAAAAGTCGGTCGATTCCATTCCAGGTGAGGCGTGCTTCGCACCTTCCGTAGCTCGAGCCTCGGTGCATCCTTCGCAGCTTCCATCCAGGATCTTCAATCGAGCTGCCCACAGGGAGTATACCTGTAGTAGTAGGCAGGCACGAGCAGAGGCACCTACCTACTCGGACGGACTCATACCTATAGGATAGGTACCTCTCGTATGTAGGACAGACGGTCACGGATACTTGTTGATCTCTCCTGATCCCCCCATATCGTGGTCAGCTGGGTCGCCCATGAGGCGCGAGTCAGTGGGTAGATGCTACTCGATCCAGGCACGGAGCGGCGGTACCTTCAAGCTGGAGGACTCAGGCCGGCCAGGGACGCGGACATTGCGGGTGGCTGTGGCGGCCGCAAATAGATCGGTACCTGACAGCCGCAGCCGGCGCGCGCCAGGGACGCAGGTACCGTGATAACTTGATATGTATGGGGGGCCTGTCGCGAATGGCAAATTGCGCCAGCATCATTCAAGCTCGGGTCCCGGCAAGCTTTTGATGATTTTCTGATGGCTGGCATCAAAGTTAATGGTACGGAGTAGTAGTGTACTCGTACATACAGTACGGACTGAGATCAAGCGACGGTTGATCAATGATTGATCTGTCCATGTCCGGCGTGCACTGCCCGGCGTGCCAATCTCAGCGATTGATTGATCCATCATTGATCCATCAGATTGATCATTGATCCATTGATGGATTCATCAATTGCATCCTCCATGCTCCTGCACGCCGGCTCTCTGCATGGAGCACATGGCCCGTATTCTCTGTCTCGCCTCGAAAGGCACAGCAGCGCTGCATTGTCTCTAAAGGTATTCATCTTCGAGAGCAAGACCTGTGATCCGTACAGTACTACTCCGTACATACTGCTCCCTCTATCCCAGGACTCAGGCACCTTCTTGGTTCATGCAGCAGTGACTCTCCAGTACCCCTTCTCGTCAAATTGCTCCCGGACAGAAACATGGCCCCCCCGGCCACGGGTACTTCCTCCCGCCATACGCCGCGCCGCCAGTCTCGAGGTACCGCGCGCGGCCATCCCATGTCGCCCCGAGCCACCCAAGCCCCTGCCTAGCGTCGCGTGCTGTACATTATACATACATACGGAGTACATGTACTGTACATATGTACTCGTACGGAGTAGCTGTTACGAGTACTGCCTCTCATGGATCTCCGGCGTCAAAAAGCATCAATCATCCTGGGACCCTGGACCCGGGACACGGATGGAAGACATGGTGGTGGAAGACATGGAGGAGGAGGAGGAGGAGGTGGTGGTGGTGGTGGTGGAGGAGAGGAAAGGAAACGATCAACAGAAAGGAAAGGGGAGGGGGGAGGCGAGAAAGAGACGCGGAGCGTGGAAAAAGCATGGATGCACTTTTTTTTTTTTTTTTTTTCTCGTCCTGTGCCTCGATTGAGATGATGGGCTTTGTCAGGTCTCGCTCGCTCGCCATCTCTCTCTCTCTCAACCTCTTCCTATTTCGCACGCGCGCACACACACACACACAGACTCTCTCTTCTCGTGCACGCGCGTCTCGCTTGCTGTGCCTGTCTCGCAAGGCTCCTTGCCTCCCCTCCTCTCTTCTTACGGAGTAGTCCTCCGGACTCTCCTGCTCTCTCTCCTCTCACCCCTCGCTCTCCCATCCCCTACCCCGGTCCCCATTTCTCCTCTCCCCTCTCCCCTCTCCCCTCTCTCTCCTCGCTCTCCTCGCTCTCTCGCCTCCCAGCCCGCGCGCTCTCCACAACAACCTCAATTCCGCCGCCGCTCGATCATGGAGTACGAGTACTACTACGGAGCATGATGTACTCTGTACTCGTACTCCCACCGGATCTCCTCCCCCATCCTCCCCTTTCCAGATCAAGGGTTCCCCTATTCTACCTCATTTCCACCGGTTCATAATTTCCCTCACGCTGCCCCAGGAGTCGCTGCAAACCTCCCTCCCAGGTACGAGTACAGTACCGAGTACGGAGTACAGTGGTGGTAAGTATTGAACGGTCACGCTGCTGCTAGTACTGCTGCCGCTGCTGCTGCTGCCGCTGCTGCTGCTGCTGCCTCGCCCGCCTGTCAAAGTCCCCTCCTCCGCGTCCCTGTCAGCTCGAGCCTCCTCATTACAGTAGAATTCGCAGTAGCACGGAGTACGAGTGCTATTCCGACACGCGCCTCGTGTCGCCCGTGTTAGTACTCCGTGACTGCTACTACGGAGTACGGTGTACATACATACTTTTCGGCGTCTTGCTCGATTTAATTTGATTTGATTTGATTTGATTTTTCTAGACCCTTTGATTTGCCTCTGCCCGTGATTTCTCTACCTAGTACATACATACTCCGTACTACTACCAGCCTTTGCCCCGAACAGTATCATCTTCTATTAGCACTCGTACATACATCCATGTTGACTCCGTACATCACTTCTATTACTGGCAGCTTCTTCAACTCCCCGTGTCTCTCCCAAGGAGCCGCGCCAATATCGCCTCCCCCCCCTTCCCCCTTCCCCTCCCCCAAAACCCCATCCCCGCCCATTTTCCTCCCCAATACCTGACCTGACCTGACCTGACCTGACCTGACCTGTCCTGTCCTGTCCTGTCCTGCCCTGTCCTGTCCTGTCCTGTCCTGTCCCGACCTGAGCGGACCTGAGCGGACCGGACCTGTTCCTTGCATACCACTACTACCTCTATTCCGTACTACTACTATACTCTCTGCCTACTACCTCTACTAGCTGTGCTCGTACATACCCTCACCTCTTCTCTCTTTCTTTTTCCTTCGTTTCCCTGTTCCTGAGCGAGATCCTCGGTGGGACCCCCCCCCCCCCCCCCCCC
>NIGB01000006.1:1382871-1402225 GCA_003055145.1 Escovopsis weberi
GGGGGGGGAAAGAATCCTGTCACTTTGAATATTTGTCCATTAGCATTCGCCTGGAAAGAGCCTTGAAGAGACACAGAAATTCATAGAAGAATACTCCGTACATCATGCGCATTACGAAGTCAAATTCTTGTGGCACCGCTGCGTGTAGTTCCGTGAGACACGAGCAGGTGCCGCAAGTGCCTCACATGCCAAGCTCTTGCGTGCTCTGATGCGATACGAAGCGGTGCCTGCGGGACATTGATAGCTTCCAAGCTATATTTCCGATCCAGCCATTTCCGGGGCTTTCAGCTCCTCTCCGCTGGTATGCGAGACCCATACGAGTATGTACGAAGCTGGCAGCAAACACTGGAAGCGCTCAAAGCCGCAGATGACGCCCGATGCGGCAAGCTGGACGAAACTTGAAGTCATCCATCCGTTGAGCAGCCATCTCGGAAGGCAGATCCTGTGTTGGTGATTGGAGATCGACGCTTTTCCCACGTGGTGTGGACGGGTGCAGCGGCCCTTGGACAGTGAAATCTGCTGGGATTGGGCGGTCGCTGTCTGGCATGCCGGAGGAGGCATTCGGATTTTCAAGCCGCATCCATGCGATCCCCGTTCCATTGCCGGGAGTACCGTGTTCCCCGAGTTGGGCGCCCAAGACACAAAGTCTAACGCCTGGCTCATGTTTCATCGAACAGGAGCATCTCCGCCGGTGAATTTGCAAGTGTCGATGTAGACAAGAAGGCTGGCCAAGCAGAACGCCGCCGATATTCTGGAAGCGAAAAAAAGTTCTCACTGTCACTCGTGCAGACTAGGCCATTCGCTGGCGAGACCCTGGTCTCCGTTGTCATCGTCAGCGGCTTGTGGGGTTACATCGGCCAGCATGAATCAGGGGCTGAATGGAGTATGTACCTGTAGCCGCATGTGAGATACTCTCGCATGCATGTACATACATGGATGGATTCTCGGAGCATTTCGAGACGACGCTTCTTCGGGGCCACAGCGTGCCGGTTGGGAGAAATGGACGAGTTCGAGTACGTAAGTTACGATTCAGTGCGTGGGCACCAAATCGGTCGAGCAGCAGACCCTGGTCGCTCCCCACCGTCCATTGAAATGACGAAGCATGGGTCAGCAGAGCTCGAGACGTTCTGCCATCCCGTCAGACGTGGTGGTCATCAGAGGATTGAACAGATGGGCACAGGTACTCGTACGGAGTAGATGCGCATTGTTGGCAGCCGTCGGATAGCTGCTGCTGGAAGGTGAGCAGGCGGGCATGACGGGGTGATAGCGCTGGTTCCCCTATTTTTTTTTTTTTTTTTTTTTTTTTTTGAGAAGTTCCGCGCCTCAGCTGAGGCAGTCTAGCCTGAGCTTCAAGTTGTACTCGTACTCGCACGTACGTAAGAAGATTGCTTCCAGCCGCCATGGGTCCCATAGAGGTGCATGACAGGTGTGGTGCCTTGATTATGAATCCTTTCGGTCGCTGGCACTTTTTTTGGTCAACAGCACCACGAGTGGATGACTTAGCCCCTGCTGAGAGTTAGAAATCTCGGAGTTTAGCAAGGAGATAAGCAGCAGACAGCGCGGCGGGAGGGCGCCAAGTAAAAGGAACGATCGCCAACCTAAGATGGCATGGAGAAGGGCGGCGCGCGAGGCGTCGTGGGGGCGGGGAATCCTTTGCGCCGATGAGGTCCTCTCCACCCAGTGTTCAGGAATCCGTATCCGCATCCGTGGTACGAGTCGTACTCTGTACGGAGTACTCCGTACCTGTATGCCGTCCTGATGTCTTGCGTCGAGATGTTTCCGGGTTGCAACGTCGTACTATCCAACAGGGTTTGAAACGCTCCAGAGCTTCAATGGAAACCTTGGACAAATTCAGCGCTCTGCCAACACTGCTGCCCTGAATGAAATCTGCACAAGTCGAATTCCAGACGGACATGCATGCATACGGAGTACTCCGTGCTGTCATCATCATGCTCGAGCAATCCATGTCTCTCCCCATGGCCGAGTCGGGGCCAACACGCTCCGAACACCGTTGCCGTTGCCGTGCCGTGCCGAGAAGTTCCAGGGTCCAACCTGAAGATGCAGCGGCATGCTGGATGCAGGCTAAAATGCTCCTGGCTTGCTCGCTGGCTCCTCGCCGTCCAGCGCGACGTCAGACCCACGGTCTACAGGTACTCGCACTGCACAGGTGCCTCTCGCAGGAGCGGATTCCGGAGCTGGGCGAGCTAGATGACCTCTTGGTTGGAGCCAGACGCCGTCGTGCGCCAATGAGAGGCTGTCGCGGTGAGAGGATCGATCGGGACACTGGCGAGATGTGTGACGAGAGAATGGATGGATGGATGAATGGATGGATGGATCAATAGATGGATCAATACTAATGTATGCAGGTGGAAATCGAGACGAGGCACGACAGGAAGAATTGAGGGGACCGTCTCGCTGGCCTTGCTTTTGAAGCCTCCGAATCGGGAAAAAATAAAATAAAATCCATGACAGGCTCTGACGGCGACGTCCATGCCTGTATGTTCCTTCCTTCCCAACGCGTCTTTCTCGGCGCTGCGACTATTGGATTTTTTTTTTTTTTTTTTTTTCTTTCAGTTCATTTCTTCCCTTTTAAATCCTTCGTCGCTGCTTCCTCGAGTGAACTTTCACCGTATTTTCTAATTCCAGCAGGTACTTTTTCTATCAATTAATTTTCTTTTCTTTCCCCAAAGGCCGAGCCTTTTCGTCTTTCCTTCCTTCTCGTCCCCTCTCACGCCGACCTCTTCCTTCCTCGCCGACGGGATTTGCGCCGCGCCTGCCCTCTCTCTCACCCTCAACCATCGCAATCGGAAGTCGCCCCGGGTCCGGTCAGCCCCAAGACAGGCAAGAGCCGAACCGAGCAGTAGAACAGTACCTCCTGCCTCAGACAGACTCAGAGCCGCCTTGAACCTCATCGGCATCGGCTCCTTCCTCATTGGCGCCACAGGCTGCAGAGCGCACTTGCATTGATACAGGTACCGGTATTCTCAAAGAGCGGCAGGAGCCAGAGTGCCATTCTTGCCTTCAATAGTCGAAGCGATAAGAAGGCACCTTCCATTGATCGTCGAAGGAAAAAGCGGGAAGGCGAGACAACGACTCAGACAAGATCCGGGAAGGTGCTCGCAGATAAGGGTGGTACGTCTAGGGAAAGAGCAGACGGAACCTCAGGATCAAGGGAGATCGGAGAAAAAGAAAGACACAGGGAAGAGGGGGGAAACAGGGGATCGTGATGTCTCCTCAGAGCCAGTCTTTGCCGATGCGGCGCTCCAGCTCCGACTCGACCGTCGCGAACCGTCTCGGCGGCGCTGACGCCGACATTACCATCATCGAGAAGCAGGGCGACAGCGACACTCCAGACCAGAAACACTTCTCCTCTTCGTCTTCGCAGAATGGCCAGGACGGCTCGCTTTCGAAAGACGATGCGCCTAGCACCGAGCAGGATCTGCAGGATCAGCAGCAGCAGCAGCAGCAGCAGCAGCAGCAACAGCCGCCGGCGGAACCCGAGGCATCGCGGACAAAGCTCGAGACATTCCTCATTATGTTCGCCCTCTGCCTGACCCTGTTCCTGGCCGCGCTCGACATGACCATCATCACCACCGCCATCCCCACAATCTCCAACCACTTCCACTCCAGCGCCGGCTATGTCTGGATCGGAAGCGCCTACCAGCTCGGCAGCGCCGCCTTCGTCCCCGCCTGGGGGAAGCTGTCCGACATCTTCGGCCGCAAGCCCGCCCTCCTCGGCGCCGTCGTCATCTTCTGGATCGGCTCCCTGATCTGCGCGCTGAGCAGCAGCATGGGCATGCTCATCGCCGCCCGCGCCATCCAGGGCGTCGGCGGCGGCGGCGCCATGGCCCTGCCCAACATCTGCGTCTCCGACCTCTTCTCCATGCGCAAGCGCGGCCTGTACTTTGGCGTCCTCGGCGTCGTCTGGGCCGTCGCGGGGGCGATCGGCCCCATTCTCGGCGGCGTCTTCGCCAGCAAGGTCTCCTGGCGCTGGTGCTTCTACATCAACCTCCCCACCAGCGGTCTCGCCATGGCCATCCTCGTCTTCGTCTTGAAGCTGCACAACCCTCGCACCCCGATGCGGCAGGGACTGGCCGCCATTGACTGGGCCGGAAACGTCCTCGTCATCGGCGGCACCCTCTTGCTCCTGCTCGGCCTCGAGTTTGGCGGCGTCACCTTTCCTTGGAAGTCGGCGACCGTCATCTGCCTCATCGTCTTTGGCGTCGTCACTCTCGCCCTCTTCGGCCTCTGGGAGAACCTCGTCGCCCGCTATCCCGTCATGCCCGCCCGCCTCTTCAGCACCGTCACCAACGCTGCCGCGTACACGGCCTGCATCTTGCACGCCATGGTCTTCATGTCCGGCAGCTACTGGCTGCCCCTGTATTATCAGGCCGTCTTGGGCGCTACGTCGCTCCTGTCCGGAGTCTACCTCCTCCCCTGGGTCCTGGGCCTTTCTTGCACGTCTGCCGTCATCGGCGTCATCATCAAGAAGACGGGTCTTTACAAGCCTCCCGTCGTCTTTGGCTTCACCGTCATGACCCTGGGCGTCGGCCTCTTCATCAGCCTCGGTCCCAAGGCAAACTGGGCCAAGATGATCATCTTCCAGATCATCGCGGGGATCGGCGTCGGCCCCAACTTCCAATCCCCGCTCCTCGCCATCCAGAACAACGTCGAGCCCCGGGATATCGGTTCCGCGACCTCCACCTACCAGTTTATCCGCCAGATCGGCACGGCGGCCTCGGTCGTGATCGGCGGCGTCATCTTCGACAACGTCATGCAGAGTCAGCAGGGCAAGCTCGCCCGGGAGCTCGGACCCGAGCTGGCAGACCACTTCTCGGGCACCAATGCGGCTTCCAGCGTCTTCCTGGTCCGCACCCTCAAGGGCCACGCCCTCCAGATCGTCCGGGAGGCCTACTGGAAAGCCCTGCAGAGGATGTACATTGTCTTCACCTGCATCGGCTTCCTCGGCCTCCTCATTGTCCTCCTGATCAAGCCCAAGAACCTGAGCAGCGACCACAAGGAGCACAAGACCGGTCTGCAGTCTCTCAAGGCGGAGAAGCGCAAGAGCAAGGATGCGGAGAAGGCGGTTGCCGGGGACAAGTCATGAGAGAGGACGAGGCCTAATTCCTGACAGTCAACCGTCGACGACAGCGTCCTGGGGAAGAAAAGAAAAAGAGAAGGAAGGGGTCGAGGGACGACAGAGAGGCCCAACAAGGAAGTTCTCCGTCGCGAGGTCCGTCACGAGAAAGGAAAAGGCCTCACCTTGAACGGCGTCTATGTGTTGGCACTGCCCGCGTTCGCATCCGGGACATCAACAGCTCCCGACCTCGCAGACAGCGGATGGTCCTCTAATCGTTATGAAGCGGGAAAGGGGATGAAGATAGATATCATCCAAAAGATATTGTATATATGATAATGGTTTAATGCTTTAACGGCGCAGTCTCGGTCTGGGAAAAAATCAACAGGCAGCTGGACGGGGTCATCCATGACAGAAATCAACGCGAAGCACACGGTGACAGAGCAATCTTTCTCGGCACCCCCAGGATGCCACCTCGATGGAGAAGAGCTCGAGCTCAATTCCAGTGCATATACTCCGTAGTAGCCATTCGCATCCTGTCCGTACTGTCTTCCGCACGGAGCCTGCTATTGCTCCGGCTCATATAGTTACTTGTCCAAAGGCGCGCGTTTTGCTGCATCTCTCACGTTTGAATATCATCCTCGCATGTCCCTTTGGGGCCTCAATGATGCCTTGGACAGTACGAATTGTGCCACACACTGTCGTCTGGTTGCCGTGGAGACGCGAAGCCCCAGTGTTTACAGCGCCGGCCAAGCATCGCGCCAATTATTTTCCCACAGACCAGCGCCCTTTCATTTGCATCCATTGCTCATTACGAGTACGGAGTGACTGCAGCTGTCCCGCCTGCCGAGGGCCCCCTACCGGTATCGAACCGCAGCAAGGACCACTACGTCCGTCCGTGAATCTCTTCAGAGCATAGACGAGCCCCAAGGGACTGCTTTGAAACTGCCGCGACCCCTCCCTGCCGCCCACACCACCAGACCTCTCCGCGTCACCAAGGCCGTGCCGTGCATGCGAATACTCGGTGCTTCGTCATCTCCAAGCTTCATGACTATCGCCAACACAACGCCTCATCCCGATCAGCCTTCTCCCCGTTCTTCGACAAAGCCCATGATACTCGGCTGCAACGACGACGACGACGACGACGACGACGAAGCCGACGACGGTCTAATTTATCGGGTCCGATACCCTGGTTACGATTCACCGCACAGCGAGCGCGACCGACCACGAGAGGGACGAAGAAAAATTCTAAAGGGAATGATCGAGGGGACTAAAGAGATCCCGGGAATTCAAGAGAAAGAAAAAAAAATAAAGCATTCCAGAGCAGAAGATAAGGATACAGCATAACAGTCAACGATAATAGACAAGACGCACGAAAGACACGAGAAACAGCGCCGACATTGACCATTACATAATTACATAATTTTCAAAGTCATCGAAGAAACGAAGACCGTGCTCTCTGCGACGACGAAACCCAGCCGAGAAACGACACTCCAGCGCGCCAGATCGGGCCCGAATCACCGTCACACTGGCTTCTCTCCGACAGACGCGCTCCGAGCGCGAGCAGAGCAGACCGGCCGCCGGCGTCCGGTCGCTCCCTAATGCCAAGCGCGCGGGCTCGAGAATCGGTGCGGGCGCGGGCGCCCGGGCCTCGACGGTGAGGCAGTCGGCGGCTGCCTCATCGTCCTCGGCCTCGCTGGCCCCGAGCGCCGCGTCGTCACGGACGGATCGGGACCGAGATCGAGACCGGGACCGGGACCGCGCCGCGTCGCCGGCGGAGTCGATGGCCGCGGGGACGAAGCGCAAAGAGCGCGAGTTCGATCCGGAGATTGTGGGGGAGGAGACCAACATCAACGTCGTGGTGCGGTGCCGCGGGCGCAACCAGCGCGAGGTCAGGGAGAACAGCGCGGTGGTGGTCAACGCGGACGGGGTCAAGGGCCGGCAGATCGAGCTGTCGATGGGCGCGAGCGCCCTGAGCAACAAGACGTACAACTTCGACCGCGTCTTCTCGCCCGCCGCGGACCAGGCCATGGTCTTCGATGATACGGTCAAGCCGATGCTGGAGCAGGTGGGTTTTGGGGGAGGGGGGGCGACGGCGAGGAGGCCTCAAGGGATGACTGGCTGACTGACTGTCCTTCAGATGCTCGCGGGCTACAATTGCACCATCTTCGCATACGGCCAGACGGGAACGGGAAAGACGTACACGATGTCGGGGGATATGACGGACACCCTCGGCATGCTCTCGGACGAGGCCGGCATCATCCCCCGCGTCCTGCAGCAGTTGTTCCAGAAGCTCGAGGCCGACGGCAGTGACAACATGGTCAAGTGCTCGTTCATCGAGCTGTACAACGAAGAATTGCGGGACCTCCTGGCCGTCGACGAGACCGCGAAGCTCAAGATCTACGACGACGCGACCAAGAAGGGCCACGCGACGACCCTGGTGCAGGGCATGGAGGAGAAACACATCAAAAACGCGGCCGAGGGCATCAAGGTGCTACAGGATGGCAGCTTGAAGCGCCAGGTCGCGGCCACAAAATGCAACGACCTCAGCTCCCGCAGTCACACCATCTTCACCGTCACGGCATACGTGAAGAAGACGAACGAGCAGGGCGTCGAGGACCTCGTCAGCGCGGGGAAGCTGAACCTGGTGGACCTGGCGGGAAGCGAGAACATCCAGCGCTCCGGCGCCGAGAACAAGCGCGCCGCCGAGGCCGGCCTGATCAACAAGTCTCTGCTGACCCTCGGCCGGGTCATCAACGCCCTCGTCGACCGCGGCGCCCACATCCCCTACCGCGAGTCCAAGCTGACGAGGCTGCTGCAAGATTCGCTCGGCGGGCGGACCAAGACGTGCATCATCGCGACGATATCGCCGGCCAAGAGCAACCTGGAGGAGACGATATCGACGCTCGACTACGCTTTCCGCGCCAAGAACATCCGCAACAAGCCCCAACTCAACGTGCTGACCAAGAAGATGCTCCTCCGTGACTTCTCCATAGAGATCGAGAAGCTCAAGAGCGAGCTTATTGCGACGCGGCAGCGCAACGGCGTCTACCTGTCCAACGACATGTACGAGGAGATGACGGCCCAGAGCGAGTCGAGGCGGATCGTCATGGAGGAGCAGGCCGCCAGGCTGGGAACCCTGGAGAACAACTTGCGCAACAAGGTCCAGGAGCTCTTTGCCCTCACGACCTCCTTCATGGGTCTGAAGAAGGATCACGAGGGCACCAAGGCGCAGTTGGACGATACCAAGGGTGTTCTCGAACAGACAGAGATTGTGCTCAGCGCGCTTCGCGCCACGCTCGACGAGGAGATTCGGCTGAGGAAGGCGCACCAGGAGACGGAGGAGAAGCTGACCGAGTTCGGCACGACGCTGATCAACGAGGTCGAGAAGGCCGTCAAGGACGTCAACGGCCTGCACGCCAAGGACAAGCGCAAGTCCGACCTCCAAGCCCTCAACCGGGCGGCGTGGGGCTCGCAGCAGGCCCAGGTCGCCGACGTGACCTCGGTGGTGGAGCGTCGCATCCGGGAGTTCGAGGCGGAGCAGCTCGAGCAGATCTCCGGCATATCGCAGCGGATGGAGGCGTTCGTCGGGGAGGAGCTGCAGAAGCTGACGAGCACGCAGGCCTTCCTGGAGGAGCACCTGACCACTTTCGCGGAATCCAAGAAGCAGCTCCTCGAGCAGAAGCAGAGGTCCAAGGACGGCATGGACGAGGTGCTCGAGGAGATCAAGGAGGTTAGGGACAGCGTCAAGGACAGCGTGAGCCAGAGCCTGCAGGTCATCTCGCAGGCGGCGGAGAAGATCGCCGCCGACGTGCTGAGCGAGATGACACACTTCCACAGCCAGCTGCACGCCTCGTACAACGCTCTCGGCAAGGACTTCAAGAGCATCTTCGAGGACCTCGTCCGCCACATCTCCAACCAGCGGAGCGAGTCCGACAGCCTCAGGCGGCAGCTGCAGGCCGCGACGAACGCCATCATCACGCAGAACGGCGGCATCTCTGCGCACTTCCAGGGCGTGCTGGAACAGGAGCGCCGGGCGGCCGCCGAGGAGCG
This sequence comes from Escovopsis weberi, assembly GCA_003055145.1. Lineage (NCBI taxonomy): Eukaryota > Fungi > Ascomycota > Sordariomycetes > Hypocreales > Hypocreaceae > Escovopsis > Escovopsis weberi. The sequence continues at coordinate 1,392,002 of NIGB01000006.1, forward strand.
CCAGAAGTTGCTGTCGCAGATCTCGGGCCTGATCAACGCCCAGGCCGAGGCCCAGGAGTCCCGCCTCTTGGACAAGGCGGCGGAGATGCAGAAGAACATGGCAGAGGCCAACACCTCCCTGGAGGACGCCATGGCCCAGTACGGCCAGGGCATCGACGGCTGGGAGATGAAGGAGGAGGAGCTGCTGGACGAGGTCAAGAGGTCGCGCGACCAGCTCAAGACGAGGCTCAAGGACGACTGGACGGGCATCGAGGCCCGCAGCAACACCATCCAGAACTCGGCCAAGGTGGCCCACGGGGAGACGGTGCGCGTCGTCGAGGCCCAGATGGAGGACCTCGACGCCCACATGGAGGCCATGGACGACTTCGTCGCGCGCGCCAGGTCCGAGAGCGCGGCGCACCACGCCTCCCAGACGCTGTCGGTCAAGACCCTGTCCAACACGATCGAGCAGTCCTTCGGCAGCATCTCGGCGCACTTTAAGACCTCCTTCGACCGGGTCAAGAATCTCGGCGACGCGATGGAGCTCGACGCGGGAGACCTGCGCGACAACGTGCGGCCGCTCGGGACGCAGCTCTGCCGGCCGCTGGCCGACTTGCGCCAGAGCGTCGCCAGCTCGTCGCTCCAGGAGTACCGGCCGACGGGCGAGACGCCCCAGAAGACGCAGTACCACTATCCCACCGATCTTCCGCGCACCGAGCTGCAGCAGGACACGACCCTCGTCGAGGAGCAGGACGGCGTTGACGAGCTGGAGAACGAGGGGGGAGGCGGCGGCGGCGACCCCGATCATGACCATGTGCATCTCGGCAGCGGCGACGACACCAACACCAATCACAGCAGCAACAGCAACAACATATTCAGCAACAGCACCATCGTCTTTGCCGATCCCAAGTCCAGCCCGTCAGACGGCGCGCACTCCCCGTCCAAGTCCTCGCCCACCCCCGCGGCCGACAAGAACCCGCTGGGAGCGAGCCTGCGCGAGGTGAACCCCAACGTCAGCGCCAGCGCCGCCCCGCCGTCCATCAGCTTCGATCCGCAGGTCAGCATCGCCAGCACGCCGGCCGAGAAGGCGAGGCCGCCGCTGAAGCGCGCGATGCGCGGCACGCGGGGCGGCAAGAGGGGTCTCCTGTCGGAGGGGCGGGAGAACGTCCCTCTGTCCGGGCTGGACAGCGCGTCGCGAAGGAAGAGTCCGAGGCTGAAATAGGCCCTGCATGTGTTGAGCTCTGGGCTCTCTTTCCAGTCGGATCCCCGACGTTCTGCTTCCTTTTGAGGATCCTTGGGTGTTGAGAAGGAATCGATCGGTGTGTGGAGAGAGATATCACGGTATATTTGGGTGTAAACTAGTACATACTGCTACTGCTGCTACTGCTACTGCTACTGCTACTGCTGGTACTTTGCTTTTGCCTCGCACAGGGTCATGAAGGGAGCATTGTGAAGCAGGCATGGACGGCGAAGATGCTTTGCGATGGGATTGGAGTTTTCTTGGAGACGGGGTCTTGTAAAGGGGCTGCTTGTGCGTGGCCTTTGCGGTTTGCGACTCTTTGTTACTGAGGCAGGGTTAGCTGGAATTGATATGGCTGAAGGGCGGTCACTTGGGCTTGAGGGGTGCTTCTGTGTGTGCATGAAGTGGCTGTAGAGACGGGAATCGCGTGATTCGTTTGTATTAAGATGCGAAATCCAATGTACTAGTATTCATCGTATCAACACAAAACGCCTCTTGGAGCGTCCTCATGGCGAAGGACGCCGCGATAAGGGCAGATGAAGAGATGGGGTACGGAGTAGATGGCTCAAAATCGACACCTTTTAAAAGATCTTGGTGATGCTCTCCCGCGAGATGACGCTGTTCTGCTTCTCGTCCCGCTTGACCCTGAAGAAGCTGTCGCAGAAGTCGCTGCACCGCATGTGCCTGAGGAACTCCTCGTCGTGCGTGATGACGATGAGCTGGAAGTTGCTCTGCTGCTGCCTGGCGCGGATGATCCTGTGGAGGGACTCGGCGAGGGACTTGATGTTGTCGCGGTCGAGGTTGGTGGTGGGCTCGTCGAGGGCGATGAGGCCGCAGTTGACGCCGAAGGACTCTGCGAGGGCGAGGCGGATGACAATGCTGGCGAGGACCTTCTGGCCGGCGGAGCAGCGGCCGCGCATGTCCATCTCGGTGTCCTGCTTGACCATGCAGAGGCGGTAGTTGTAGGTGCGCTTGCCGGAGGCGGACTCGGTGTCGGAGCGGATGAGGATTGTGTCGATGTCGGTGCCCTGGTAGGTGGCCTGCCAGAGCTCGTTGGCGATGCGGTTGACCTCGGCCATCTTCATGGCGTGAAACTGCATGACGGCCTTGTCGACGGCCGCGCCGCACTGCGAGAGGTCCTCGATCGCGGCCTTGGTCGTCTCCACCCGGATGTGCGACTCTCGGTACCGCAGCTTGGCGTCCTTGTAGTCCAGCTGCCACTCCTGCAGGAGCCGCTCGAGCTCCTCGTCCTTGGTGCCCATGGCGCCCATGACGGACCCGCGCTCCGCCAGCAGGCGGTGGGCCTGGTTCTCCAGCGCGCGCGCCTCGGCCTGGAGGCGCTCGTAGTCCTCGTCCGCGTTGCGCCCCTCGAGCTCGGCGATGTCCCTCTTGAGGGTCTCGAGGGTGCGGAGGTGCTTGCGGTACGTCATGTTGTCGTTGATGTTCTTCTTCTTGCGGTCTCCGCTGTCGATATCCTGGACCAGCTTGTTGGTCTGCACCGTGAGGTCGGTGAGCTCCTTCTCCGCGGCGGCGATGGACTGCTCGAGCGTGGCAATGGCTCGCTGGTTGGATGCGAGGTTGGACGGACCGCCGCGATCGACGTAGTCCTGTATCTCGCTGGCCATCATCTTGATCTCGCTCACAGAGTTTGCGATGGTGTCCCGCTCGTCGGCAATGACCTGCTCTTTGGAGCGCCCGCGCGAAAGCGTGTCGTCCCGAACGGATCTCGCCTCTCTGATGTTGGGTTCGATCTTCTCCAGCTCCTCGTCCGCTCGCTGGATGATGGATTTCTGGTTGGCTTGATCGTCCTTCAACGTCTGGATCTGGGCTTGCAGATCCTTTCTCCGGTCCAGCTGTCCCGCGGCGCGGCTGATCTTGTTTCGCAACTCACTCTTCTCCAGCTCAAACGACGTGATCTGGTCTCTCATCCGCTGCCTGTCGGTGGTGAGCTGGGAGATTTTGTTCTTGAGGGACCTCAGCTGCTCGGAGACACCGCCCTGGAGCTCTTGGATCTCTTCGGCGCTGCGCGTGGCAGCTCCCGATAGTTGCTGGGACATGATGCGATCAACCTGGGCCTCGGCATCCTGGATGTCTTTGAGGGTCTGGACGATGCTCGTGACGGTCTTGGAGAGATCCTCGAGGTCTCGTTGCTTCTCTTCCTCCGCGGCAAGTCCGGCGTCTTGCTCCTCCAACTGTCTTTCCAGGTCGTTGTCCTGTGTCTCCAAGGCATCGCACTCCTGCTGAAGCTCCGGCAGCTCGACGGACAGTCTCTCGTAGGTGTCGAAGATCGAGCGAACGTCATGCAGTGATTCCAAACTGGCAGTCCATACTTTGAGATCGGCCTCGGCTTCGTTCTTTTTTTCGGGGTTTAGGTTTCGTGCAATCTTCTTATTCAGGCGATCAATGGCGGTCTTCTCGGTGTCGTCGAAATGTCGATCGCACAGGAGACATTTCTTCTTCTTATCGAATGCCTCTCTGCACTGATTGTAGTATTCGACGAGCGCGCCGAAAAGACTGACGTCGTTCCTCAGAGACTCGACGTTCTGCTCCACCTTGCTGACGGCCTTGTTGTAATCATCGACGGCGTAATCGTCTCCAACGGTTTGCAGCGCAGTCGCCACCTTGGTCTTGCATCGTTGCATCTCTTGGGACTTGACCTTGTGCGAGTTCCTGGCATTTTTCAGTCGGTACTCGACCTTTTGCTGCTCCTGCCTCGTCTGCTCCCTGCGTCGTTGCGCTTCCTGGACGGATTTATTCCGGTGAGTCTGCGCCGATTGAAATTGGGACTCCAGAGTACGGGGCTGCCAGTCACCATCGAGGACAGCCGTCAACTTTTCCTTCCACGTCTTGGTCAAGGTCTCCAGCTTCAGTTGGCGATCAGAGACCTCCTTCTTCCTGTAGTCGAGCTGAGCCCGTTCCGATGCGAGTCGGGAGCACTCCACCAGCTCGCGGCTGAGCTTGTCGTTCTCGCTCTCGAGCTGCCATTGCTTGCTGTTGGACTCGGAAAGCTGCTCGTCCCACTTGGCCAGGTCAAAGTCGTCTTGCGCACGCTTCAGTCTCGCTTCCAGATCGTAGAACTGTCCGTCCAGGAGGGCCTTGGCGCCTTCGTCGACATCGATGAGGCTCGCTTCGTTCTGGAGAATGCTCGTCCGCTTCTCTATGAGTCCCATGCGCTGCTTCGCTGAGACGCGGTCCTGGGTTCTGGCAGCTCTGCGGCCCTCGAGCTCGGTGATAACCCCTGTCGCCTTGTCCAGCTCCGCGGCGTTTTCCTTCTGCAGCCGCTCCAAGTCTCTCTTCTTGTCGTTGAGGAGTCTCTGGATCTTGTCGTTGAAGGCCTGCAGCTGCCGGTCGTTGATTTCTTCGTCGAAGCCTCTGAATCCGTACAGTCTGGCCGCCTCCCGCACCAGCTCGGTGCGAGCCTTGATCTGACGCTCATACTTGTCCTTGTCGGATTGATGCTTGCCCTGTTCGGCCATGGTGGCCGCCTGCCGCTGACGGTGTTGCGCCAGCTGTTGCTGTAGCTCGCTGTACTGTTGCCTGTTCCGCTCCGCCTGCTCGCGGTAGCGGCCCATGCTTTCCTCGTACTGGGCCAAGCTTCGCTCGAGGGCAGCGTCGTCCTCGGGGAGCTCGTCGAGGGTCTGCCTCAGCTCTTTCGCGGCGTCCCTCCGGTACTCGAGCTGCTCCCGCTTGTTGGTGAGGTTCTGAAAGATTTGCAGGTAGCTGTTTGCCTGCTCGCGCTTGTCGCGAATCTTGTCTTGGGTTTCGTCCATCTCCGCGGTGAGGGCCTGGCATTTCTTGCGCGCGCCCTCGATCTCGGCGTGCAGGGCGCTCATGCGCTTTTCGGCGCGTTCGCCTCGGTCCTTGTTGACCTTGTTGTGGGTCTCGTCGTTCTGCAGGGTCGACAGCAGCTCCACCTGTTTCTTGCGCAATACTTTGAGGTTGTCGATGGCCTTTGTATACTTGAGAGCCTCGAAGATTTCGTCGAACCGCTTCTTCAGGGCGGAGGGCTCGCTGAGTGGCCAGAGGGATTCGTCCTGATGGCAGAAGATGACAGCGTCGAGGATGGCGGGCGAGACGCCCAGCCTCTCCGGGATCATCTCATCGAGCTGTGCCTGCCGAGTCGAGGTCGTCGTTCGCTCTCCATTATTCACGACGACCAGGGAACAATCGAGCGTCTTTTGCTGCCGGGTCTTTTGCTTCGCCGTGAGCTGTACGCTGCGCGTTGCGACGTGCTGCCTGCCGTTGATGGATCGAAACTGCAGCTTCACCTGCGCCATGACCTCTTTCTCGCCACATAGCTATTAAATGAACCATGTTAGGTCGAGGCTGGAAGCGTTACCGGTATGCTGCTGGGCGGGAGTTGGCAAGAGAGACATGCTCACCTTTGGATCGTGGATGAAGGCGCCGCCTTTGCTGTTGGGAGGCAGCTCGCCGGTGGTGGCATACTTGAGACACTCGATGATTGTGGTTTTGCCAGAGCCATTGTAACCGACGATGAGGGTCAGCGGGGTGTTGAACTGGATGGCTTCCCGGACGGCCGGGCTGAAGGACCGCACGCCGGAGATGGAGAGTTTGTCGATCTTGGACATTGTCAGACCACTTGGACGCCCTGGTTATTTGTGCAACAAGACGAAATCTCTGGACACAGGCCGCCACGCCAAGAGGGCAGAATCTCGCAGTGGGCGACGCAGCGGGAGGGACGAGAGAGACGCGCCCGAAGCAGCCGTTGCGCGTTCAAGGTGGAGCCGGCGCGATGCGTCATCACGTGCGACCTGAAGGTGAATCAGAACGCTTGATCACATGATTCAAGTCGCGCTTGCATTCGCCTACCTTGGACTGATCGATAAGATAGCCTGATCCGAGATTAGATTGCGATAAGGCTTAGCGAGAGAGGCGAACACATGATTGAGGGCTCGGTAATTGACACTGTGCGCTGAGGGAGTCGATGCCTGGGTGGCGCGCTCTCCAGCGGTTCATTCGACGGCGATGGAGGCGAGTTCAATTATCCATTTGAGCGGGCGACTCCTAGTAGCTTAGGCGAGGTCGATTTGGGTGGATTGGATGGATCAATTGATGGATCAATTCAGATTCGATGAGCTGGAGGCGGCAGCTCGAGACGACCTCCACAACAGCCGGCGCTGGCCATGTTCTCCTAGCTCAGGAGGGACCTGGGGAGAACCTTCTTATGCATGTTGCGGCGGGTTATAGCTGAAGTCTCATGATGGTTCCTGCATGGCTCGAGGTACAGAGAACGTCTCCTTTTGGCCCTGCAGCCCCCAAAGGCGGGGGGGACTCGAGAGGTCGGCCAACTTCTTCCACCTTGAAGAAGAGGAGGATGGAGGGCTGTTGGACAACCTCTTACTAAGTTGGACACGTATGTCGGCATACTCCGTACTCCGCACATGGACACACGATGCATGCGAATCCGAACCGGGTCCACTCGCCTGCGCCGACCTGGGCCGTGAGGAGCTGTGAAACATTTTTTGAGAAACACGAGGGACCCCTGGCGAACCACCTGCGCTCTAGTGCTGAGCGGGCGGCGATCCGTTGCTCAAGCACCGCGCGTGGTCACGCTCCTCCTCCTCCCCCTCCTCCTCTTCCTCAGGCTCTTATCGAGGCTCTCGCCTTGATACACGACACAGCATGACACGACACGACACGGAACGACAGCTCACAGCGCTCCGGGGGCGAGGAGGCCATCCCGAGGGATTTCGCGGCGGCCATTGTCGAGCAGCACGAGGCCCATCCACGGATCCCACACGCGGCGGGATGTGGATGTCGGCCGCGGCTCCCGTTCCCCGTGCGCATGGGATGCTGGGCGAAGCATTGAAGCCCCCATCAAATGCGCCCGCATCTGCGGCCTCGCATTGATCTCGAGAGCTCCTCCCGGGGGGATTGCCGAGGATGGCTGTCAGTGGCCCCGCAGGTCTCGGTCCTCCCAGGAGGTAACCCTCAATCCACGGCATGCCGATGCTAGGAGGTAGTCTGTGTGCTCAAGCTCATGTTGATGTTCATCGCACGTTCTGTGGCTTTTTGCCTGTCGAGTCGCTGACAGGTTCGTAGGGCCCAGATAGAAGCTCCCGGCCCTCCCCGTCACCATCTCCTCTTCCAGCCCCTCCTTGTCCCGCCATCGCGACCCTGCGCTCTCCCATCTTCAGTCTTCCAGTCTTCCAATCTACCAAGCAGACGACGAGAACCCGCCCTGCTCCAAACTACTCAACCCCGCTGGTCCCCTCCACCACGAACAGCTTCGCATGGGGGCTCCCCCCCCTCCTCTTGACGAACCTTACCCACCCCCTGCCTCTTCTCCACCCACCAGCAGACGCCACTGATCGACGAGGAGCCCGCTAAAATTAGCAGCCTTGCCTCTCCTGGTGCTATAGATTGCATCCACACCGAGCCACCTAGCGGGAGCCCTCTACCAGTTTCCACCGTACGGAGAACGCCCTCGTGCATATGGGGAGCTCCGAGCCACCAGCAGCGACGCAACCATGGCCAAGAGCCAAGGGCCCACCTCCATCTCCGGCTCCCTCTCCGCCTCTGCCCGTTCCCTTGCCTCGGCCGCCTCCTCCTCCTCCTCCTCCTCCTTCTCTGCCTGTGCCTCCGTCTCTGCCTCTGCCCGAGCTACTAGTGCCTCTACCTCTGCCTGAGCTGCCTCTGCTCCAGGCCAACGTCTTCAGCTTCGACAACCTGGATTTCTTCTTCTTACAAGACACTGCTGGCCCCCCCGGAGCGGTTGGCCCAGGCGATCCGACCGATGCATTCCAACATTTCAGCGCCCCCGGCACAACTGAGCATACAGGTAGTGGCCACCTCATGACTCTCCTCGGTCCTGCAATGCTCGGCCCTTTTGATGAGACGGACATGGCAGTCAACATGGAAAATATGGAGACTAGCGTTGGTGCTGCCACTGCCGCCGCTGGCCCTGGCGCCCAGGACGGCAGCGACGCCGAGAGCAACAGTGGCGGCGTTGTCACGGTGGAGTCGATAGCGAGAGCCGAGAACCAATTCAACACGGCCTCCAACAACGTGCCCGGCGCGGGGCCCATGCCCCCGGGCTCCTTTGGCCAGTTGGGCGGCAGCGGCGGCGGCGGCAGCGGCGCCGCGGGCTCAAGCACGCTGACCGAGTTCACGAAGCGGAGAAATTGGCCCGCCAAGGTAGTGGAGGAGCTCAAAGACATACTTCAGATCCTGGACGCCAACGGCAGGATCAAGTACGTGTCCCCCAGCATCACGGGGCTGGCCGGTTACAGCCCGGACGAGGTCCGCGACGTGTTCCTCAAGGACCTCATCCACCCGGACGACCAGGGCGTATTTGTCGCCGAGCTCAACGAGTCCATTGCGTCGGGGACCCCGCTGCGCATTTTCTACCGGCTCAAGAAGAAGGACGGGTCGTGGACGGTCTTCGAGGCCGTGGGCCACGCCCACATCGGCGCGGCCCGGTTCGCCCCGAACCCGAACAACCAGTCGCCCTTCTGCCAGGCCGTCTTCATGATGGCGCGCCTCTACCCGACCAAGAACGCATCGCTCCTGGACTCGTTCCTCGAGCACAAGATCGAGAACGAGCGGCTCAAGCGCCGCATCGCCGAGCTGAGGCGGGAGGAGGAGGCCGAGGCCGACGAGGCGTACAGGCACTGGGTGCAGAGCCAGGAGGGCCGGTCGGACGTGACCCCGTCCGAGGACACGGGGGGCGCGACGGCCTCGTTCCACCCGCCCGGCACGTCGACCGAGAGGTCGATGATGCCCGCGGAGATGCGTCCGCTCAACACGGCGCTGACGCGGGAGAACCTCGAGGGCGCGGCGGCGGGCAACAAGCAGGACTCCTTGCGGGACAAGATGGAGCGCTACGAGGCGACGGCCCCGCGGTACGAGGCGACCTCGCACACGGACACGATCGAGATGCTCACGGGCCTGCGGTACGTCGAGGGGGAGCGCAGCCGGGGCATCACGACGGGCAACGCGAGCCCCATGCTCATCAAGGGCGACGCGGGGATCCGGATCCCCGCGGATCGAGATACCCGCCACGGAGACAAGAAGAAGAAGCTGAAGACGGCGGAGGAGTATGTGTGCACCGATTGCGGTCAGTTCCCAGTTTGTCTTTTTTTCCCCCCCCTTCTATCTTCGTCCTTCTTTTCCAATCTTTTATTCTTTGGTCTGGTCTTTGCTCGTATGGGAAAATCAGAAGAAAAATGAGGGGATTGGAGGTCCACGATGGATCGCGGTTGAGGGCTCGCCGCTCACTCATCACCACAGGCACACTCGACTCGCCGGAATGGCGAAAGGGGCCCAGCGGGCCCAAGACGCTCTGCAACGCGTGCGGTCTCCGGTGGGCGAAGAAGGAGAAGAAGAGGAACGGCAACAACTCGACGCATCAGCGCCCGGCGATGCCCGACTCGGCGGCGTTGGGCTGAAGGGGACGGATGCAGCTGGGGCATGCAAGATATCAACGATTCGCACAACGCATGGCCAAAGGGCTCGCACGGTCGAGCATTTTCATGGGATTTCTGTTTTATTTTCACGGGACTGCATACTGCTATCTGCTGGGTGGGACATGGCAAAATGGATCAATCTATCGCATTAGGACTACTAGTAATATCCGGTACGGAGTTGGGTCTCTCTCTCTCTATGGAGTATCATCAATTGGATCTACAGTATGTAACAGCATCACATCACATTGATCGCATTCAATACGAGGACGGATCCATTGATCATTTCATCACCTCTCCCTCGTCTCCCCTCTCGAGTCGAGCATCCGCCCTACCTCTTGACTGACCATCCAGGTGTACGGAGTATGTGATCCCCCCCCACGGCCCCAATAGAATTCGCCGCAGCGTCCCATCTACTCCGTACCAATCCGACTCGTAGGTGGCGCTCCCCCCCCCCGCGCCTCTTGCAGGGATCTCGGGCCAAAGGGTTGACCCAACTCTAAAATCGCATAGTTGATCCTGCGCGGACCCGATCCACTGAGGACCTAGCACACTGATGCTGCCCCCCCCCCCCCCCCC
>NIGB01000006.1:1412241-1436667 GCA_003055145.1 Escovopsis weberi
CCCCCCCCCCCTCTCCAGTCCCTCGCTCCAGTCCCTCAGCCCCCGCCCCGTCCAGCCCAGCCACGGGGCTTGTTCGGATTCATGTTGATGAATCGGGCGAGGCCGCGACATGCGCTATTGTATCCCGAGATGTGGGCGACCTCGGACGAGGGGCGGGCCATGTACAGTTACATTGATATAGCCTAGAATCCACAGGTATCGATACCATGATGGTGGTCCGCAGAGGTAGCGAGACCCAAGGCTGTCCGTCTTTATGTTAGCGCGCCAGCCAGATGACCTGCTGGACAGGGCCATCATGTACTCCGTGCCATCTAAATTCATTGATCCATCGAATTGATTGCCAGATTCATCACCTGACGCTGGTTCCGGTATGTATGTTCCTGGCCTGTTCCTGAGCTGTAGGGTAGTCGACTGAATCATGGAATTCAATACTATTGAATCATGGATGTCAAAAAACATACGGAGTACACATGGTACATGATATTCAAGCGCACTTCCGTTTCATCTGGCAGCCCGTCGAGGAAAAAGCCTCGTCGATGCACCCAATCGATCCAGAGACCGAGACCGAGCCCGAGAATGGATTGATCAATCAATGTCCACGCCACACGGACGACCTCGTACATCCGAGTGCATGCATTGATCAGTCCATCAATCCATTGATCCATCACTCGGCATTTCGCCTACAGGCACCGGGGGACGGCGCTTCTCCTCAGTAGTAGTAGTAATCCTTAAATTGATGGTCCATTCGATCCCTGATGGATTGACCCATGATCCATGACCCATGACCCATGATTCATGATCCATGATCCGTGATCCTATTTTCCGTACATACGGTACCTTCAACTGTACTCTACCGTCTTTCTCGATTCTCTCCCTCCCCAACCCTCTCTCTCCTACCACAGCCTCACTCCCGCCTCTGACGCGATCTGCAACAGCCCGGCTTACGAGTACCTGTTATTCTACGGATACTATTCATTCATTGATCAATATACCTTATTCATCATCCCCATCCCTACCCTTTTCTTCTCTCCTTTCGCTTGCTCCGCCTTTCCTCGCATTTTTCTCCTGATCCTCTCCTCCCAATCCCGTCGCCCACTTTATAGCCTCCTTCGAGAACCTCTTCCACGACAACGCCGCTCCGCGCTGTCTCGTCTTAATTTTCTCAATCCTCCCTGCCGGCCAAGTCCTCCATCTCGTCCCCCATCCTCTCCCGAAGCCCTCCCACCCGTCGCCAACACCAGCAATCTTCCGCCGCCGCCGCCGCCGCCGCCGCCGCCTCCATCCCCCGAGCCGCAAGTCGACGCAACATACATACATACATTGATACCCTCTCCTCCTCGAATCTGAATCGCCTCCCTTTCCTCGACCGCATCGATCGCGACGCGACTCACTCGACACTCGACACTCGACACTCGACACTCGACACTCGACGCTCGACACTCGACACTCGACACTCGACACTCGACACTCGACACTCGACACTCGACACTCGACGCTCGACCCGCCCGGGCATCAGCCTTGTAGGAGCCAGCGAGGCGTCGTCAGCTTGCTGCTCGTCTCCCCGTGGACTCCCGGCTGGAGTCCGCCCCCTCGCCCACCGTGGCTACCAGACTCGACTCCCAGGGCTCCCTGCTCGGCCAGGACAGCAGCCCCGACTACCACGGCCACCACCACTCCTATAGCAGCGGCGACTACTCGGCCGACTTCCGCCAGCCCTTCCCCCAGGCCTCCCTCGCCCAGACCTCCTTCACGCAGCCAACCTACGCCGACAACGCGAAGCTGAACCAGACCTACGACCAGGGCTATGCCTACCGCGATGGCACAAACACCTCCGGCTCCGGCGCAGCTGCCGCAGCCGCAGCCAACAACCCCGCCGCCGCAAAGTCGGGCAGGTTCAGCTTCATGAAGAGCAAGTGGCCCGCCTGCTTCATGGTCGTCACCATCGTCCAGGCCGCCATCTGCCTCGGCTTCGAATCGTATGTCTAAAAGAAAAACCCTTCCAAATAGATCTCTTCCCTTGACCGGCCTTACCTTTGCGCCGGCCCCTCTTCTCTTCGAGTACTCCCCCCCCCAGTCGCGCGATGCTAACATTCCTTCAGCTTCGTCTTCGGCGAGTTCCAGCTGAACCTCGGCGAATACGTCCATGATCCCGCCGTCCAGTCCCAGTACAAGACCATCCCGACCTTCTTGACCCTCTTCATCTTCGGTTTCCTCTACGAGGTCGTCATCGTCGCAGACGCCCTGCGCCTCAAGAATACCATCCAGGTCATCGGCGTCTGCATCGCCAACCTCGCCCTCATGATCTACACCGCGACACAGGTCGACCAGATCCAGCTCGCCATCGGCGTCCTCGAGACACACGGCGCCCTCGAGGACGGCGTCACCTCCGGCATGCTCTGGGACAAGCTCAAGGCCTACCTCATCGCCATCCCGGGCATCATCGCCATCGTCACCGTCTGCATGGGCTTCTTCGCCTGGAGGCTCTACCAGGTCTTTGCCTGGGACATCCTGAAGATCATCGGCGCCGACTATCGCATGAAGAAGCGCTTCCTCCACTACCAGGTACTTATTTTCTTTTTTTTCTTTTTTTTTTGGGGGGGGGGAGGGGGGAAAAGAAGGGGGGCTTAAATTTGTTCCAAAATCCCCGTCTAATCTCGCCCATCACTAACACCACGCTCAGATCTACATCGCCCTGCTCAAGTTCGACTTCTTCTTCTTCCTCGGCTTCATCATCCAGTTCGTCGTCGTCGTCGCCAACAGGCAGGACCCCGAGTTCGCCCTAACCATCGCCACCATCCCCGTCACCATCATCATCCTCGCCGCAGCCGCCCACTTCACCCGCCGCGAGAACAAGGCCGGCACCATCGTCGTCATCGTCCTCTACTTCGGCGCCCTCAGCTACTTCATCTTCAAGCTCTTCCGCATCTACCAGCCCAGCCACGCCAGCTCCTACCGCGCCGTCCGCAAGTCCATGACCGCCTTCGCCGTCATCACCATCCTGCTCATCATCCTCACAATCATCAACGGCATCATCTGCGTGCGCAACTTCGGCCTCGGCCTCAGGGAGCACCTGCGGCACGCCAGCCAGACCGAGGAGAAGTCCGACTCGGCCGCCTACAGCATGAACGACGTCAAGGCCCCCGGGACGGCCCGGATGACCATTGAGTAGTAGACGACCCTGCGCCCGACCTGTGGTGGCAGCACGAGCACGAGGAGTAGCTACTATGTGGATCTTCTTTTCCCTTTAGCCCCCCCTCCGGAAGCGCTGCAGAAATGGGACCGAGGCGATCTGCGCATACACGACGTTACGAGAAAAAAAATATCAAACCTCCAGCACACACACACACACACGCGTGCACACACACACACACCACAAAAAAAAAGAGGCTGATAAACAAGACACAGAGAAATCAAATAAGCAGGGCGATGACCTTAATCTTTGGCGTTGTATGCTTGCCAGGAAAAAAACAAATCTGGTAGCAGGAAACGGTACTCATGTTTTGTGTCTTTTTTTTTTCTTGTTCTTCCCCTTTTTCTGTGTCCTATCCTTTCTTCTCCTTTTCGACTCGGGATACCAGATCTTGTATAGATCATATTTGATATTCTTTTTTTTTCAATAACTTTCACGTTTCCACCCCCCCATTTTTGGTCTTCTTCGCGGCTAAGTCGGTCCGGGCATTTGGACACTGTGGTAACATAGTAACATGTACGAGGTGCTTGTGGTTGCATCAACAATCCGTGCGGTCTGTTCGGAATTGGAGGGGGTCCCAGGCACAGCGGAGCGGAGCGCAGCGCAGCCAAACAATGAATCGTCTCGAACCCATTCGATGCTCTTGGTTTACTCGTCCAGTGGCTTCCCCAAGCATGTTGTTTTGTTTTCTCGTGAGTTTTGAGTGGGGAGCGCACAGCGAGGAAGGACACTGCTGCTCCTGCTGCTCCTGCTGCCACTGCTACTGATCATGTAGACGGGCTCGTCCGGGGGCAAGATACAGGTGCATGGACGGGCCTCAGGGGAGGGGTTGGAGGATATATGGTGGTGCTCTTCTGGAGATACCAGCTACATCAATGTACTACTAGATTCGGTTGGTGTTTCTGCGAGGAAATGCACCGTCCGGGCGATGGGGCGTGGGACGTGGGATGTGGGATTTGGGGGGGGAGCTGGGATGCTTCTTCTACAGACAGGTAGTACAGATCATAGGTATAGTAATGATAAGATGGATGAACTCAGTGTGCTGCTCTGTGAACTGCGTGAGGGGAGCGGCGGAGGGGCTCTACTGGGTCTTGCTTGAGGCACTTGTCGCCGTCAAGCCCTGGAGGGTTCGTGCGGTCCGCAGAAAGAGGGAAACTTGTACTGGAATCGCAGGGGAGGAAGAATGGCGGCGACGTCAAGAACGAGGCGTGGCCTGCGCGTGGAATGCTCTCTTGGTATAGGACTACCGTACAGACTGGTACGGAGTAGTAGTAGTGTTTGCATAGTAATATGAATTTCCTCGTACTACTACTACTCAATGACATTGATGAATGGCTAAATACATGTACAGGGAACAGACAAGGAGAGTGATGTCAGCCGGGGGGGGGGGGGATTTGCTTCCCTTGAACGATGGCCTGGTGGTTGGAGGGGTTTGATGCAGTGGCGTTTTCGGTTGTCCATGCCAGCAAAGTTTCCAAAAGCGAGAACGTCGAGGAGCGGAGGGTCGGGAGGCAGAAGAAGAAGAAGAAGAAGGGAAGAGGCATGAGTGTTCACATGGCAATCTTGACGGCGTCCTTCATCGTGCCCTCCATGGGGCAGTAGGGGCACTTGTAGCGCGACGACTTTGTGATGTTGCGCAGGCTCTCCTGGCAGATGACGTGGCCGCAGGGCAGCATCATGGGCGGGTTCTTCTCGGTGCTCTGCTCCTTGCTGATGGGGCAGACGAAGATGGGGTGGTAGATCATGCCCGGGGGCAGCGGGGTCTCGAAGGCGAGCTCGTGCGCGGTGGTCCACTCCGTCTTCTTCTCCTTCATGTAGGTGGTGTACTTGATGAGGCGGGGCAGGGCGATGGCGCCGGCGGTGACGGCGACGTGGAGGGGCGACTCGGCGGCGAGGCCGAGCAGGGAGCAGAACTCGCGGGTGAAGGAGAGGGCGATGTCGTCGAAGGCGGAGTCGATCTCGAACATGTGCCGGTACGGCGACTGCTCGATGTTGGGCGCGTACGCCATGGCGCAGCAGAGCTGCTGGATCTCCCGCAGGTGCCGGGCCTGGAAGCGCGCAAAGTGCCGCCGCGCGTACCGGAACGCGCCCGCGGGGCCGTTGCCGCTGCCGCTGCCGCTGTCGGGGCCGTCGGGCCCGCCCTCGCCGCCGTCGTCGTCGGGCAGCCCGTTGACGGCGGGGCCCTTGAAGAGCCAGAGGAACTGCAGCTTGGAGAGCTCGAAGTCGAGGTTGCTGCCGTTGGCCTCGAGCCGGGCGTGGTGGCGCCGCGCCCAGTCGATGGCCCGCGCGAGGTTCTTGTTCTTGAGCTCCGACAGGATGCTGTACATCTCGGAGAACTTGCCCTGCAGGTCCCCCGTGAAGTCCTCCGCGCTGTCGGCGGGCTGCTGCCCGGCCTCGCCGTCGTCGTTGTCGTCTTCGCCGTTATCGTCGTCGTCGTCGTCGTCGTCGTCGTCGTCGTCGTTGTTGCTGTTGTTGTTGTTGTTGTTGTTGTTGTTGTTGTTGTTGTTGTTGTCGTCGTCGTCGGTGGCGCCGTCGTTGTTGTCCTCGCCGTCCTCGCCGTCCTCGCCGCCACCGTCCTCGTCTTCCTGCGTCATGTCGTGGTCCCCGTCCTCGTCGGTGGCGACGGATGTCGAGAACCACGGCTCCGCGAGGGGCACGCAGTGGTCGCGGGACTCGCGCACAAAGGTCGACGCGACGTTGAACTGGCCCTCGCGGAGCAGGTGCATGGCGATGGCCCTGTTGATCAAAGCCGCCTGGTCTGCCATGGCGTCCGTCTCCATGGGCAGGTCTCGATGCGGGAGAGCCTGGATAGGAGGTAGAGTAGTCGGGGTCAGCGCGTGAAAGCCGAGGCGGACGAAGAAGAAGGGGGGACGAACCTTGTCGAGCGCCTTTCCGAATCCCCTCTGGGCCTTGGTCACCTCCTTGAGGTCCTCCGTGACCTTTTCGAGGCAGTTCTTGACGGGGTTCTGGAGGGTCGTCATCGCCATGATCCTGGGCGAGTCTGAATCCGCTGTGCGAGGAATGGACGTCAGCAGCTGTTCGGAGATGGTCGTTGAGGAGGAAGTCCCCTCACCCTGGGCGACGACGGCCCGCGCCTCCGTGAGGAGACTGATGATGTTGTCGACATCGTCGATGGCGGCCGTCAAGTTGGACTTGCGCATGCGGGCGAGCTCGGCCAGCAGCGGGGCGAATGGCGAGACCGCCGCATCTTCGTTTGGTCCTGGCATGGCCGCTGACATGCCCGCGGATGTCTCAGCACAATATGATGGAGGTCTGGTAGTCTGGTGGTCTGGTGGGTGGTCCCAAGTAAACGGATCAACTCTTCGGATGCTGATTGAAAGAGCGCTTGAGTGAGGCTGTGACGGTCTGAGGGTCAAAGGAGGTCAGGATGTTCTGTTTGGGATTGAAAACTTGAAGGCTTGAAGGCTTGAAGAAGTCAATGATGCGAGCGACTGAGTCGACATGGAGCTGAACCCGTCAATCAGCTGTACAGGGTATGTCATCGATGCACCACTTGACTCGGTCCATTTCCAGGGTAGCGAGTCTAGCGACTGACTCGCCTTTATCGATAGGCTTCGATAAGATGTAGATGGCCCCGATAGCATATGCAAGTAAGCGGGCGTTTGAAGCCCCGCTTAAGACATCGACCCGTTAAATGCATGCAAGACGACGGATTGATGCATGTCCACGTGAATTGTCCCTGCCCGTCACGCCCCGCCTCGATGCATCAATCTAACGGATCAAGCTGACTTCATCTCCAGGCTGGTAATTGATCTCTCCTCGATCCAACCAGTGACCAACCCATCCTGCATCCTGGTTCCAACCCATCCCGGATCCAAAGCCATCTGGCCCCGGCTCGTTCGAGAGCTCTACGAGTACGGAGTACCGACAGAGCAGCTCTCCATACTACATACCGTGTGACCGGGAGCTGGCCCGAGGACAGCAGCAATACCTGGGCGACGCCAAGGAGACCGTGTCCTGCGATCCTCAATATCCTCAATGTGACGGCAATCCCCATTCTGCCTCCTCGGCCATGCTTTCTCGTTAGTCGGCTTGCCAGAGCCTTCATAGGCGAACAGACCCGCAATGTCCTCCAGGCCATCCCTTTCCATCGACGCGAGGTTCCACCGTGACCATCGCGATGACGAGAACCCCGTCCCACGAATGAACTCCTCACGACGGCTTCGAACGACTGCGCTCCATGCGACACAGTCTTCTCCGGCCGACCCGCAGGCCGAGGCGATGCATCAAAGCGCCGCCCCTGCTGGTCCAAGTCCTGCCGCACCGCCGAGGCATCTCGTCTTCCCGGACCCTATAGCTCTCAAGTAAGCCCAGGCCAAGAAGGAGGGGAAGGGGGGGGGGGGGGAAGCGCTCATCTTAGCACTCGGCTCTAACCGAGGCCACGTCTAGATATCTTGAAGACGACGATTGCGTCCAGGTGGTGCAACGCCAAGCCATCCTCCGGGGCTACGAGTTGTATCTGATTGAGCAGTGGGCTTGCTCGCGCAAGTCGCCGACCCTCGTCATCGCGACATACACCGGCGACGAGAGGCATTCCATCATCGTTGGCGTATTGGCCGTGCCCGCGAATGAAAAGGATTGGTCGACCCGGCTCAGGGTCTATCTCAAAGCAGCGGACCAGACCCACACGCGACCTAAGCAGACGGAGCTCGGAGAGCTGATGATCACAAACCTCGGCTGCTTCCCTTCATCGCTCACGGCCATCCCCGTCCCGAACGGCGATCTGCTTCCGCATCGCCACATCTTCATCGTCAACGAGGACTTGAAGCGCCTGGGATGCTCGGGGAGATCAGGCCTGACGCTGACGGAACCGACAGAGGCGACGCAAGCCAAGTTCCAGCAGCTCTACAAGACCAGCAAGGATATCCCGTTCACACGATCGGTTACGGAGCTCGTCAAGCTTTGTCAAGTGGCGCTGTACCTGTTCGACCAGCTCGATCACGAATACATCGACGGACTGCTATGCGACGCGACCGAGACAGCGATTCGCAACTGGTGGGCCGACATCGGAGGGGAGCACTACAACTACGAGGCCGCGGATGGCGTGCTGGGGCCGTCGACCGTTGCTGCGCTTCTGGGCTTGTTCATGGGGGCGAGGAACCGTCTCCACTGGCAGGGGGCGCCGGTCCCCAAGGACGTCTTCGACATCGAAGGCACCAAGCGCGGCATTGCCCATTTCCAGAAAAGCCAGAAGCTTGAAAAG
Source organism: Escovopsis weberi (assembly GCA_003055145.1). Classification (NCBI taxonomy): domain Eukaryota; kingdom Fungi; phylum Ascomycota; class Sordariomycetes; order Hypocreales; family Hypocreaceae; genus Escovopsis; species Escovopsis weberi. The sequence continues at coordinate 1,420,656 of NIGB01000006.1, forward strand.
ACGCGCCGGCTCGATCAACAGACCTTCTTCAAGCTCGTCACCGTCACGACAAAGGCAGCGGCGAAGGAGGGATGGGGCGTGCAAAAGGCCGTCAAATCGACCATGACCGAGATCGGAGGCAAGCGAGGAGAGATCATGCTGGATATGGTCGCGGGCAAAGACAAGGGCGGCCTCGCCGACATCGAGACCGTCGACATGGACAAGTTCGTCAGCCTCGTGTACGGGGAGAGGCCAAAGTGGCTCTGGTACGGCAAGCCCCGCAGGACGCCGCTCGACTCGCCGGGACACGATCTCAACGGCGAGACGCCGGTGAAAGGCGAAGCCCTCTCTCAGGCCATGAAGCGCACGCAATCTTCGCCCAGCGATGATGAGCGGGAGGGCAAGCGCAAAGAAGAGCTACTGTCACCGGATGCAGCGACGCCGTCGCGCACCGCCGCAGGTTCGAGCGACGCTCCCGGGGAGAAGGATCCACTGCGGAAGACGGTCTTCAAGAGCGTCGCCGAGAAGATGAGCGACGCCCGGTCGGGCTTGGGCCGGATCAAGGATGCCGTGGGCGCACGGGGTCGCGGCCACGCAGGCCGCCTCTCAGTCTCCGCCAGAGAGGAGGGTATCGAGGCCAGCAACGGGAGCGCACAAGCCGCGCCCGCATCGACCACAAGCGCTACCAGTCCCGTGATGGTCAATAGGGTGTTCACCTGGAAGACGAAGCCGGATGAGTACCTGGCGGCATTCCGACGCGGAGACCCGGATGCGCTGCCCGAAGAATCTTCCTTCAACCCCTCATCGACTAACAACAACAACAACAACAACAACAACAACAACAACAACAACAGTCTTCAGATTGGCCGCGCATTCGCGGAGGAACGGCCAGGACCCAGAGATGGTGGCGGTGCCGAGCCACGTTCCGGGGGGACAAGCCCGGTAGCGCGCCAGTTCGCGCATCGTCGGATGTCCTCCACACCATCCGCCACCGGCGAGGGGCTCTCGGACTTGGCCCAGCTCGACCACGCACCCAGAAGACCGAGCATGCGGCAGCTGGCCCTGGGCCGCCGACAGAGCTTCGACGCCGCGGACCTGGCGTCCGCTCGGCACCGCCCCAACGAGAACCGATGGCCCCGCCGCCTGTCGTTCAGCGACGCCGAGCAGGCGATCCTCACGTGGGACGAGATTGTCGACTTCGACGTCAACGCGGACGCCGCGGACGCCGCCGCCGCCGTTTCGGAGGCCCAGGCCGTCGCCGCCCGCCGGCTCAGCCAGCACGTCGCCGCCATCGTGCGCGACGTGGAGCCCTGGGTCGGCGCCAAGCTGGACCTCGTGAAGCTGCTCAGCGAGCAGTACTCGCGCGACCGGGCCGACCTGCACAACCTCTACCACCACCTCAGCGGGGCGTGCCAGCACGTGCAGAGCAACTCGGACGAGATCCTCGCCGACGGGCGCGCCGCGCTGGCCGAGAGCATCAAGGAGATCGAGCTGCTCGTCGCGCGCCTCGACTACGAGATCAACGCGCTCGTGCAGCGCGTGCACGACGTCGAGGACGGCGTGCTCATTTTCCAGGGCCAGGTTGAGGACGTCGAGCGCAGGGCCGAGGAGCTCAAGACGCAGCTCGAGACGGAGAGCTGGCTGCACTGGTTCGTCAGGACGCTGACCGGCGTCGGCACGGGGCCCAACGTCACGCGTTTCGTGCCGTGAAGCCGTTGCTTTTTCCCTTCTTCTTCTTCTTCTTCTTCTTCTTCTGTATTGTCGGCTCGTTGTGGAAAGACATGGCAAAGGAGTCGATGCTTACATCAACATGGTTTATCGAGGCTTTCTCAGGGGCGTTTGGTTATCATCATCTTTCCGTCTAGGATATCCTGTAATCTTTATACTAGATTTTCATCCCGCGAGAGGAGCGTAATTGGCGAGTCGATTTTCTTTTTGGTTTCTTCTATTCTTTGTCTGTTCCATCCCTTCTCTTTGACCGTCCCTGAGCCACCAGCCAATGGCAAGGACGACGATCAACTTCCGACTCCCGCTGATCCCATCCTCCCCAGCCTCCGGTGCCGATACATATCAATACATCCATCCATCCATTCATTCATACTCATACAAGTCTTTGCCAAGTGATAGAGAGCCCTTTGCAACCAATGCGCCGCTCTCATCTCTATGATGTAGCCTGCGCCGTATGTACCGAGCGCGCGATGAGCCCCCCCCAACCCACCTTCTTCCTCTCCCGCGGGCCAACATCGTGACCTGATTTCTTCTTGCCCTTCTTCTTCTTTGCCACACGAATTTTCCATATTGATTTTCTCTTGTTCTCCCCCAGCCTGTCATATCGCTGCCATCCAAAGGCGCGCGACGGGGCTCAGAACATGCCGCCGCCCTGCTGGCCCCCCATGCCGAGCTGCTGGCCCTGCTGCTGCATAATCTCGCTGATCTTCATGCTCGTGTCCAGGAACTTGGCCGTGCAGCGGTCCAGGCACACGGACTCGCCCTTGTTGAGGTCGCCCTCGCGGTAGTCCGTCGGGACGCACTTCTTCTGGCATGTCTTCTGCAGTCTGCGCCGCAACGATCGGTCAGCAACGCGCGGGGTTCTCCACCAGGAGGGGTGGCGGGAAAGGGAGAGGAAGGGGGGGGGGGAGGGGGAGAGGCAAGTACCGGTTGTAGGTGTCGGCCATCATGCGCATCTCTCCCTCGACGGCAGCAATCTTCTGCTCCGTCGTGGGTTGGGGGCGACCGATTCCGAGGAAGGACATGTTGGGGATTCTTGGAGCGGGGCGGGTTCTTGGCCTCGCGATCGAGTTTCACGTCGATAGGTAATAGGTAGGTATGATTTTCTCCTTCGCGACGAGCTTTGTGGCGGCTGCAACTGCGGAGGCGACTTTGGTGAGAGTGGCAGAATAGGTTGATGCCTTCTATCGGAGTCGACGGCTTCCAATGGCTTCGCGTCGTTCAGGATGCATGAGCAATGGATCCATGATGCTGATTGAAATTTACGTCGCTTAGAGGGTCGAGATGGTTACGTAAGGCTTGATCTGATCAATCAATCAATCACTTTCAAGATGTGCGGATCCTGCAGGTACGTCACCACTTCGGACTTGTCAGGCGCCACGTTTACCTGCATGATTACCGATAGATGCATCAATCAATCAATTAATGGTTGATGCCTCCTTGGATCCCCGGTATGCAATGTACGGGGAAGCGGCTTTGCTCCACAAGGCTCGCTCCGCGATTGGGTTTCGTGGAGCGAGCAGTGAACCATGACTTTTCAGGACCACGATCTCGAGTGACTGCCAAAGGCTCCCCCAAAGCAGCCGGGAGGAATTGGGGCGTGAGGCACGCAGGAATGCTCACGGCGGCGGGATGGGGACCAGGCTTCAATCTCAGCGCCCATCTCGAGCCGGGCGCTCAAGGGAATCGGCGCGGGCACCAAGGACGTCAGTCTCTTGCCAGCCGCCATATGTACATAAGAGATCAATTGCCAGATGTGCGCTCCGGGTTGAGTCACCAATTCGTGATCCGCCAGGCTTGCGGACGAGACAGTGCTTGCCGGAGACAGAGCTTCCTCTTGATCCCCAGAGCTCGGGGATTGGGCTGAACTCCCCTTCCACCCCTCTTCGTATGTAGTACGGAGTATGGATGATAGACATCCATCCCCTCGCCGCATTCTCGAGTCACTGACGCCGTGTAATGATGGGTTGCCGGAGGCACTGAAGGGCTCTGAGGCTGAAAGCGTATATATGTATACGTATATAGAATTAGTCGAGGGGCGAAGTCCACGTATAGCACGCCCGGGACACGTAGACGGAGCGCACACCTGTGCATATGGTGTGTAAGAGAAACGCGTTGATGTATCCATGTACACATCTAGATGTGTGTGTAAGTGGCAGTGACCGGAGAGCTTGAGACCGACCGGTGCTCATGTCACTGTTGCATATGCAGCGTGGCCGCGAAGCTGCCAGCGACCTTCTCCACCATGAATGGTTTGTGGCAGGTAGTCTTGTCGTCCGTATTCGGTCGTCGACGCGAACCTCGGAAGATCGATCACAATATCGAGGCCATTGCCAGTTGTGCCGTTAGAGATGGAGGAACACCACAAGGTTTTGAATGGCCTGCCATCACCGTCCTTTCTCCCCAAAGCACTCATTGACGGACGAAGAGCCAGCTGGGAACATCCTCATCCGGTACACAAGTGGCCACGGAGAAGGCAGGAGGAGAAATGACGGTGAGTCGATGGCAGCATCGAAGCGATGGATGAGCATGAGCATTGATCGATCAAGGCGAGGCACCAGCCATGTATGTATGCACCTGTATGTGTGTCAAGTTGTCTGTGTTTGTTTGGTCTTGACGGCCCTGTGGATCGACTGATTAGCTGGCGTGTCATTTCCAAGCGCAATATAATACATACTCCGTACATACATACAGTACACCTCTCTCCCTGCCTACCTGCCTGGCTGCTTGTGTACGAGTACCCAGAATGATGGATGATGGCGGAGGCAGAGTAATGCTGTTTAGAGATCGACTCTGGACTAGCTCTTGATACGCACGGCAACGTGGACCGCACAGACACAGGGAGGACTCGGGGCGGCCGATGGCAGGTGTCGACCGGGGCGCTGTGCGGTGCATCGTGGTGCAGAGGAATCTTCAAGTCCTTGCCGGTGGAGGTAGTACTCGTAGTCCGTCCTCGTACGAATGTATGTACGTACGAGTACGAGTATGGGCAGCAACGATGAATTGGGAACGCGCCTGTGTCCAGCGTCCAGCGTCCAGTGTCCAGTGTCCACACATGAGTTGGCGATGCCTGTGCTCCGTACGTGTGCTTCTTAATATCGAGTCAGCACCGCCGACTGGTGGGACAAATAGGGACCATGACTCGACAGCAATTCCGGGCCAGCGCGGGTGCTGTATCTGCCAATACGGGCGAGGCATGGGGCTTACAAGTACGACGGAGATTCGTCGACAGCTTGATTATTCCGGACGCGGACGTGGACGTGGACGTGGACGTGGACGTGCGTTGTGTATCGTGCGTGCATCATGTATCATATATAGGTCTTAGTAGTAGCTCCGTGGTTCTCTCGCGAAGCGGCCGAGGGAGACGATCGAGGAGCGACGGGCGTCGTGGCCATTGGACGATACGACCCGGTTCTGCAAGCCGAGACGGTGAGGGGAATTGGGCAAGGGCTTGACGGCTTGACGGCTTTGGCAGCTCTCGCGAGGCCTCCTACCGGTAGCCTCCTCCCAAAGGTTGGCCGCGCAAGGATCGATTGATGTTGATGTCAGGAGGAGGGATCAATTGATGGAAGTCGAAGTGTACCGGCATTGAGGGCTAGTAGCACGAGGAGCTGTAGGGTCGATCAATGCCATGGCGAAAGACGAATGGATTCAAGCAGGGAGTGAGTAGTGTCAAGATGGAGCAATTGAAGGCATCGCGGGCTGCCTTGGGATTGAATTTATTACGTCTGATGTGCTGGATTTTTTGATTTTTTTTTTCGATTTTTATTTTTCAAGTCGTTAGACGTCCGATGGCAACTTCCAAGTTAAGAGATCCTCGTTGACACCTTCCGTGTGGAACGACTCGGGAAGCAGCGAATGAATAGAAGAGGAAGCAGCGAATGGAAGGCAATTGGCTTGAGGAAAGTGCTCCGAGTCGCAGATGCATTGGGGGTTTCAGGTTCAACTTCTGCACTTGTCCGTGTTGTATAAATCAATGCATAAATCCTCTCACTCGAAACACTCAAGTTACGAATGATGATCCCAGAAGAAAGCAGTATTAGTAGTATATCATATACCTGTAGTCGTAAACATCATTTGAAGAGAAGAAAATTTTCGACGACTGATACGAGGACTCGTATGTGTACCGGTTCGGATAGGATCTGACAGGATTGCTCATTTCCCGTCAAGCTCTGGTGCGTGATTTTCTCATGTCGCGGGAAAAGCTCTTCCATTGCGACCCTCTGCATTCCTCGGGGCTCAGGGTATCCGGCCTCCGCACATCAATGCCTCCAGGACGGAGCGTTCGGATACTCCCTGCACGATAGAGTCTCGGAAGACATTGATTGATCAATTGAACATCAACTTCAATTTCTTCCTGCTGATGGGCCCTCGACTTGAGTTCTGACAAGCGCAGGAGAGGAAGTTACCACCAAGTTTTGCCTTTTAGATCTGCCGCTTAGCCGTCGAGCATTCTCCCGCCATCGCCGGTCACCAAGAAGTTTTGTTGGAGATACTACGGAGTACTGCCTGTACTACTACCTATCAGACTGCGACGTAACACCTCCATCTCATCAGACGTGGACTCTCACATTCAGTTACGCCCTGCGAAGCACTTTCGCACCAGGTGCTCTGTGCCAAAAAGGAAGGCCGATGCCATTGACGACTCACTCCAGATTGTTTCACTGTAGTACTCGTACTACGGATTACTACTCCGTAGGGCACTGCTACTCGTACCGAGGCCGAGTCTCCCCCACCACCCCTCCTTTCTCGAGCCGGATACCATCATTGAGTTCCATTGATCAATGTTCATCCTCAGGAACTTGAAGGTCACCACACTGAGTACCTCCTCCCTCCTAGTACCTGTACGATTACAAGAGGCCCGACATCTAGTCCATCCAGGGGTACCTTCCCGTACTCGGATAGGCAGTTTAGCTCGGAGTAGCACTGCCTCTACTACTCCGTAGTACCTACTAGTGAGATAGATTATCGCTCCTGCTTTTAGCGGGCTGGTCAGGGAAGGTAGGTCCTGCCCACTGTACAGCCTCTGCCGCCTGCTATAGTATTAAGGCACGAGTACAGGCAAGTGCAATCCAAGACCGTGGCTTTCCCGGGCGGATAGCTCCTTCTGCCTGCCTGTGCCTGCCGCTTGCCGCTGCCGCTGATGCTTATCCTGTGGCCGCCAAATTCACACCATCTCCAAATTCTTCTCCTCCTCCTTCTCCTCCTCTCTCTGCTCCTCCTCCTCTTCCTCCTCCTCCTCCTCCTCTTCGTCCGCCTCTTCCTCGACTTTTCCCGGCTCCCTGTTTTGCCTTGCCTCTTCCATACTCCCTTGTCCTGGACGCCTTGCCCTCTGCATCTGCACCTGCGTCTGCGCCCGTGGTGTCGCTCTCCGTGCCCAACTCTCCTTTTTCTTTTCTTCCCTTTTTCTCTCTCTCTCTCTCTCTCTCTCTTTTCCCTTTCCCCTCTTCTTCTTCTTCTTCTTCTTCTCCTCTTTTCTTCTTTTCTTTTCCCTTCCTCTCTCCCCCTCTCTCACCATGACCCCCGCTGAAGACATCAACAGCAGCACCACCACCCTCTCCAACCAAGATGCCTCGGGACGAGAGTCCTCCTCCTCCGCCTCCGCCGCCGCCCAACTCTCCAGTGCGCAGCTAACTCTGCGCAACGCTCTTCGCCAATTCCCCGACTTCCCCATCCCCGGCATTGACTTCTGTGATATCTTGCCTCTCTTCGCCAACCCGGCAATTCACAAAACTCTCATCTCCGCCCTCGAGCTCCAGATTGCTCAGTCGTTCGGCAACGCCAAACCCGATGTCATCGTGGGCCTCGACGCCCGCGGCTTCCTCTTCGGCCCCAGCCTGGCATTGCATCTCGGAGTAGCCTTTGCTCCCGTCAGGAAGAAGGGCAAGCTCCCCGGCCCCTGCGTCACAGCCGAGTACGTCAAGGAATACGGCGCCGACCTCTTCCAGATGCAGGAGGATGCCGTCAAGCCGGGCCAGAAGGTGCTCATTGTCGACGACATCATTGCGACGGGTATGCATCAATACTAGTACCCCGCCATTTCTATACCTCCCTCTGCAGGGCCCGTCACCACGGCGGTTGCGATGCAGCATCGTATCATACGAGTACTAACAGTCATCGTCTTCAGGTGGATCCGCGGCAGCAGCGGCAGAACTCGTTCACCAGCTCAAGGGCATTGTCATTGGTTTCCAATTCATCCTCACCATCCCTGGCCTAGATGGCCACAAGAAGCTTGGCGATGCCCCCGTTGCCGTCCTCATCGACTTCTGAGCCTTTCTCTTTTTTCTTCATCAAAGCCTTTTCGTCTATTCTTCGACTGTCGCGGACCGATTCAGCTTGGCACGGTTGACCGACTAGAAATTTCAAGAGCGCAGTTCAAGGGGGCCTCTCCCCCCCCTTGTTTACCAAATCGAGTTGCGGAGCGCGAGGCACGACCCTCACGCCGCTCCAGCAGATTTTCTCCCGGGGAGACCCGTTTCGTTGGCTATCACGAACAACTGCTTCTCCTACCTTCTGCTTAAGAAAATCTACAAAGGAATGGCGTTGAGGTTTTTTTCTTCTTTGTTTCGGATATAAAAAGTGCTGTTTTGTTCTTCCAAGAGGGTGTGATTTTCGATAATGAAAACAGAAAACTCAATAGACTTTGGGATGTATATGTCATCTTTTCTTTTCTTTTCTGGATAATCTTCCATTCTGTGGGGGGACTCGGGAGGGCGAAGCGACTACAGTATATAGAAGACACCCATGCCTGACGCACTCGGGCATTCTGTGCGAATTCTTGACGCGAAAGAAGGAAGGCAATTCGGCGCGAAAGAGACCAGTCGGTTTAAAACGAGGAAACAAGTTTATGGGAGCAGAAACGAGAGCTCTCAAGTGCTTACGATAAGGAAAGAAAATCAAGATGGTGGGGTTTCCTGCTGGAAATTTCTTGACGGATCCATGTGAATGAGCCTCACGGGGGTACTCTTCATTCATATGGCCAAAAAGGTGTTGCACTTGATGTAGTTGGAGATGCTTTGCTCGATGCGTCAAAGGAACTCTGATTGACTTGTAATGTACCTGTCTCATAAAATCATACGGCATCCAATGCTTGCTGGCCTCAATGTTGTTTGCTCCTGCTATGTACGGTGCGTGTGAATCCCAGATATGTTCATCTGCCGACTTTTGTGTACGTGTACGTGACGTGCATCCCGGCGTTTTATGCAAAAGGAAGTGAAGAAGAAGAAAAAAGGAGCGCTAGGCTTGGGGAGGAAAAGGGGTTGGGGCAGGAGGAGGAGGAGGGGGACGGGGGAAAAGGAGGAAGACATCACAGGACGACGGCGTTCTGGATGACGAGGCCCTGGCTCTCGACGCGGTACTTGCGGCGCATGCCGATGGCGCTGGCGTCGGCGAAGAGGGCGTACGAGCCCCGGCCCGCGCCGAGGAGCACGAGGGGGATGCCGTGGAGGCGCTTCATGCCGCTGGGGGTGAGCTGTTCGGAGACGAGGTGGGGGCGGGGTAGGTCCAGGTCGTCGCGGTCGTCGAGGTCCTCGATGGGGCCTTGCTCTTGCTGCTGCTGCTGCTGTTGTTGTTGTTGTTGTTGTTGTTGTTGTTGTTGTTGTTGTTGTTGTTGTTGTTGTTGTTGTTGTTGTTGTTGTTGTTGTTGTTGTTGTTGTTGTTGTTGTTGTTGTTCGGGGTGGGGCTCGGAGTCGTCGACGACGATGACGAGCTGGAGGGAGGTCGGGGACGGGGTGAAGTGCGGGATGTTCTCCACCTTGCGGCTGAAGGAGCAGCCGCCGCGGCGCATGACGATGACCTGGTGCTCGCGCGGGGCGGCGGGCGGGAGGGCGGCGTCGCAGGCGCGGTCGGCGAGGTAGATGGTCGTCCAGGGGAAGGCGGCGGCGGGGGCGCGGGGGTCGAAGGAGGGCGTGTCCGGGACGGGGGTGTCCGGGATGGAGGGGACGGGGAAGGAGCCCGGGCCGGTGGACGTGAGGGCGCGGAAGGAGCGGATGCGGAAGGGCTGTGCTGGGGACGGGGCGGAGTCGGTGCCGGTGGGGTGCGGGGGCGCGGGGTCGAAGACGGAGGAGACGGCGCGCAGGAGGGACTGGAGGAGGGAGTCGCTGCGGCGTTCTGGGGGCTGGCGGTTCGGGGCGGAGCCGGTGGTTGTGGTGCCGGTGGCCGGGGTGGTGTTCAGGGGGCCGGCGGTGGCGGCGGCGGCGTCCTCCTCCTCGGCGGGCAGGTCGACGAGGATGTCGATCTCGACGGCGTCGCGGCGGCGCCTGCACGAGAAGGCGTCGTCCTTGAAGTGCGCGACGTGCTCGGCGTAGAAGAAGACGGTCTCGTGGCGGCCGAGCTGCGTGGTGCCGACGTGCGTGATGCGCCACGTCGGGTGCTCGTCGCCGTTGTCGGTGCGCTCGAGCTGGAGCCGCAGCCCGTCGACGGACTTGATCGTGGGGCCCTGGTGGTCGAGCCAGACGACCGCGGAGGGGCTGCCGAGGCGGGGGCCCAGGGTGCTGTCGCTGGCGGGGAACTCGATCCACGACAGGAGCCGCTGCGGCGGGGCCGCGCAGGTGCCCTTCTCGGGGAGCAGCGAGGGGGGCAGCGTCCAGGGGAAGAGGGTGTGGTTCGAGACGGCCCTGTACCGCTTGACTCTGCCCTTCTTCTTGTCGAGGACCTCGGTGACCTCGATGGGCCCGTGGATGTTGGGCGTCCGGTACAGGTCGGTGAAGCGCGACACGGAGAAGAGGTCCGGCCTCGCGGCGGTGGCCGAGCCGGTGAGGGAGCTGGCCGCCGCGTTGGGGGGCGCGGGGCAGGAGTTGGTGTAGTTCTCGTCGTAGTAGGCGTACGCCGCGACGCTCTTGGCTCCGGGGATGACCCCGACCCCTGGTTCCTCAACTGGGCCAGCAGCGGCGGCGGCGGCCTGAAATCTCCTCCTGGCCGCCGTCTTCTTGGTGCTTTTCGGGATGACGAGCGGGTGGCCCTCGGTGGTGAAGACGTAGGCTGCGTCGAGCTTGTTGAGGGGGTGGTCCGGGTCGAAGAGGAGGTACATGTACTTGGTGGTCTCCCCGAGGAAGAAGCTCTCCATGCGGTCCTGCTTCTCGCCGGTCTGCACGTCCTGGAGCCCCGCCCAGCCGCAGGCGGCGTAGCACCTGCGGCGGATGTCGCGGAGGACCATCTCGCCGACGTGCAGGTACCAGGGGTCGCCGGTGGCCCTGTAGATGTGGTACGTCGACTCGATGAACTCGGGCCGGCCCGGCCACCACGCGATGCCGGCCTCGACGTTGCCCTCGCGGACGGACCAGCGCTCGGGCAGGGCCGAGTAGCGCGTCCACAGCGCGGTGTAGACGAGGTTGGCCTCGATGGCCTCCTCGACCTCCCCCGCCAGGGCGAGGAGGCCCGGGTAGAAGGCGCCGAGGGAGTCTATCCACATGGTGTAGGGCTGGCCGGTCGCCAGGTGGCCGTTGGAGTAGTAGGGGTAGTGGCTGCGATCCGTGTAGAGGTAGCGCTTGACGGAGGCGTGGGCTTCGTGCCAGGCCTTGAGGAAGGCGTCGGAGGACTGGTACTCCTGCGGCAGGGGCGCGTGCAGGGAGTCGGGGTCCAGCCAGCCCGCCGCGGCGCCACTGCCGGGCGGCGTGGCGGAGGCGTTGGGTGTCCCGTGCCCGGAGAGGAGGATGTGGCTCTTGAGGGCGTACTCGAAGAAGCTGTCCATGCCGGCGCCGATGCCGGAGTGGGGGCTGATCCACGAGCCCCTCTCGGCGTCGATGCCGTTGCCGATGAGGCCGATCTCGCTCCTCCTGCGCCAGACCTCCCAGAAGGCCCTCTTGGCGGCTTGCTCGAAGCGCGGGTCCCCCGTTAGGCGACTCAGGACCGTGAACTCGAGGGTCAGGCTGCCGGCGCCGGCGCTGCAGGTCTCGGTGATCTCGGGGGGGTAGACGGCCTCGTCGGCGACGGCCGCGCCGGAGGCGGCCTGGTGCAGGGGCGAGTTGACGTAGAAGGGGATGCCGCTGCGGAGGTTGACCCGCGGGTAGGGGATGCCGGTCGGGGTGTAGAAGGCGGGGAGCAGCCTCTGGGAGAGGTCGAGGGCCAGCCTCAGCAGCTGGCCGTCGTACCGGAGCCCGTTCGGCCAGGGGATGGGGGCGAGCTCGAGGGGGTCGTGGCCGGCGGGGAGGCCGGCGGGGCTGGGATCGTAGCCGGCGATGGGCAGCTCGCCGATGGCGAAGAGGTGCGCGCTCAGCAGGCCGCCGACGCCGCGGATGACGGTCTCGAAGACCTGCACCTTGCTGTCGAGGTCGAATCCGCGGGCCCGGACGCCGGCGCCGGAGGGACCGGGCCTCCCGTCGCCGTAGTACCTGACGAAGTCTGCGACGCCGTCCTGGAAGTCACTGAGGGCCTGGGCCCCGGTGTAGGAGCCGTCCTGGGGCCCGCCGGCGAGGATGGCGAGGGTCGACAGGCTGTCGATGAGGGTGAGGGAGTAGTTGCCCAGGGCGTCGTTGAGGCCGATGGCGGCCGGGTTTTGCGCATCTCGCGTCAGCGGCGCGCAGGTGACTGGGCGCAACTACAGGAGGAGGGGAAGACGGCAATGTGGAGACCACAGGCGTCTTTGATCAGCCATCGGTTCTTGACACGATTCCATTCAACTCACAAGTAAGCCTCATGGACCACTAACCTCGTCTTCGGGAAAGGCGTGCTTCATGTAGTTGCTGTACCCGTGATAGAACATGTCGACCGTCTCCCGCCGCAGCTGGGCCAGGTAATCGGCGCGCATGCCCCATACGGCCAGCGCCAGAGAGCACCATAGCCATGGCAGCGCCAGCGCGAGGCGCGCCATCCTCGTGTGTCTGCGCAGGCAGTTGGGCCTCGCCGCGCGCGCTGCGTCTTTTGACCAGTGATCCCTACTAACTTGTCCCTCTCTCTCTCTCTCTCTCTCTCTCTTTTGCTTCTCCCCTCGCCCTTGCGAATGACCCGCCTGGACGAAGAGAATGCGGGCAAGACGAGCGGCTTCGGCAGCACGTGCCCCGGAAGGGAGGGAAGGGAGGGAGGGGAGAGAGGGGAGGGAGGGGAGGGGGAGGCGCGCTCTTCAGGCGAGGTTCACCGAGCGGGAGGGCTGGGGCGGGCGGATGACATTGATATGGAGGCAGAGAAGCAAGGCCGTCTGGCGGTCCATCCGAGGCCAGCGGGTGGCGGATCCGTGAGGCGCGTGTCCGTCGGCAGCGAAGCAAAGGGATTGATGAAAGTGAGTAGAGGCTTGGGGACCCTTGGAGAGTCGCGACATGGAGATGGAGATGGAGATGGAGATGGAGTTTGGAGTTTGGAGTTTGGAATGGGAAGCTGTCCTGAAGGTGGGGACTGCGCCACAATTCAAAATCCAGAGGGGGAAGGCAAAGATGTGGCTGGTTGAAGATGTGGCTGTGCTTCCCCCCCTTTTTTTTTCTTTATGACGTCGATCCAGGTTGAATTGACTCGATCAATCATCCATTTAATTCATCCATCCATCCATCCATCCATCACGCATCAAGTGGAAGACGGGCTCTTTCGGCATCAATTGCATCGGAGTCTTCATTGGTCGCCAGATTTACAGAGACCGGCGGCGGCAAGGTTCCCTCTCCTACGTGATGGGATCATCGAAGCGATGCCTCTTGTCCTGCACGCGGCTGCCGAGCTGCATGAACGGCACATTGGGGGCCACGTTGACGATGCCCGAGGAGAGTGGCTGACCAGCTCGCTTAGAGATGAAGATTTATGAAATTTGGCTGCGCAGCATCCCCCCAATCGAAGCAGAGAGCATAAGCCCTTGGTGAACGATAGGTTGGATTCGGTATGTAAGTTGCCCGCATGGTCGGACGAGGGGCTCAGGTCCCAATGGCAGCAAGCATCAATGCAACAACGAGGCGTGACAGCACTTCATCAATGCCTGTGGGAAATGAGGAGGGAATCGAGGAGATCGTCGATGGTGTGCATGTCTGGTGCATGTCTGGTCTTCTTACATGTGGATAGGTACGGAGTAGAGGTTCTGGTCTCTCGCCGGTCCTCCTCGGGTATATGAAGATGCCATCATGACCCCTCCTCGTTCTCGTCTTGCTCTCCTCATCCACTCTTCAACCGTCTCGACATCAGCCTTCACCAGCACCACGCCCCAACTTGCTGGGCCAAGAGATCAATTCCAATGTCCTCTCCCTCGCGCTCGCCATTTCCGGCTTGAGTGTCTGCCAGCCTGGCCTGGCACACCGGCCATGGCACTTTCATGCCGTGGTAAGGCTCTCTCATCTCCCGCTCTCTTCATCAGGCACCAGACTGACCATGCCGTCTCTCCCATAGCCCAGCTCACTCGATCCTCCCCTCGAGGATCCTCGTCAGCGTGGCTGTCTCCGTCTTGATAGGTCAAGGCCCCGCGACGACAGCGCTGCTCGGACTGAGCTCCACGCCCAGTCTGCCACTTTCAGGTCTTTGCCGGCCTGGAGGAAAAAAAAAACAAAAAAATGAACAAAATGAAAAAAAAAACAAAAAACAAAAGAAAATTCAAAGACGAATAAAAGAAAGACGAACATCTATCATCGGAGCCAACGGGTACCAACAGAGACCCAAGATCATCCAATGACTCCGACAAATCGCAGATGCGGCGGCCCTCTCGGCCACAACCCCCATCTGGAATCACGACGGCCAGCGCTGTGCTCGAGAAAAGCAACGACATTACATCAACGAACATGGCTGCTGGCTCTCCCGGACGATGGGTACCAGAAGTTCAACTTCCGCAACACCAAGAACCCTGCGACGAGTGAGAATCTTGGTGTGTCGATCTGGTCACACCAGTTCGTCATGGTAGCCAGAGCCACGGGACGGGGAAAACGGCTGCGTCTGACGAAAAGCGGTGTTTACAACGTGTCACACCGCTGCCACAATCCAGGCTGTTCCAATTCAGAGCATGTGCTCATAGAGAGGAACGAGGAGAATCGCGCCAGGAATGACTGCAGGAGGTCGAATCGAGACCACCATGGGAGGCAGGCTTATCCCTGCACTCACAAAAACCTCAGTCGCCGGCAGGCGTGTATTCTCCCGTCCTCACAGTCTGGGACATTTGATCCCTCGCAATCCATCATGCTTCAAAAAACATGAGGGAATTGGACGCTGTGTTTTCCTTTGCATTGGGAACGAACTTGACATTTGGAGACTGACGGTCCGGAGGTGGACCGGCTGTGGTGGGATCTTTCGAAATCTTCTGTGATGTGCAGTGCAGTGCGGTGCCGGGTGAGGATGAGGATGAGGATGGAATCTGAACAATAAGGATGTTGAGAGGTTTCCAGGGGCTGGCAGAGGGTGGGTGAATGTGAGGGATCTGATGAGAAGATGGAGAGTGTGCAGTTTGGCATGACTGTATGGAAACGAGGAGCCATTGATGCTCGTCGTGGCCACGGTATGCTTTTGAGGCGCAATTTGATCATGCTGAGTACATTTTGTCTGTGTGAGGCAGTAGACATGAGTATGATGGAAGTTGTCGGGGAGGATGGCAGTCGAAGATGGAGCAGGACAGCAGGATCAAGTTGCTTGCAAGAGGTTTCAATATCACCTTGATTCATAAGACCAGCCATCACAGAGGGATATATGCTGGTCCGGTCCTCGATGAGCCTATCCCAACCATTACCATCGTGCATCAGGCCCTAATGAAACGGTCATACATCAATTGATATCAATATCCGTTCTTTTTCATTCCCCTCCACGATTGTTTGCGTGATGGCAGATGAAGCCCCGGAGTACAGTGCTTACCCCTGAGATCTGAGAAAAAGGGGGTCGCACTCAGGCCAGGGGCAGGTCCTCAGCACCAAACACGCCCATCCTCGATCCTCCCCGAGTCCGACATCCCGCAAAGATATGTAGAGAGGCAATGCTCCCCAATGCTCGCGTGCCCGGCCAATCCGGCGCGAGCGTTGATGCATACCTTGATACACCTACCGGGCAAGACATGGATCTCTGTCGTCGACAAAGTGCGCTGGCCAATGGGTTCGCGGGCAGCCACACACCCATGGCCGTGTGTCATCAGTGTATCTTGGTTGAAGACTGTTGCAGACATTAAGACATTGAGACATTGATACAGACACACAGACACACAGACACACCGATACGGGCGTGGCGTGGCGTGGCGAGGCATCAAATGCGTGCGTACGTGGTCGCCGGCCATGGAATCAATGACATCAGGGGGTTTGACTGGATGCTCGAATACCCGTAGGACTCGATGATGGAGCACTGCGAGGTCAGAGGCAGGGCATTCTCGATTTGATCGATCGTAGGATCGGAGGGGGCGCCGGGGGGGGGGGGGGGGGGGGGGGGGGGGGGG
>NIGB01000006.1:1461706-1483093 GCA_003055145.1 Escovopsis weberi
AGGGGAGGGGGGGAGGAAAGGGGGGGTAAGGGGGAAAGTAAAGGGGGGGGGATGAGGGATAGGGAAACATAAGAAGACTTACCCTCCAGCGAGCCTCTTCCTAGAGACTGATACTCCTCCCGCCACCGCCAGACGGAGTCGAAGACGAGACTCATGCTGTGGCGGCAGCGGACCTTGAGCTGCAGGCTGTCGTCGACCTGGATCGGGCTCTCGTCGCCAAGGCTCGGGTTCTTGTGCAGCGCGTCCAGGCGGGCGCCGTTCCACATCTGCACCATGAGCTCGGCGAGCCGCCACTGCAGGTCATTGGTGACGACGCTGGTAGCCCGGATGGCCTGGATGGAGCGGTGGAAGAGGTTCCGCCCCCTGTGGAAGTCGATGGTCTTGGAGAAGAAGGACCTCATGAGCTTGAGCAGGGTGAAGGCCGCGGCGACCAGCATCTGCTGGATGTAGTTGGTGGCGTAGAGCAGGACGGTGCCCCCGAAGTTATCGTGGGGCAACGTGACCTTGTCCACCACCAGGAGGTCGTCCAGGAAGCTCGTCGTGGCTCGCCACAGGCCCATGAGGTCGTCGATGTAACCCGGCGTCTTGCTCGAGTCGAAGAAGCCCGCGAGCCTCATGTGGAGCGCGGCGGCGCGCAGGTGCAGGTTGACAAAGGGGCCCAGCTGGCGGGACATGATGGAGGCGTACAGCTCCGAGTACTCCCTGCGGTAGACCCTCATGAGCATGGCGCGGTGCTCGTCGCCGGCAACGCCCCTCGGGTCGCTGGCGTTACTATACATCTCCTTGGACACCTTGTCGCAGAAGCGCTCGATCTGGAGCCGGGCCTCGAGCTCGGGCGAGAGGTGCAGGGCCGGGTCGCCGCCGGGGCGGAGGGCCAGCGTCCAGTCGTAGAGCGACGACGCGGGCTGCCCGTATCCGGTCCCGACATTTTGCGCGACGATGTTGCATACCGCCCAGGTCGTGACGCGATCGTTGAGCTGCTCCTTGTTCAGGTCGACCGAGGTGCGTGAGAAATCCTGGATGTGGTTGGGGCGATGCAGGCCGATGCCGGTCGCCGTCTTCATCATGACGCCGCACAGGATGTGGGTGGGGTCCGAGGTCGTCGTGCTCGTGGGCAGAGGCCATGCGCAGAGCAGGCACATGGCCTTGACGACATAGTACGTGCTGGGCACCTCGCCGATGGTCGTCCAGAGGAACCTGGTCAGGGGCCCGGAGAGCTTGGTGATGAGGCCGGGGCACGTCGCGGGGCTGAAGCGTCGCGCGGCGACCGCGATGATGGACCAGAACAGCAAGGGGTGCTGCTGGTAGTACTGGTCGGGCGACTGCGCGGGGTTCAGGAACGGCAGGAATGGGTGGTAGAAGGCGAAGAACTCGTTGAAAAGGTGGGTGACGGCGTCATCCGTCAGCTGCACGCCCTCGAGCTCGTGGGAGAAGCGCGGCATGTTGTAGGAACCGCCCCTCTTGAGGTGAAGAAGCGAGGAGACGGCCTCGTCGGAGCCCATCAGGGAGGGGTTTCGGGTGTGCGTGTAGGCGGTGGTCGGGGCCATGGGTGAGTTGAGGTTCTCGTCGTCCTCGATGATGAATCCCTGCGACTGGGCGCGGGCGAGGCTTCGGCGTAGCCGCTCAATCTCCTTTTCCATCTCGGCATGCTTGGAGCGCTTGCCAATGCGCTTGAAGTTGGACTCTATTTTGCACTCGAGCTTGAGGCGGTTGCACCTCGTGCAGCTCTGGAACGGGTCTTGGACGACATTGCACCGCAACTTTTCGCCATGGCATCAGAGGTTAGCGAAACGGCCCCCCTTCGAGATTCAAAATCCAAATTCCCTGAAGCTGGCTGCGTGTGGGTGCGAGGCCCGATTCCCGATCCAATTGCGACTGTGTACAGGCTCCGTACGGACATTATACCTAGTACTTGAGGGTGTGGCGGTGGGAGGGAGAAGAGAGAGGGAAGGCCGAAGAGAGCCGACCAAAGGAGCGGGAAAAAGGGCCGAAGGAAGGGAGATGGAGGGGAAGAGGGGATCCGACTCACTTTTTGCTGGCGACACTCGTTGCAGGCTCTCTTTACTCCGGGCTGGCGCTTCTTGTCAGGCTCGCCGGCGTCCATGTGGTCGCCGTGGTCGTCGTCGTTTAGACTGCCGGGACTGCTCTCGGGGCCTCCCATGTTGATGCTTCTCTTGCGCTTGAGGGAGCCGCTATCGAGGCGGGAGCTGGCCGGGCTTGTCGGACTCATTGAGGCTGCCCCGCGGGCGACGTTGGGGGAGCCATCCATGTCTGCCACGGGGCCGGCGACAGGACAAGGCTATGCCGAGAGAGCGAGGGGAGAAGAAACGCCTCAGCACAGCCAATGCGTGGCAGAGGAGACTGGCGATGAGCGTAGGCGCGGGGGGGGTTTGCGTGTGAGGGAGCGAGCCTCGATACTGCGGTCGGCGATCTGCTCTCTGCTTTGTTGGTTTTTTTTTTGTTTTTTTTTTTCCTCTTTCCGGCTTTTCCTTCCTCTTCCCCTTCTTCCCTTGTCGGCTCTCAATGGGCAGGAATGTGATGAGCAATCCTCGAGTCCGTACTCGTAGTGGTGCTCGCTGCTGGCGTTGTGGAGTCGAAGGATCGAGATGGGACAGCGAATGCGACGGCGCAGGCGGGAGCGGAAGCGGCTGATTTTGGCGGACTGCAGAGATCAATGCGTGCGGCGACGGCGGCGTGCAAAGGATCGCAGCGCGCGAGAGTGGCGGATCGAAGAGGCGGGCGGGGGGGCGGCTGCCAAAGCGGCGGTGATGGCGATGGCGATGGCGATGACGACGATTGAGAGTCGCGAGGACGGCGATGTTGGTTCTCGCGAGAGTCGGGGGAAGGGGCGGTAACGCAATGGATTAATTGAAGCTGGGCCCGGTGTCGGTGATGGTCCTATCGTGGAATGAAGCTCTGGAGGTGAGAGAAAAAAGAAGGAGGGGCTTTGACTTGTCGTTTGGAGAAATTGAAAAAGAAGACGAAGACTAGGCCCAAGTTGAAACAGGCCAATCCGGCAAGGGATGTCCCAAGTTGATAGATGGATGGATGGATGGTGAATGGATAGAGATGGATGGATGATGGAGATGGTTGATGGATGGAGATGGCTAGACGGGATGGTGTTTTCTTTTTTCTTTTTCCTTCTTTTTTTTTTCTTTGTTTTTCCTCTCGCAGCTCTCAAGTGACTTCCATGAAGGTGAGGAAAAGGAAAGAGAAAAAGTCAAAAAAAGGCCTCCAGAGCGTTCCTTCCTTCCTTCCTCCAACAGATCAATCGAACTTTTCCTCCTTTGCTTACGGTGCGCCAAAAGTGGGTTTGAAGAGGATCAGAGTTCTCGGTACCTGGTCTTGGAGGATCGACTACATCCAGGCATTCCTCGGGCACGTGCACACCCGCTAGGGCGATGTTGATGTGGCGAGCGACTTGCGCTGGAGCCCCGCTGGCCGCCCCGCCCCAGGCCGTGCAGCGCGCTTCCCCCGATCTTAATCCCGTATACCCCCGTATTGCGCAGGTACACCGCAAGTTGTCATCTGTACTCTGTACCTGAAACCTTCCGCCGCGCCAGTGCGAGCTCGCCCGATCCATCGCCCCCTGTAGGCTACCCTATACTCCGTACACTAAGGCTACTACGAGTACCTACTAGTAATGCTGGAGTCACGATGCGACGCAGCGCCGCCCCCACCACGAGCCTGGCACCTTTCTTGCAGTCACTGCTTGACGGAGATGGTGGATGAATCGATTGATCAATTCATTGAGTGTCCATCCCCTCGTCGAGCATAAATCTATGTGATTTCGTTCCCCGTATGGATCATTCGTGGTGACTGCACTGGGTGAGCAATGGTCCACTCCTCCTCGCGCAAAGTGCCCGTCGTATCGGCGACTCGGCGGGGCGACTGACTCATCAATCAATTTCTTCTCACCTCAGTCTTTTCTGCCTCTCGCGCCATCTTCAACCCGCGGCGCGCCGTCGAACATTGAAGGAGGCTCGACCCTGGGCCGGGGGTCACGTGGATCACCATCGACGGCATCCGCCGACGGCGTGACTAATTCGAGAGACACCGGAGGCTGGCGATGGCGATGGCGACGGCGGGACCGGCCCTCGAATGGGTCGAAATCCTCGAACCCTCGAACTCTCGAACCCATGCGGCCCACGGCTGATTCAAGCTGGCAACATCCCGGCACCTCTTTGAGCGAGCTCGAGCTGCACGACGGCGCAAAGGCGGGGCAACCTGCATGAGGCGTCCATCCACGAGCTCGAGGAGAGTTTGTACAGTGCTGTACGGAGTATGTATTCGAGTAGTCCGTAGAGCCTGTGCATTAGTACGGAGAACTATCCTTCTTCAAGGAGCTCCCATCTCGCTGCTGCTATGCATTGGATTCATTCCCTTTGCGCCTATTCATACAATTGATTTCATTGAATCCAGACCTTCAACATCTGTGCACATACGAGCTCCAGTCATCAAATCGAGGCATCTACTAATTGCCTACCCTAAAGTCCCGTCTTGCCAATGTCTGATTGGCTCTTGAAGACGCCAGCGGAGCCTCGGCTTCGTTGGTTCCGAAACCCGTTGCAGACAAAGTGAAGGAAGCAACGACGCGGGGGAGCGGGGACGGACCTTCCCCGGAGTTTCGATCCGTCGAACCACCAAAGACTCCATCACCATCACCATCGCCATCGCCATCGCCATCGCCATCACCATCCTCTCCAATTCAACTCTTGCCTCCTCGCCATCGCCATTCATCTGTCACTGTCTATCCCCATCGGAAGCTTTCTAGTCTTCACGACACACGCCTGCCTCCGACACCGCCTCGCAGTACTAGTGCTCCGTACTTCCAACCACAACCACTGCTCCTAGTGGCACCGCGACTGGTGAGTTGGTCCTCGTACCTGTGCTTTTTCGAGGCCGTCCTCGCGCCGCTCGTGTGCATGTGCATGTGCATTGCATCTGCATCTGCACCTCCACCTCCACCTCCACCTGCACCTGCACCTGCGCCTGCACCTGCACCTGCATGTCCGCATCGTACATACATGTGGCTGGCCCCTTCTTCTGATCTCATGATTACCTACTTTTTCACCCTACCAGCACCGGCCGGGACTCCCCGCTGCTTCATCCAATTCGGGCGCCGGCCTGGCACTCATCAGCCCTTGACTGATCGACATGCTTGGCCAGGACACTGCAGTGGTAGTACATGTACGGAGATGTACTCGTGGACACCATCCCCGGGAGATTGACAAGCAACATAGGTACTTACCCTGCCCCTTCCAGGAAGACTGGCCCAGGCCCCGTCTCGCAGAGGCCGCCCCGGCCCGGCCTCGTCTGGCTCCCACTCCCAGCTTGATCCCCGCGGCCGGCACCAGCGCGAGCCATCTACATACATACTATTCCATCACCCATGGCGGGGGAGCGCATCCCAACAAAGCAGCCTCGAAGGCTCGCCCTGAAGCCACCCCCACCAAAGCTCGTGCTCGAGTCCGAGACGCCTGCAAAGACCGCCAAACCCGAGGCTCGATCCGCCATGTCGGCGACGTCGTCCCCTCCAGACCCAGGTGATTCAATACCTCTACCTGCACCCGTCCTTGGGGCCATTAGGTCTCGGGCTAACAGGGTATCTCATACTCCGTACTTCCAGATGTCCTGCGCCTGGATACCTCCGCCGTCCCACAGCCGTTCCTCGACCCCAGCTACCTCGAGAACTGAGCTCCAGGTGATCCGGCCAAGGGCCTCCTCATGGCCCGAGCCGCCGCAAAATCTAGCCAACGAGATCCTCCTTTCGCAGCCGGGCAGGCCTCCCCATTTCGACCTCACCGCTCACTACGGAGTATGTACATACATACTAGTCAGGCCTCAGCAATGATTGTCTCCCATGCGAGATAAAAAGCTTACAGGCACGCGTGCCCGCTTCGTGGGCGAATCAAGCCGGCCTGGGGAGCTGCGAGCCCCATGAGCACATGATGCGTCGCAGCGCCCTTGCATCGATGCGTCCATCCCTCAGCCCCGCAGGACGGACGCCATTGTTCGCCATGATTCCCTTAGACATGCGGCTCTCATCAATGTCTCGTCAAGTCTCCTCTCGACCTAAATATGCTGGTGATAGAGGGGTCCATGGCGGGCATGCTCACCTCGGTTCAACAGAAGCCCCCGTACAGGCTCTCGAAGTTTTTTTTCGATGGCCTCCAGCTCGGATCCGATCAAGTCCCTTTCTCTCCAGGACCGCAAAGGCCCTCGGGCAGACCTTAAAGATCGCTCTTTGGAAGCTCTCATCTTGATCATCCTTCCCCTCCCCCCCAAAGGAGAACAAGGAGCAGCCCCCAGCCTTGAACCCGAGTACACTCGCCTCCTTCTCGCAAGGCTCTCTCCTGACCTGCAAGGCTAAGCTGCGCGACAGGTCTGGAGTGACCGTTGTACAATGTACATCCCCTGCTCGCACGCGTCATGCAGGCACGCGTGTACATATCACAGCCTCGATGGGTGCATTGCAAAAGGGGGGGCAAGAGCCAGAGATCTATTGAACTAAGTCTAGAACACACAACTTTTTCTTCATTTTCTTTTTCGGGGCCGCTCCCCCCTCATGGCTTTCTGAAATGCAAGCGTATGATGGAAAACAGCATGTTCTGCAGCACGTGAAGCATCACGGCCACGCTCGTCGGCAGCAGCTCCGGCCAGACGGCCAGGTCCCGCTTCCCCTCAAGCCCGACGTCGACGCCGAAGCACAGCGCGATGAGGCCCCTGACCACGACGCTGGCGACGAGCTCGCAGCCCCACGTGACGCACGACGCGTAGAACGTCAGGCTGAAGTCGTACTCGGCGTCGTCGTCAAAGGCAAAGTACGGGTAGACGTCCTTGTTGGCGCCAAAGTGCAGGACGAGGATGCTGCCGAGGAAGGTCGCCATGGACGTGTTCTCGGCGAGGAAGCGGATGAACATGTTGCGCGTCTGTAGCTTCTGGTACGTGCCGTAGCTCATGTCGGTGAGCCCGCAGACGGTCATGGCCCGGTGGAAGAGCGGCGTCATCATGAGCGGGGTGAAGATGACGAGGCTCGTCGACGAGAGGACCTGCAGGATGATGAAGGAGCTGGGGGAGCGGAGGCGCGCGTACAGGGCCCGCACGTAGGTCTGGTACGTGAGCATGAAGTAGCTGCCTCGATGTCAGTGAGCAGCTTTTATGAATTTTGTACCCCCTTTATTTTTCTTTTGGAGAATGGGGGGTTGGAGTGGCCACGAACAGCTTGAAGACCCAGCTCAGGGGGTAGCTCCCGACGCGCTCGCCTTCGTGTATGCCCAGAACCCATCCCGTCAGGGCATCGAGCGAGAGGACGGTGGCGACCCAGCCGTAGACATATACCACGGTCTCGATGTTATTGTGGGGCAGGGTGCGCAGGTAGAGCTCGGCGTAGGCCTCGCCGAGGACGTAGGCCATGAAGCCGATGAAGAGGGCGACGCAGAACCACAGGAACCTGACGAAGCTCGCGGGCAGCCAGCGGCTCTGCATGATGACGGCCGACGGCCGCGCGGGGCTGTAGATCCTCAGGGCGTTGGACTCCCAGATGTCGGGCGGGAGGTCCCTGCGGCGGCCGGCCCTCCTGGAGAAGGAGTCGGGCTCGCCGGTCCACCAGCTGGCGGTGAAGATGCGCTGCGTCTCCGAGAGGGAGTGGCGGACGCCGATGTGGCGCTCGTTGATCATGAGGATGATGAAGGCGATGGCGACGGGCATGGCCATGGTGATGAAGGTCCAGCTGACCCAGGCCGTGTTGTGGACGGTGAGGAACCGCGTCGCGGGGATGAGGTAGATGGGGATCGGGGCCGCGAGGGACAGCGCGGCGATGAGGGAGATGGTGAGCGGGAACCCGAGGGATTGGGGCCACCTGGAGGGGGAAGACTGAGGGTCAGCTGCTGCTGCATCTCATCACGGCTCGCTGCGTCGCGGGGAGGGGGGACACGGTCCCACGAGAGCCCTTTCGGGACTCACCAATTCAGGCTGTAGAGGTTGAACACCTTGGATATCCAGGTCAAGGCCGTGATGTTGTAGAAGCCGTAGAAGACGAAGAGAAAGAACCAGAAGTTGACCTGGACCCTCGCGTTCCCATGGCCCGGGATCTTGCCGTCTTTGAGCGCCGCGGCCGTCCTCCACATCGCGGAAGCAGCGTCGTGTTCGTCGTAGTCGTCGCCCAGCGGATACTGCGGGAACGGGACCGCACACCACGTCACGGCCTTTTCGTCGAGCAGCACAGCAAAAATGGACCAGGACATTAGCCCGCCGCACCTCGTCCACAGTCCCTCCGGCCCGAGAAGTCTTCTCTCTGACACGGGAGTGGGAGTTGTTCATCATCCAGCACGTACCAGCAGGGAAGGCAGGATGATCAGCAGCCCGTACCGGCTCCACCACCTGTCCACGATGGCCTTGACAGCGGCCGCCGTCGGGTCGACCCACAGATCGAGGACGCACCGCCCCCACCACCGCGCCCAGCCTGACTCGCCGCCGCCGCCGCCGCCGCCGAACCCCACAGCCCGCAGCGCGCGCTCGTTCTCCGCCTGGGCCTCGAGCTCCGCGACGATCAGCGCGCCGTAGCCGACATGGATGCTGTTGCGCGCGGCGCGCTGCCCGTCCCCGTGCGGCAGGCGGCCCGGCCGCGAGGAGCGCCGGCGCGAGCTCGGGCGCGGGGGCACGGCGCGGAAGCGGCCGAGCAGCGGGGACGTGTCTGTCGGGCGGGCGTGCGACTCGGTGCCCTGGGTGAACTGGAAGAAGCTTGGCATGGCGGGGGCGGCGGCGCGCGGGGCGGGCGAATGATGCCCGAGTGAGGCGGGCTACTCGCAGGCTTCTCGGTGACGGGGTGCTATTGTTCGCGGCCGGGCGGAGGAGATGGATGCTGACGGGGCTCGTCGGGTTCCCATGAGGGCGTTTCTCGTTCTCGTTCTCCTTCTTCCTCTTCTTCTTCTTCTTCTTCTTCTCCTCTCCTCTACTCCTTCTTCTCGTTCATCGGAGGGCGAGAGAGCGATTGCCCATGGCCGGGGAGATGGATGGTCGACGGGAGGGGGAAGGATGCCTGAGCAGACGAGGTCGGGTTTGTTTATCGAGCGTGTGATGGCATCGCGAGGAGGAGGAGAAGGAAGAAGAAGAGGAGGAGGAGGAGGAGCGATTCGTGGAGGGAAGGAGAGGCGGGTGGACAAGGGCAAGACCCCCTAGAGGCATATTATTCAGGTACTGAGGCAATTGCGGCGCGCGGGCATGGAGATTTCCGAATGGCAGGCGGGCAGGCAGGGCAGGCAGGGCAGGCACATGCGCGATGATGAGGGTTCTAATAAAGTAGGGTCCGTTCCAAAGTAGTCAGATTGTGGATGTAGAGGTAAGAGATCTATGTAATAGGGGAGATCCCTGTGAGAGGTATCTGAACTATCCTCTGGATAATAGTTATTCCGGCTCCTATAGCTAGTCCCTTCCCTAAGCTATTACCTAAAAAGAGCTATCCCCGGCGATAGAAGTAAAAAATAAGAAGGGGAAAAACAATAAGACAGGGTATTTTATATTCTCTAATTCTATTACAGCGGGAAGTCCTGCTGTTCTATCCTAATTAAATCCCAAGCAAAAGATAATATACTCTATGTCTATGTTGTGTGCGGTAGCCGTGGTGGCGCTGAATCGAACTTCATCTCTCATCGCTTTGTAGAGACTTATGGCATTCCGACACGCCTGTTATCAGAGATCAGGTTCGCCAGGCTTATAATAAACACTACTAATAGCTGGAAGATACGCGTTACCCGCTTTATAGTATTTACTATTATCTGCGAAGGTATATCCTAGGAGGTCTAGGCTGTTATAAACCCTATCGCGCTGTTATTATACAATATAACCCTCCTCCTTAGGCTCCCCTAGCTCTAGGACGTTAATATAGTGTTCTATATTATTAATAGTACGCTAGAATTTAGGGTTATATTCTACAAGGAGACCTACTAGTCTATAGTTAGCCTAGTATTAATACTAATAGATCGTTAAAAGCTTATACTAGCCCCCCGCTCCCCTAAACTCCTTAGGGCGTTTAAGACTATACATAGCTTAGATTTAGATAACACCTCTAATAATACCCTTAACTTATTAGATAACTCTAGCTATAAGCTCTTATCTAGTAATAAATTAGACAAAATAAGTAACTCTAACCCTATATCCTTATTAGGAAACTAAGTCTTCCTTACTAACCTTAGTATATTAGAAAACTATTAGACCCCTGTTAGCTATTAGGGATACTATTCTCTTAGTTTATAATAGACCCTATAGTCTAGTTATTAGGTTACGCCCTAAAGCTAACTACTAACCCTTACTACTAATTGTTATTCTACTCTATATTTAGCCTTAGGATATATTATACTAGCTATAAGCTAGAGGAGCTAGATAACCGCTATGTTAAGGATATTAGCTTTAGTCCTTTAGACCTAGAGAAGGATAACCTTAGTATCCCTCGCCTCCCTTACCTAGACGCTAAGAACTAGCCAGGCCCCTAGGCTGCCCCTAGTAAGTATAAGACCGCCTTCCTAACTAACTAACAGATATTCTATAACCTAATTAACTACTCTACCCCGCTTAACATTATCTAGGCGTGGTTCTAGAAGTATAGCATTTTAGTAGGCACTACTATAACCTCTAACCTAGCTCTCCTTAAGGATATTATATATACCTTCTTTATATACTAGGACCTACAGGGCTTATCTATCTCTAATATACTACTAACTAACCTATATATATATAAACCAAATCTTAAGCCTAGTATAAAGCCATAGAATGCAATATATAAGAAGAAGTAGTCCCGCCCTTAGAAATACTAGCTCTAGAAGCTTATCCAGCAGGGCGTTAATAAAGGCATATATAAGCAAATAGTAGCCACAAACGGCTAGATATTACTATAAAATACAGCCCCTATAGTAATACCTAAAGATAAGTCTAACCCCTAGGCGGAGTAGCGGCTTACTATTAACTACTTATATATTATTAAGGACCTCCCTTTATCTAATATTCTACTACTAGCTAAGATATATAAACGCCTCGCTAACCCTTAGATTACTACCTACTATAAGTTTAACCTAAAGTATAGGTACTAGGCAATCCTAGTAGAGAAGTCCCTCTACTACCTATTAGCGTTTAGCACCCCTAGCTTCCCCTAGCTTTAGGCTATAAGAATACCCTAGGGTATATAGTTAGCTAGATTCTCCTTCTCTAAGATAGATAAGATTACCTTTAAGGCTATCCCTACCCCTTACCTAAAGCTATCCCTATTTAACACTACTATAGACCTTAATATCCCGCCCCTTAATATCTATATTAATAATATTTTTACTAAAGGGGATAACTATTATACACTATAGCGTTAGATCTATAACTACTTCCTTTCTTAGTTACGCTAAGCACTATTATACCTAAACTTTAAGAAGGTAAAGCTTTTTATTAATAAGGTTCTTATAGTAGGATAGCACTACTAGGTAGGAAGGAAGATTATACTTAAGCTAGATTAAACTAATAAGGTCTAGAACTTTCCTATCCTAAAAACCCTTACTAAAGTCTAGTAATTTATTAAAATTATTAGCCTATGCTATAGGTAGATTAAGAACTATTTAGAGATATTACGCCCCCTTAACTACCTAGCTAGTAAGGTTAAGTAGTTATAAGGCCTATCTAAAGCTATAGTGTTTACTATTCTTAAGGATAAGGTATGTTCTGCGATAGATATAAATAAATACACCTAGGATTAGCCCTATACTATACACTCTAACGCTAGCGGCTATAAAGCTAGCTATCTGATTTCTTAGACACGCGATAACATTAGCTACCCTATCCTATATAACTTATTCCTATTTACTAAGACCTAGAGGAACTATAGGATATATAAGTAAAAGCTGTATACTATTATAGAATTCTACTACTACTATAGTCACTTCTTCTAGGCTAAGGAGCTATCTATAATCTACACTAACCACCAGCCGCTAGAGTAGTTCCTAGACTTATCTAGCTATAAGGGTATTTATACTTATTAAGCCTATAAGCTACGCCTACTAAATATTAGGATTATATATATTAAGGGAAAATATAATATTACTATAAACACCCTCTTATAAACTATCTTCCTATTAAAAGACTATAGTAATAACATTACTATTACGTCCTATAGCACTATTACTAATAGTAGCCTTTAGGTGTAAAAGGATAGTATTAGCGGCTATAACTAGCTGCTAGAGAAGGTTAATCCTGCGATAGAACGTAAGTCTAGACTATAGGAGGCTAATAAATAACTTATCCACACCTTCTAAAGGTAGCGGGATAATAATATATACCTAGGCAATATAAGGCCTCCTAAGGATAGCGTAGGGATACCTGCTAGGGATGGTTACCTGCTAGCTATAATAGCCAAGCTTGCGATATATAATAAGGTTACTGCCCTAAATAACTAGCTTACTAACCCCTAGTACTCTACTATAGTAAAACACCTTACTAGGGATAGCAGGAGTAACTAGGAGCTCCTCTAGAACTAATATAAGCGTTAACGCTGCGATAAGGCTATATCTACCTTTACCTAGAGAGATAGTATACTCTAGAAGCGCTTAGATAGTGACTAGTAGGTGCGCTGTTTTTATAAGCCTAAGGTTACCCTTACTTTACACTTAGCCTATAATAATATTAGCTACTTTAGCCCTAATATAACCCGCCGTTATCTTACTTAGGATACCTAGTAGCTAACTATAGTATATAATACTATTAACTATATTACTAGATACTAGCGCTGCCTAAAATACACCCTTAATATACTAAAGGCTCCTAACTAGCCTATAGTTATTAACTGCCTATTCTTAGTTATAGGGCTTAACTATATTAGTCCCTTCTTAAAGACTAAACAGGGGATAAAATACCTTCTAGTCCTAGTTAACTACTTCTCTTACTACTACTAGCTCTAAGCCTATTAGATAATATATATAATAGAGGCTATTAACAAGCTATCTAAGTGCCTAGACTAGATCGCGGTAACGCTATTAGCTATCTACTCTAACCCTAGTTTATCCTTCTCCTTAAGGGAGTTCTATTAGTTTGTTAATAAACAATATATCGCCCTATTATACACCCCTTCCTAGTCTTATAAGAGTATAAGTATAGTAGAAGTTACAAATTGTATCCTATAGAGCGTCCTTAATAAGTCTATATCTAACCTACTAGAATAGGACCTCGCTATACTAAGGGTTATATAGGATACTAATAACCATATCTTATCTACCTTAGGCTACTTACTATATAAGATCCTATTTAGCACGCCTAACCGCGGCACCCTTTAGACCCTCTTTGCCAGCTAGGCTAAGACCTCTGTCTAAAGCGCTGTTTTAAATAGCCTATAGGATCCTTCTGTGTATACTAACCAGGTCCTCTAATATATAGGCCGCTATAAGGCTACCTAAGGACTAGTAGTAGACGCGAATATAGCCCTGTTAATAGCCTGTTAGGACTATTACCGCTAGAGGACCTTTATACCCCTTACCCTAGGTAACCTTATTATAGTTATTTAGGAGGGCAAGCTAGATAAGTTAACCCCTTAGTAGCGTAGCCTGTTTAAGATTATAGCCTGTAGAGACTAAGCCTCCTTCTTACTAGTAAATATTAATAACTCCCCTATATATAGTAGATAGTAGGAGGTCTACAAGGACTTGTTAAAGCTATACTAACCTTAACTAGGATACCTAAAGGGCGATTAGGATAAGACGCCCCTAGATTAATAGATATTATAATAAAAGAGGGCTATATATAGCGGCTAATTAATACCTATAATACTTATTCCCTCTTTTCTTCTTTATTACTAGGGATAGCTCTTTTTAGGTAATAGCTTAGAGGGGATCCCCTACTACTACCGCTACTATAGCTACTATATATAATATAGATATAGAGTATATTATCTTTTACTTAGGATTTAATTAGGATAGAATAGTAGGACTTCCTACTATAATAGAATTAGAGAATATAGAATACCCTATCTTATTGTTTTTCCCTTTCTTATTTTTTACTTTTATCGCTAGGGATAGCTCTTTTTAGGTAATAGCTTAAGGAAGGGACTAGCTATAGGAGCTAGAATAACTATTATCTAGAGGATAGTTTAGATACCTCTTACAGGGATCTCCCCTGTTATATAGATCTCTTACCTCTATATCTATAATCTGACTACTTTGGAACGGACCCTACTTTATTTCCATCTAGTACAAGCACGAGTAGCCCGGGAGGTTCGTGCCTTCCCGCAACGGCAACGTCGTCATCGCGCGCCAGAAGCGGCTAAAGCGCGCTTGTCAAGCCTCTCGGAGCTGTGACTGTGGCTTGGGATTATGTATGCATGTATACAGTATTATTATGCATGTATAAAATACTATGCATCTATCCACAATAACGCGATTAGTAGTCGCATAGACCGGGTGCCAACCTTTGACGAGGCGGATGTGCCCCTTGGCAGCAGACCAACTCGCTCTACTCCACGCTGGACCTGCATAAGGTGAACGCCGTATTACCAGGACAGATGGACGGATCGATTGATGCTCCCTCTCGAGCGAGGCATGACGAAAGGTGGATGCACGACCAACGTCTCCGAGCATTGACAGCCAGCGGTACCCCTGCCACAGAGCCGCGGGCGCAGGGCGCATCGGGCGAAAAGCATTGATGCTCGGCGGCCTCGAGATGGTGTGCAGTGTGCAGTGTGCAGGCCCAACATGTGAATGTCCGTTTCGGTGCGGCGCGGCACCTGGTGTTGAGACATCTTCATCGTCGTCTTCTTTCCGTCTTCTATTTCTCCTCTGGCGTGTACTACAGGTAGTACCATAGTACGGAGCACGCATATTCATACATACTATATGGAGTACTCGCCGCCATGAACTGTCTTGGACGTGCGGAATGGACAGTCTGTACTCGTACTCACTTGATAGAAGAGGAGGAGAAGCCGCGTCAGACACACCCCTGTTTTGACTGGCTTGGAGGGGCGCATGAGTCCAATCTCAGATGGATTGACGGGTTCATTGGGGGGAAGAAGGAAAAAAGAAGGCCTCTCCTGAAACGCCCTGGAAAAGGGGCTCAATGATGGCATGGAGGACCTTTGGAATTCTATCTATTGTACAGGAGACGGGTCATCGTGATTAATGAACAATGAGAATGATGGAGCATTGAAAATGAGGGGAGCAGAGGAAAAAAAAAAAACAGAAAAAAAAATGAGAAAAAGCAAGGCATTTTCAAAAGTCAATGCAGTAATTATTTCTCGCTGAAATTCTCCAAAAGGAGAAAAAAAAAGGATATGGATGTCTTGACAAGTTTGCAGTTTTCAACAATGGAATCAATGATGCTTGCTATAGCTCCTCTCCCAGAACGCCTCCCCCAGACCCTCCTCCTTTGCCCCCCACGACGTCGTCGGAAAAGGCGACCGACTTCGGAGCGTGCGAGTGGGAGCGTATCCGCGACGACGCCGGCTCGACGACGTCTCCGTTCCAGGGCTTGCACTCCTTGACGTGCTCGCCGCAGCGCAGGCACGTCCAGCCCTCGCCCTCCTCGCGCTCGAGCCGCGTGGCGATGCAGACGAAGCAGTATATGCAGCCGCAAGGGATGGCCTCGTAGGGGTTTGTGACGTCGGTCTGGGAGGAGCCGATGACGCCGCTGGACGCGGCGGCGGCCATGATCTCGGACTCGGAGGTGGCGGCCGTGTTCTGGTCCTGGTAGCAGATGGCGCAGGTGCGCTCGGGCAGGAAGCCGTACTCGCCCCTCGCGGCGCCGTCGCCGTCGCCGTCGGCGGCGGCGGTGGTGGTGCTCACGATGTCGCGGGCCTTGCGCCAGGTGCGCGACAGCCAGCGGCGCCAGCGGTTGATTCCGATGAGGGGCAGGACGAAGAGCAGGAACTCTGTGAAGGCGTGCCAGACGAGCTGGCGGTTGAGGTACTCGAAGGAGACCTCGCGGCTGAGCTGGCTGGTCGGGGGCGCGAGGCGCATGCGCAGCAGGCGGTCGAGGATGGTGCGGTAGCGGCCGCGGAAGAGGAAGACGAGGAAGGAGAGGCAGGCGGCGGTGGAGTGGACGGTGGTGAGGGAGGCGGTGATGCGCGAGAGGCTTTGGATGCGGGGGCTCGGGTCCCAGCCCTCGTTCTGCTCGGCGAGCCACTCCTCCCAGCGGGTCCAGGCGTACTTTCCGAAGACGGTGACGAAGCCGTAGAGGGACTTTTGGAGGCGGGAGGGGGCGACGAGGACGGGGCCGGCCCTGCGGGCGTCGGTGTAGCGGAGGTTCTGGAGGGCGGCGCCGTAGGTGGCGTCGTTGTCCCAGACGGTGAGCTTGAAGAGGACGGCGCGGAGGGCGAGGGAGATCTCGGCGGACCAGTCGTCCTTGAGGTGGCCGCCGGCGTAGTACTTGAGGGCGTCGCCGACCTGGCCCTTGAGGAGCTCGACCAGCTCCTCGTCGAGCAGCTCGGCGTCGACCTGGGCGACGCGGAAGGCGGGCTGGGTGCCCTCGCGCGACGAGGTGGCGTCCCAGGCGCCGGCGAGGCGGTTGAAGGGATAGGGCAGGCGGTGCAGCTGGGAGCTGACGCGGGAGGACTCGCGCTGGGCGACGAGGCGGGCCGAGATCTGGGCCTCGCGAGCCTGCCGCCGCGCGGCGACACGCTGCTGTGCCTGGGCGAAGGTGGAGTCGGTCATGGGGCCGGCATCGACGAATGCGGCATGCGTTTTGCCTCGTTGAGACCGTTCGAATCGGTACTCGTGTCTTGTCGTTTTCTCTCCCTCTCTTTCTCTCTCTCTCTCTCTCTCTCTCTCTCTCTCTCTCTCTCTCTCTCTCTGTCTCTTTCTAGGTTCAGGTCTTGTCTCTCTTGATTTTCCCTTGTCGGTTCGGACTCGCGTGACGGGAGAGTTGAAAGATTGATGTATGTACGGAGTGCGGAGTACGATGACGGGACTGCTGGCTTCAATCGGACGGTTTCGATGTGGTTGCGGTGATGTTCGTGTCGTGTCTGGTCGTGTCTGGCCGTGTCGTGTCAAGTCGTGTGTTTTGCGTCTGTTCGGGGGGTTGATGCTGGGATGAAATTGAATTGATGGATTGATGGCACAAGAAGGCGAGCTTCAGCTGCCGGGATTCGATGGAGGAAATTAATCAGCCTGCAGTGTCGACTCCAGCTCGAGTGGCGCCTCGGCCTCAAAGGGGTATCGAGTGCAGGGTAGGCATCATTGACCTTAGGATTGACATAAGCTGTCAATACGGAGAAGTACGGAGTACGGAGTACCTTGTAGCAATTCTATCTTGATTATATAATCTCCCCTGGGCCGAGGCAGTGATCCAAGTCCAGTCCAGCTCCATTCACGGACGAGCTAACCTAGAGCGGGTGATGCTAGTCCAGGGTAGCTGCGGAGGCCAAACGGCACGGCCCCAGATTGACGGCTGAGGCGGCCTTGGACTCTACCGGCGCGCCATCGTCCCATGAAATGCGCCGCAGTGGATGCGACAGACTCTGCACTGTAGTCGTAAACGGAGTACTCCGTAGATCTATGCGTGAATCACGGCCGGGGCCGAATCCACAGCGACGGACCAATCGCACGGGCAGCGAGGCCCAGCTCAGCTGATTCTCATCATGCGCTCTCGACGAGACCGTGACAAGGCGAATGCCCGCAGTTCGAAATGCCCGTGGCGGTACGGAGTATGTACTTGATGGGCACTCCGCGGGTACCTCCTGGCGGGTCCGACTCTACCAGCGGGCGTGCTCTGGTGTATCCACTGCAACCCACAGGTCCTGTACTCCGCAGATCCACCATGAAAAGGGATCATCCCTCGCCCTCGCCCTGCAGCTGCGGCGATATCGATATAGTAGTACTGATGGGGCCTATCATGTCCATGTCGCCATCGATCGGCATCCACGATGTCTGCTCGGCAGTCTGATCAATCTCGAATAGCACGCTGTGCAGAGATCTACGGACTGCATCTTCATACTAATTGCTCTGCTACTTCGTATGACGAGTCCGTGAATTCAAGCACCTCAAGGCACTGAATTTTCAATTCAAGTCGACACGGGACCATCAGGTACCTCTCAAGTACCGCCCTTGTCCTCCTGGTCACTTTCCTCTCGCACGCCCGCATCGGCAGTCACCCCCCACCATCCACCTCGCACCTTCCACCTCCATCTCCTTCTCCTTCTCCTTCTCCTTCTCCTTCTCCTTCTCCTTCTCCTTCTTCTTCACCACCATCGCCATCATCACCACCATAGAATCGTCTCTCTCACATCACCCTCACCTCCCGCTCACCCTCCCGTCGCTCGCACCGTGCCCCCATCGCATTTCCTTGTCCGCGCCATCGTCTCCATCCCGTGAATCATCGACTTGTCCAAGCTCTGCGTCTCGCTCCCGTGAAACCAATACTCCCTCCCTCGACTGAACCTCCTGCAATCCCGCGCATGCCTTGCTCGCTGCTGTCTCTCCCCGCTCCATCCAACCGCAATCCACGCCTCCGTAATCTCTGCTGCTCCTCATCATCGCATCTGCATCGCTAATACATACGCATCAGATCCCCCCCTTCTCAACATCTTCTCTCACACCTCGCTGCGCTTCCCTCCCGTCCCCCCGCGCCGCTCGCATCCCCCACCTCCAGGCAGGCCAGGCAACAGCCGCGCCAGCATCGCCAGCATCGCCGCGCAGCGACTCAAGAACCCCATAAAAGTGCTCAACCCTCCGCCACCCGAGCGACGACTCCCGCCATACTCGTAAATTCCTTGCCCCCCCCGAAAGCGCAGCCATGTCCTTGTCGGCGCGGCGGCGCCGCCTCGAGGTCCCGACCGAGGGCTCGTGGCGCCTGGTCGACGGCGAAAACGACAGCTTCGACACCAGATACCTCTCCTCCTTCGACGATGACGACGATGAAGATGACCAGGCCCTCGGCCCCTCCGCCAGCCAGCTCTCCGCCGGCTACCCCTCGCAATACTCCTTCTCCGCCAGCCACGGCGGCGCCAGCTTCGACTCCCAGGACAGCATCCGCGACTTCACCAACCACCACGACGACGAGCAGCTAATCCTCCGCGAGCCCTTCCGCCCCACCGTGCCCCCGAGCGTCTCCTGCGGGAGCACCACGACGGCCACATCCCGCCCGAGCCTGTATCACCATCCCGGCCCCGACCTCCAGCTCCGCATGCCGCGCGTGGACATCGACAGCGATCTGACGAGCAGCGAGAGGGACTCCCTGCGGACGTCCAGGGGAGACTGGCAGTGGAACCAGGGCGGCAGCGAGGCGGTCGACCCCAACTCCATGGACGAGTCCGAAGAGTGCGTCCCCTGTCGGGCCAGGAGGAAAAGCAGCCAGAGCCAGCCCAGGGGAAGCCTCGAACACATTCGCAAGGCCGCGAGGAGAGCGTCGGAGACGAGCGAGGCGCGAGATCCGGCGGGTCCAAGACCATCGAGGGGCAGCTCTCCGCGCACCTGGGCCACTCTCCGCCTTGCTCTCAGCTACTCTATCGCATCCACCGTCCTCGGCCTCACAGCATACCTCCTCTACAGCAACACCAACAACCCCCTCAGTGGCATCAGAGCATCCCTGGCAGCACCTTTCTTCCTCACCACGTCTCTCGCCCCCATTTGTCGCTTACCGGGGGCCTCGTCCGTCAGCCTCCCCTTTTGCGAGCCGCCCGACGCCGAACCCCCCAAGCGGGCAAGGAAGACCAAGGGCAGCGCAGCCTGCAACGTCGACTTCCGCGACCTGGTCGCCTCGCAGGCCAAGCTCGAGGACATCCTCCAGCGAGGCCGCCGCGGATCCTCGATGCCCCTCGAGCTCGAGGCCTCCGAGATGGCGACGCGCAGCCTCCGCAGCTCCCTCAAGGACGGCGGCTCGGGCCCCGCCCGCTCCCCCCCCCTGGTCCCCGAGCTCAGCAACTACATCGACAAGGTCGGCAGGGCGGGCCCCGGCCTGCAGGCCCTCTACATCCACGTCGAGTCCACCGTCGACGCCGTCATCCACATCAACCGCTGGACCATCCGCCACATGGGCTCCCTCTCCCTCGAGCCCGACACTGCCGAGCTCCCCCGCCTCCTCGCCTGGGCCCGCCGCCTCCTCCACCCGTCCCGCACCTCCCGCCGCGACCTCCACGGCCGCATCCTCCTCGACAAGTACGCCGAGCACATCGCCCTCGTCCAGGCCCGCCTCGAGCGCCTCATCGACGAGGCCACCGCCCTCCTCCCCCTCCTCTCCCACGCCAGGGACCTCCTCATCGCCGTCCGCGCCCTCGCCCGCGACTCCCTCCCTCCCCCGCCCCCGCCCCGGCGCCCCTCCCTCCTCTCGAGCCTGTGGTCCTACCTCGGCCGCGGCCCCACCACCGACGGCGACGGCGACGCCCACGCCCACGCCAACGCCAACGCCCACGCCGAGGGAAACAACGGCAAGTCCCCGCGCGACGCCCGCGCGCACCTGCGCGTCCTCGAGGCCGTCGACGCCCAGCTCTCCGACACCATATCCCACGTCCACCGGCTCGTCGAGGCCCTGCGCGACATCCGCGCCGAGATGCAGGACCTGCTGCGCCGCACCGCCGAGCCGCCCGACGCATGGGCCGAGGACGCGCCCCCGAGCACGCTCAGCGAGCAGATCGACATTGTCCGCGGCGGTCTCCGAAGACTCGAGGACGCCCGGCGGCGGGGGGGCACAAGCTCTTGAATCTTCCATCCATCCCTCTAGTTTCTAAACCCTCCCCCCCCCCTTTTTTTTTTCTAGCGTCAGGGGTTTTGTACGAGTACGTCGTTTTGTATTAGATACGCTGGCGCCATGTACAATAAATTCCATATCCTTCTCAGTGTCCTCCTCCTCCTGATTGCCCTCATCTCTCCCCTCCTTCTCCATCCCCAACCCTCCGAGGGCCATCGAAAACCTACCTACCCTCCATCCCTCAGGGGTTCAGATCTCCGACCGACCACGCATCACCCACCGCTGGCTTCATAGTAGATCTTCCGCCTCACAGCCAAGCAGGCCTCGGCGAGTACTCGGTGCATGGCCTCTGGTAGTACCCACTACTACCACGCGTCCAACTCTCGCCCTCCTCGTTCCAGCCATCCCATCCCGTCTTGAACATGTAGCCAGCGTACCCTCATATATAAAAGATCAAGAGAGCAGCATGGCCCCGTGCTCCTCTTGTGTCCTGGATCCCATGCTCCTCCTCCTCACCCCAGAATCCATCTGATCAATGAATACTTCCGCGCCCCGTCCCAGCGGGCTCCAGCCTGAACGCACAACGCACACCATTGATCCCAGCAATGGCTCGCAACCGCCCCCTCGACAAAGGGTCCAGGGTTCACGCATGGCACAGTCAAAAGGTCACGGCACCGCTCAGGCCCCCACGAGAAAAAAAATCACCTCATCCGAGAAGCAATCACTCAAAGAGTGCTCATTATTCAAGATATA
>NIGB01000006.1:1501870-1522007 GCA_003055145.1 Escovopsis weberi
AAAAAAAAAAAAAAAAAAAAAAAAAAAAAAAAAAAAAAAAAGGGGGTGGGAGGGGTGTTGTTAAAGGCACTGACCTGGGGCCTACGCCGCCACCGAGCAGAGTTGTCACGCCGGATGCCAGGGACTCGTTTGCTTGCTGTGGGCAGATGAAATGGACGTGCGTGTCGATGCCGCCGGCGGTGATGATCTTGCCTTCACCGGCCACGACATCCGTGCAGCTCCCGACAATCATGTTGCTGGCGACGCCGTCCATCACATCCGGGTTCCCGGCCTTGCCGATGCCCACGATGATGCCGTCCTTGACGCCGATATCCGCCTTGTAGATGCCCGTCCAGTCCACAATGAGCGCGTTCGTGATGACCAGGTCGAGGGTTTCCGCGTCGGACCGTCCGCTCGCCTGCCCCATGCCTTCCCGGATCGTCTTGCCCCCTCCGAACTTGCACTCGTCGCCGTACATGGTGCAGTCCATCTCGACCTGGATCCACAGATCGGTATTGCCCAGCCGGACGAGGTCGCCGGTGGTGGGGCCGAACATTGTGGCGTATGCCGCGCGGTCCATGAAGAATGCGTCGACGGAGAGCCTCTCGATCTCGGGCTCGGGGGCGTGCGCGAAGCCCGCTTTTTGCAGACTCTCCACGATATCAGTCACCTTCAGGGGGTCGACGCTGCCGCTCGCCAGGTTGTTGCCTCCGCGGATGACCCTCTTGCCTCCAATCTCGACGAGCGTGACGGGCTTGGTATCGCCGGGCTCGAACCGGACCGAGGTGCCGGCGGGGATATCCAGTCTGTACCCGTATGCCCTCGCGCGATCAAACTCCAGCTCGGGGTTCGTCTCGATGAAGTGGTAATGTGAGCCAACCTGGACGGGCCTATCGCCCTTGTTGGTCACCTGCAGTCCGACCCTCTTCCGGCCCTTGTTGAGGGCTATCCTCTCCCTGGCCGCGATGACGGCCCCGGGCTGCTTGACCGGGTGATACTCCTCGGCCGGGGCGATGGGGAAGAGGGAGTCATCCGGTATGGGCAGGAAGCTGCTGTAGAGAGCGCGCCGGATGTCTCCGTTTTCCGTCTGAATCGGGTTGTGTACCGTCACGAGATAGGTGCCCGAGGGGAACGTGCCCTCGACCTGTATCTCCCTCAGGGTGGTACAGACGGACGGCAGTACGTGCCGGCGGCCTAGCATGTGGGCGCCAAGGAACATGAGATCGGCCACATTGTGTTTGCCGTCGCGGATCAGCTCCTGGAGGTTATTCGCGATCAGGGCCTTGTGAGAATTAGCCGGGCTGAACTCATGCTCGCGAGACGGTGAAGGTCACGATAGCGTGATGAGGCGAAGGAGTCCGTTGGGAGCTTCGGGATCGCCTACCGTTGCCTCGGCGTGATTCAGTTTGACGCCTCTGGCCAGACGCTTCTGCGCCTGGAAACCGACCTGAGAGATGACGAGCTTATCGATCTAGCCAGCGCATTAGTCGACAACGTCCACTTGTTCAGGAACTCAAGATGTGACGAGCAGAATAGGGGCAAGACAAGACCGCCAGTGTCCTCAGCCCCTTCCCCTCCCTTCAATGCTTTCCTCCAGCGATCACGACACACACACACGCACCTCTTTCGGGACCAGATGCATCCTTGCTATCAGCAGTCGAGTCCGGCCGGCTACTGGAAACCGCACAGGTTTTTTCCACGCTTCACGTCACGATCGTCAACGGCAAAGCCCAGGTCACACACAAACACACACACACACACACACACAGAGAGAGAGAGAGAGAGAGAGAGAGAGAGAGAGAGAAGGAAGGAGGGCAAGGGGCCAGAGAGAGAGGGGGGAAGAAGAAGGGCGGAGCAGAGAGCAGCACAAGGGAAGGGATCGAGGAGAAAAAAGCCGGAAGAGAACCGAAGAAGGCCGGCAGAGGTTCAAAATGTTCTTCACTAGACGAGTAGTAGTAGTACGAGTAGGAGGAGACCAGGCCGGCTCCCGCCCACCTCCATGAAATTCTTGGGGTCCGCGAGAGACTCAGGTTGGCGCTAGCTTTTTCCCTTGCCGCCCCCCTTCTCGCGACGAGATCTGAGGTAGCGAGGCCCCGTCTATCGGGCGGCGTGCTCCGAATCCGCAGTTCCTGCGCGCCATGACCGGGCACGCCCTCGTCGTAAGTCCGCTGGAGCCATCGGAAACGCGGCACGCATCGTGTAGCCGAGCCAGGGTGCGTTGATAACGAGATAAAGTCGAGAATGCCATCCTCCCCCGTCCTGGTCCAGGGCTGCTCAGGTACGAGGGTTCGAGCGATGGGAGTGCGCCGCGGAAGATAAGGGCCAGACGGAGGGGGGGGGGGAGAGAGAAAGGGGGGGGTGTGATAACTGGTGGCCAAGATTTTGGCGACTGGCGATTGGCGATGTCACGACGAGGCGGCTGATCGAAGAGTCGAGCCTCGGTGATTACTAAGAACATGAAGATATCAGATAGAAGATAAAAGATAGTGGAACTTCGTGGCGCTTTGATATCAAGATATGTAGATATCAAGATATTAGATAGCAGCACGATATGAAGATAGCAGATATGCAGCTATCAGATATCAAATATCGGCATAGAGACAGTGTCTTTTACCACATATTCACACTGTACCTGGGTCATCTCCACCGGCTTGACGTAAATGCCATCTTCGTCTTCTCCCGGACAGGCGGAGATGGATGCGAGCTCATCCTTCACATGGCGGAGAGGTGGTCAAGACATAGATTGCAATTAGGCAATCGAATGTTAAGAACCTCGGAGGTGTTTGCAGAACTCGGCGCCATCGCGTGCAGCCCTCGACCGGGAGTGCCCGGCCGCGTCGCGTCGTCCCATTCGCCCACCCGTCTCCTTTCATCCCTTGCGCCCAGGCGAGAGTCGAGACCACGAGGCCGGATGCTGCCGACAACCTCATGGATCATGGATCATGCAGTAGGTACTAACTCTGTCCCGGGGCATCTCGTCCTCGTCGAACAGACCCTCTAGACCGCGGCCAGTTCCAGAGGATTGCCCCTCTCCCCCCCCCCTCCCCTAGAGCATTGAACCCTCGCTCTGACGAGCACAGCAACGATCGGCATCATTATACTTGTCTGGAATGGAGACTCTTCCCAGAAGCCAGAGCCAGAGGTGCCTCGCCGTTGCCTTTGGGGAGTACAGCATGACTCGGAATGAATTCCAGAACTATAGATACTGCCGAAGAAGGAGAACACACACCATAAAAAAAAGAAAATCAAATGTCAAAGACCCGCTCCTCTCTACTCGTACATTACACATACAACCTGGCACCACCAGGCAGTGTCTCAAATCCCGTGTCTCGTGACCCCCCATACCCCTTTACAAACATAAATCGTGTCGTGTCGTGTCGGTTCGTCTGTTTGACACGACTTGCTCCGCGATCGGCAGCCGTGCAGAACCTCGAGTGCCAAGCCCAGACGACGACCGATTCGGTGCTTGTGCGAGCCAGGCCTCGATGCATGATTGCCCCGAATGGAAAGCCCCCCCCCCCCCCGGCCCATCTGCCTCATCCCTCCTTGCATTAATTTTTTTCCCATCCGCTTTTCTCGTCTTATCCTTCGACCTCGTCGTCCCACTGCTCCTTCTCCCGCTTGAGGAACTCCGCCATCTCTTCGGGCTTGAAGATGGAGCTGTCCGGGTCCTCGGCCCTCGGGACCTTGTTCAGGTTCTCGTCGTCAAACACAGACCCGATCGTGTCGATCCACCGCCGCCGCCGCTCCATCAACGTCTTGGTCAGGTCCCCAATGCCCGGGCGGGCCATACCCGCCGCCGCATTCACCACGTGGCTCCCGCCCCCCGCACCCCCGGGCCGCTTGGACTTCTTGCTCTTGCCCATCGTCCTGGTCCGCTTCAGGTAGGCGGCGTTGACCTGGTTGTCGAGGTCCTCGAGGATCGTCTGGTACTCCTGGTGGGCCATGCGCTCGCGCACCAGGTCCATGAGGCGGGCCTTGCGCGCCCCGTTGATGAGCATCTGCTCCCTCAGGCGGCCCTGCAGGAGCCGCAACCTGGCTGCCACCTCGTCGTCGAAGTGGGCGTCGTACTCGCTCTCGAACCCTTCCTCCGGCAGGAATCCGATGTGGCGCAGTTCCTGCTTGAGCCGCTCGTCAACCTGGGAGTAGTCGAGCTTGGGGTGCGACGCCTTCTTCCACGCCTCCGACGAGGACTCCGCCATGTAGGCCGCGGGGGGCATCGAGTGCTTGAAATCGAAACTGCCGCTCTGTTCGTCGTTGACGTCGCCGCCGTTCATGCTGATGTCCCCGTTCACCGTCCCGTTCGTGACGGGCTTCTCATCCGGGGCCGGCATCCGGTTTTCGGGCCGCAGCGCCTGCAACACCCGCGAAGCCATCGGCCCGATGGACAGCGCGTCCGTCTCGCCGGTCGCGTCGTTCATGCTCTCGATGTTGCCGCGCGGCTGATTCGGCGGCAGCTTCTCGTGACCCTGCTGCGGCGTGTCCAGCGCCATCGCCCCGTCTTCCTCGGCCCAGATTTCCTTGTAGTGTCTTTTGCCGCGCTTCGGTATCACGAATGGCGTCAAGCGATCGCCCCTCTCCCTGAGAAACGCCAGGTCCTCCTCCGAGAATGGGCGGAAGTAGGGGTCCACGTATGTCGAAAACGTCGAAAAGTTGATCTGACTCGTCGGCTTGGCGTTGCTGAAGTCTCGGTCCGGGGGATCGCCGGCGATGAGGTCGGCGAGGTCGCTTTTGGGGTACATCGCCACGGAGTATATTCTCTTCCTGTCCTCTTCCGACATGGTCTCGTCGACAGGCAGGATCTGATACACCGTAGGATCGGGAAACGTGGAGGGGTCTTCGCCAAAGGTCTGCGACTGCGGCAGCTCGCGCCGCGGCGGGGCGCCCTCATCCTCGGAGCTCACGTCACCCTGGTCTTCCTCCTTCTTCTTCTCCTTTTCGTCGACCTCCATCGCGGACGGAGACGCCGCGGCGATGGGCGACAGGGACGAGCTCGCGTCATCATTGTCGCGAGGATGCTTGCGCTTCGATTCCCTCAGCGGGGACGACAGTTCTGTTTCGGGATGTCAGCAATTCGCGAACCTCTGCGTCTCTGTCAGAGACTCGGATTTCTTTTCCGTACCATGAGTACTGCCATCGTTTGGAGCCAGGGAGTCTCCCTTCTTCCTCCTCGACTTTGGCTTCTTCCCTTCTTGCTCCCCATCGATGCGCATCTTGTCGTAGTCGTCCGGACGCTTCTTACGCTCATCCGCCAAGTACCTCATCCCGCGATCGTAGAAGGTGGATCGCTTCTCCATGATGCCCACGAGGCTCTTCAGTTTGTCCAGCATGGCGTCGATGCTCCTGGAGTCGGGCACGGGGGCGACGGATGCGCTCTGATCGACCAGATCATCATAAGTCAGGTTCGCGAACAGAATCACTCTCGTATTCAGGTAGTCGGGATCGTAGAACTCTTGAGGAGGGAGGGCCGAGGTGGGAAGCGGCACTGGCGTCGAGTTGCGGCTCTGTTTCTGCATCGCAGCAGAGTTCTTCTTGCCGGTGCCTTTCTGGCCCGATGCTGGCGCCATGGCTGCGCTTTGTCGATGTCGGCTGTCCGAGACTTTCTATGATGGTATGCTTCTCAAGGATGATCTGATCGGTGTCTCCGGGGTGAGTGCCCCTGGGCTGAAGTTGCTCTGTCGAGCTCAGAGATGGAATCGATGTTTGGATGTGTCGAAAGGTCAAACGTCATACCAGAGCCACTTGATTGGCGACGTCTCGTCATGGAGAGGCTGCCAAAACAATCGATAAAGGGAGCGATCGGCCGGATCATTGTTTCCCCGGGATTTTCCCAACGCGGTAAGCTTGTGTTTCTCGAAGATGAAATTGTGACGGCAAAGACGCAAACATCAACGCCATTCCAAGTCCCGGATTCCATTTCACGCAATGCATGGAATTTGCTGCCTCTAAAAGCTGGTATCAGACTGACATTGTCTGGTTTGATGCGAAGATGCTGTCGATTCATCCAATTTAGTGATGGTTCACTTGTTGTTCCTCGTCGTCTCTGCGCCCGGTATGCCACATCCTAGCAATTTCCCCCGTAGCAGATGAGCTCTGCCCAGCTTCCTGCAACCTCCTTTTCGCTCTTGGAGTCTGAAATGCTTCATCTTGTAGACTTCTCTGGATAATATGGCATTAATAGTTGATCCATGATAAGAAGGACTTCATCCAGAATGGGGCTCTGTCTGTCCACCTGCGCAAAGCACTATCCTTAGGGTCCACATGATGGTCTCAATTGCTGCTCATGGTGTCCAAGCCTGAATGAGCCCTTCCCGGCAAGATGAGAGCGAGGCTCTTGCGCAAACTGAGGATGGCTGTTTTAATTCATCTTCAAGAGTCTCGAACCATGGGAGGAATTGTTGGGATGACAGGGTCAGATCGTGATGGGAATCGGCCATCTGTAGACTGACTCCGAGCACCCCAACGGAGGCAGAAGAGGTTCACGTTGATCTGTTTATCCAGCTTTCACATGTCAGCATTGTACAGCATATATCAATCCCCAGCTCATTCTACGAGTACTAATTCCGTATGCGAGGCGTTTGAGCGCAGGGACGTTCTCAACAAGCTTCGAGAGTCTTAGCTGTCCCCCACAGCAGCTGAAGACCGTGATCCACTGGGCTCCATTATCGGATGAGCTCAACGCGGGGGGCTCCTTCAGCCATCAATGCCTTGATCCCCGTGCACGAGGATCCAGCATGAAGATGGAAAAGTGTTTGCTGGATTTCCTCAAGATTCCACTCACCGAGTCTATCATGACCGACATAGCATGAGGATTGATCATGGATTGATCATTGATGTCCATGTGTTCACATATTCCGTCTCCTCTAGGGTAGCTCGGTGATGGAGCGATTGATGGAATTCAATCGGGGGAAGCAGCGACTTGTGATGTTGCCAACCTCCCCAGGAAGGAGGCACAGGCACCTCCTTCCACGAGTTACAGGGAACCT
The DNA here is from genome assembly GCA_003055145.1 of Escovopsis weberi. NCBI lineage: Eukaryota > Fungi > Ascomycota > Sordariomycetes > Hypocreales > Hypocreaceae > Escovopsis > Escovopsis weberi. Next base: position 1,508,836 of record NIGB01000006.1, read on the forward strand.
GTCAGGGGAGCTCCAGGGCGGCCAATCAGATCGAGCCGGCCCAGCACATGCGGCAGTTACAGGCAAGAGCGTCCCACGAGGCGAGCCGCGGCGCCGGTACCTGCTGCTCCCGCACGGTCTGCATACAGTCGCGCGTACCTCTTGATCCGAATTGGCAAGTACGGAGTACGGAGTACTCGTACCGGCAACAGGCTGCCGCGTCTCTCTGGCATCAAAGGCTCCAACTCCAACTCCAACTCCAACTCCAATTTCTCACCACCACCAACCCCAAACGTGTCACCACGCTCACCAACCCTCTCGCCGGTCTCGCCTTTCGAGCTAAGATGCCACCCTGACTCAATGCCAATCGTGTGCTCCCCGTGAGCTTATGGCCCGTCTCTTCATCTTGAAAAGTCCCGCCACGGAATCGCGGCATCCCTGCAACCCCAGCCGCTAGACGCTTCGGGCGACCCCTCCATGAAGCAGCGGATGATCCGAGGCGTGTTCCTCAGATCTGCCCGGCTTTCGAGGAGACCATTCAACAACTCGGCCAAAGAAGGAACCCACCAAAAGGCCATCCTTGGAGCTCGTGGACACAATCATAGGCCCATGGTGCTTCGCCCGGCATGTGATTCGCTCATTGGTGTCGCGGCCTCCAGAGTCGCGGACCCTGCCAGCTTCGGTATTCGGATCCTTCCAGGAGGCTACGGAGTACCTGTACAGGTATCACCAACACCTCCAAGCTCCGTACGGAGTTCTTCCCAACCGGTTCTCCCGCGGGCGTGTCTTCCCGCGGTCCCTTCAGGGGACATCTAGATGAGATGGCGGCAGCAAGCTCGCATGAGAGAATGTGCGGCTTCGATCTCCTCGGCATTGGACGCCTCGACAAGGTGCTGTCCCAACCGAGCCGTTGCCTTGGACTGCTCTTCGACAGCTTGCTGCAGTCGTTCCAGTACTCGAATGAGCTGCAGCAAATTTCGAAAGCCACGCTGCAGAAGCAATGCTGAATGCGGCAAAAACCTGGGGAGCAGAGCTCGATTACTCATTGGGTATGTGCTGCTTGCTTGCATGGGGAACATCCATGGATGTCTTCAGGTGGGAACGCTACTGCTAGTCGAGGCGCAAGGCGTCTCCTTTCTTCTTCCAGATCCCGAGTTCTATTCGTACCAGCGGGCACATGTATTCACTCCCGAAATACCAGGCTAATATATAAACAGGTTCAACCATGTCCCCGGTCCTCCGTCTTCTTGTGCTCTTGGAGTCCTTCCCCTTCTCGTGACTCCGCCTCTGCCCCTCCATATCAACTTGGAGCTCTTGACCTTCAGAAGAATCATCATCACCATCACCATCTTCTGTTACTCTCTCCCCCTCAAGTCGACCCCTTCTCGACAATGAGAGAGTACCATGGCTTTTCCTGTATATCCCCCAACTCCTCTTTAGTCCCCATCTCGAGCCCTTCGAACGACGATGCTAATAAATGATCTTTTAGGGTGGTAACATTACGCCTTATGGCTCTGAGAATAAATCATTATACGTTGGCGTTGCAGCCAGTCTCATCGGAGGCATCTGCATCCACAGTCTGATGGCGAAAAGGGGTGACGGACAGGGCGAAGACGCACCGGGCCTCATCAACTCCTTCTGCCTCTTCTTTTACTCGTGCTTCATCAAGCCGTTCCAGGGCAATTCCAAGGCTTCCCAGCAGGATGCCCTCGAAAGCTTCTACAAGACGCAGGCCAGGGCATATGATGCCACACGCGGCGTCCTTCTCCGCGGTCGCGAGGACATGCTCGCCCTCGTGGCAGCGCAGCTCGAGTCCAAGGCCCAGACGGTGAACCCGCCCAAAGCGGCCACAACTGGGCGCAACACCAAGCGAATTTGGGTCGATGTGAGATTGCAAAGCTTTCCGCCCCCTCAGCCTGCCCAATGTGCTCATGCAGTTCCCAGATTGGCGGCGGCACCGGTTGGAACATTGAGGCCATGTCTCGCTTCGTCGACGTCCCTACCTTCTTCTCCAGCGTCTACCTGGTCGACTTCTCCCCTTCTCTTTGCGAGGTCGCAAAGAAGCGCTTCAAGAGACTTGGCTGGCAGAACGTCCACGTCATCTGCCAGGACGCTCGCCAGTTTCGCCTTGAGGAATACGAGCCAGACATGCGGACGCCTTCGAGCCCACCGCAATCTCCAAAGTCCAACAACCTCGCCCGCCTCACCCGCCTCACCCAGCAGGATGAGGTCAAAGTGGGCGCGGACCTTGTCACCTTCTCCTACAGCTTGTCAATGATTGTAGGTCTCGGACAACCACCCCACCCTCCAAGCCTTTCACACAGTGAGCGTTCTTGACGAGCTAATTGCATGCCTGCTATAGCCTGATTACTACTCGGTCGTTGATTCTGTGACATCTCTCCTTGCTCCTCAGGGGATCCTGGGCGTCGTTGATTTCTATGTTCAGAATCAAAACGACTTCTCTTTCCGAAACTACACCGGTGGTTTGGTGAACCGCCACGTCAACGCCTTATCGCGCATGTTCTGGCGTGCTTGGTTCGACTTCGATCGCGTGGATCTCGAGCCAGGCCGCCGCGACTATCTCGAGTACAAGTTCGGCACTGTCCTTAACTTCAACTTCCGCAATCGTGCACTGGGCTACATTCCGTACTACGTTTGGGTTGGGTGCCGTCGACAGCCATACCTGCCGTCCTGTCTGCCTCATGAGATCATTGAGCGCATCGACGCCATGGCGACGGAATCCCCCTATCTGCGCCCAGCGAACCAGGGGGATGCTCTGGCCCGCGCTGTCGAGAGAGCCGCGCCGGAGATCCGCTCAAAGGCTTTTGTGGCCGCCACCCAGAATCAGTCTGCCAGATTGCCCCTCCCTTCCTCGTTCTATCAGAATCATCACTGGCGCATCTATTACGATGACAAACTAAAGAAGCACACCCAATTCAATGACGAGTACATCTATGCCTTCACTTGGGAAGACGCCCGCGTCGACGAGCGACTGCTGAAGCTTGGCCCTGACGACAAGGTCCTCGCCATCGCTTCTGCTGGAGACAACATCATTTCCTATCTCGCTCAGAGCGCTGCTCGTGTGCATGCAGTGGATCTGAACCCCAGTCAGAACCATCTCCTGGAGCTCAAGGCCGCTGCATACACTGCTCTTCCCTACGAGGATTTCTGGAAGATCTTTGGGGACGGGAAGCACCCCGAGTTCCGCCATCTCCTGCTCACCAAGCTCTCCCCGCATCTCTCCAGTCGCGCGTTCCAGTATTGGCTCAAGAACGCCGACACCTTCCAAAACGACAAGGGATACGGCCTCTATGATACTGGAGGCTCGCGTCATGCCATCCGCTTCTTCCGCTGGATGACTAAAATCTTCGGTCTGCAGTCCGCTGTTCAGAGGCTCATTGGGGCCAAGACCATGAACGAGCAGCGCGAGATCTGGCGCAGCAAGATCCGACCGGTGCTGCTGTCCAACTTCATCTGCAACCTTGTTGTTTCGCAGGAGAGCTTTCTCTGGGCCGCTCTCGGCGTGCCCAAGAATCAGCTCGCCATGATTGAGCAAGACCATGCCAAGTCTGACCTCGTCAGGCAAGGCAAGGCGAAGAACTCTCGCTCGCACGCCATCTGGCACTACATGGTCAACACCCTCGACCCTGTGGCCGAAAAAACACACATCGGCGTCGACAACCCGTACTACTATGTCAGCATGACCGGAAAGTTCTCCCGCCAGTGTCCGCCTCACTACCTTCGACCGGAGACGCATGCCAAGCTATCCCGCCCCGGAGCGTTGGACGGTCTGCGCATCCACACCGACGAGCTCGAGGAGGTCATCGCGCGCATCACCCCGGGCAGCCTCACCGTGATCGTCATCATGGACAGCATGGACTGGTTCGACCAGGGCTCCTACGCGGCCGCCGCGCAGATCAGCAAGCTCAACAGGGCGCTGCAGATCGGTGGCCGCGTCCTCCTCCGGTCGTCTGCACTGACGCCCTGGTACGTCAAGGTGTTCGAGGCTCATGGCTTCACTGCGGTGCGCCACGGCGCGAGGCTGGAAGGCGCGTGCATCGATCGGGTCAACATGTACGCCAGTTGCTGGATCTGCACCAAGTCGGGGAACCTGCCGCCGCCTACCCCTGAAATGGACAGCATGGTTGCCCCTGAAATCTCCAGTCTCACTATCTGATGGGCCAACCCCCTGAGATTGGTTTCACCGTGGATGCCGACGCCTGTTCGGCTGTTTCTCTTTTTTTTTTTTTTTTTTTTTTTCGGCAAAAGGGTACGAAGGGATGAACATGGAGGTATTTCTGGCTATATCTTGTTGTTTACTGGATTTCATAGCCGAGGCTCAGAATGAAACTCAAAGGCTTTCAACCTGGGCCACTGTTCACAATGCGTGATTTCTTCCATTGAGGAGCGCGGAATGCGCCTCGCAACAGCGATATATCGGTCTTGGCAGAGTACGATCAGTACAGTCGCTCAGCAAGCCGAGGAGTTGACCATGCTGAACAGAGGCTTCATGACCGGACATTGACGTGGAAGATTGCCATCGTTTGATAAAAGGAGACAAAAGTCGTCCAGTGCTATGGAGCCTTGCGAATTCGTCTCACAAAGTAATAGCACCAGTCCCGTGATTTCATGACCGATCACAGCGCATGCGCACATCGACCAGCAAAACTTGGAGGGGACGAATCCCACGTGTATTGTCCGGCACTTCTATCCAGCGGGCACAGCCCTCGTCCCATCCGTGCTCAGATCCTCTTTGACTTGTCTTGTATCTTTCTTCTTTTGGTATCCCCCCCCCCATCCCAGCAAATCACGCAATGCATCCATCTCCACGCGAGAGCTCGCGGCTCAAGCCTTCCATACGCGCTTGATGGCCTCGGTGACGCCGACGTCATTTGTCTCGAACTCGTAGAGGCCCACGCCGACGGTGACGGTCGCAAGATTGAGCGCCCACCAGAAGAACTTGTGCAAGCCTGGGTTGGAGCGCTTGGGAACGTAGTCGATGATGCAGGACTGGAAGCCGAGGTGGGAGTGCAGCAGGACGGCGGAGCACAGGACGGCGTCCATGGTCGGGTTGAGGGAGCCGGCGGCGAAGGGGGCGACGGAGAGGGGCACGAGGCCCGCGGCGAGGAGGCGCTCGAAGGTCCAGTGGTAGGAGCCGTGGGCGGCGTTGGGCTTGGGGAAGGTGGTCGGGTCGTTGACTGCGCGAGGAGAGCGGGGGGGTTCAGGTCAGCGAGCGGCGCGGGGCATTGGATGGGGGGTGTGGTATATCGCAGCGGGGGCGGATCGTGTACCTGAGCCTTCAATCTTCTCTGTTGGGAGCAATATGGTCAGCGCGAGGACGTGGAGAGATGGCATGGGTGGAGGGTGGGAGACGCACGCGGGCCGGGGGAGATGAGGGCGGATCGCGGGCTCGAGGTGTGGAGGGCGGCGGCGGCTCTGGGGATGGTGCTTCGGAGGGCGGGAGTGGCGGCACTCCGGGCGGACAGGGCAGACTGCCGCAGGAGAGAAGGGCGCATGATGGAGGCCATGATCAATTCAGGTATGCCGCAGGATCGGGTGTTCGCTGGCTCGATCCGGGTGACTGCACGGCGCGCCGAGTCGATTCGAGGTTTCTGGATGTCGGAGCGGCGAAAGGTGGATGTATCAATGGAGTTATGGATGGATGTCTTTCGAGGTCGGAGCAACGGCTTATTTGCCGAGGATCTCGAATTGCAGAGCCTGTGATTGGCCGATTCGGAATCATGCACGGGTTCGAGGTCGGAGACGGAAAAATGTATGACCGATGCTGTCTGTGAGGGTCGCTTCCGATTGGCCAGAATGGCGGAAGAGGTCGCATGTTGAAGCTGCCGCGAAGGAAAAAAAAATATATATGGGATTTTAATAGTGGCATCACTCAAGGTGGATGACTTGCGCGCTGCTCGGTGCATACGCTGGCTTGTTGAACGGAGCACCTGTATGCGCTTGACAATCCGAATGTGAGAGCTCGCGCGCGCTTGGCTGGGGACTGGGCTTTCTTTCCTCCTTCTTCTGGTCCTATCAAGGGCCGCCACCTCTGAGAACCCCCTCCACAATGGCTCCTCGGATGGCATCGATCGCGACGGCACTGCTGCGGCCAAGGCTGCCTGCCTCACGACAAGCAACCGCTGCCACATCGCTGGGCAATGCCTGCAGGCGGTGCATCTCCACGTCCTGGCTGAACAAGACCGCGCAGGGCGAGGCGCGATGGAGGCTCAGGGCAGAGAAGATCCAGAGCGGAGAGGTACGCCACACGTGGGATATTCTGGAGGAGCGAGGCTACATCAAGGATGTGGCGGGGTATGTCCAAGTCGCGCGATCGCAATCCTCTTGATGCCGGAAGCGCCAGGGCCGTCTGACACCTTCTCGTCGCAGTAACCCCAAGAAGATCAAGGAGCTCATGCGGGTCAAGCGCATCGGCGCCTACGTCGGCGTCGACCCCACGGCCGAGTCGATGCACGTCGGCCACCTGCTGGCCATCATGCCGCTCTTCTGGCTGTGGTTCCACGGGTATCCCGCCGCGACGCTCATCGGCGGCGCGACCGCCCGCATCGGCGACCCCACGGGCCGCCTCAAGGACCGCGACCCCCTCTCCAACGCCGACATCTCCAAGAACATCACGAAGCTGCACTACCAGCTCACGAGGCTGTGGTTCAACGTGCAGAACCTGCGCCGCAAGTACGAATACGAGGACGACTGGGCCGCGAAGCACCACCTCCTCAACAACAGCATGTGGCTGCAGGGCCTGACCATGTACGACTTCACCAAGAGATTGGCGAGGCACATGAGGCTCGGGCCCATGCTCAGCCGTGAGACGTGAGTGCTGCTGCTGCTGCTGCTGCTGCTGCTGCTGCTGCTGCTGCTGCTGCTGCTGCTGCTGCGATCCCCCCTTTTTTTTCCCCGCAAAAAACCCTGACTGCAATCATGCTGACCGACTGGCCGCGGGACAGGGTAAAACGCAAGATGACAGAGGGCGATGGCATGTCGCTGAGCGAGTTCATCTACCCCCTGCTCCAGGGCTGGGACTTCTGGCACGTCTACAGCAAGCTCGGCATCCAGATGCAGATCGGGGGCTCGGACCAGTACGGCAACATCATCGCGGGCATCGAGTCCCTCAAGACGATCCGGGAGAGCGAGGAGGCGCCCCACATGAAGATGCCGTCGGACTGGAAGAACGAGCCCATCGGGTTCACGGTGCCGCTGCTCACGGACTCGTCCGGCGCCAAGCTCGGCAAGTCGGCCGGCAACGCAGTCTGGCTCGACGAGTTCAAGACGACGCCGTTTGAGCTGTACGGCTACTTCATGCGGCGGTCGGACGAGGAAGTCGAGAGGTTCCTCAAGCTGCTCACGTTCCTGCCCCTGGCCAAGATCGAGCTCCTCATGGCGGAGCACCGCACCGACCCGTCGAAGCGGGTCGCGCAGCACACGCTGGCGTTCGAGGTGCTGTCCCTCGTGCACGGCTCGCAGAAAGCCCTGCAGGAGGCGCAGCAGCACCAGTTCCGCTTCGGCGGCGAGCTGCCGACCATCGTCAAGGACCCGGCCGAGGAGAGCGGCATCGTGACGCCCAACAACGCGCCGCGCAGCGACATGCAGCTGCCGCGCTCGGTGCTCAAGCTGTCCCCGGCCAAGATCCTCTTCGCCACGGGCCTGGTCAAGAGCATCGGCGAGGGCCACCGCCTCGTCGTCGAGCAGGGCGCCTACGTCGCCGCGCAGCCCGGCCAGATGCGCGGCCTCGTGCCCGGCAACCTCTCCTGGACGCCCATCAAGCTCTGGTTTCCCGAGGAGACGGAGCGCTTCGTCCTCGACGGCAAGCTCCTCATCCTGCGCAAGGGCAAGCACAACGTGCGCATCGTCGAGCTCGTCAGCGACGAGGAGTGGGCCGCCAGCGGTCTCGTGTACCCGGGCCAGCCGTTCACGGGCGTCGTGAGGCAGATCAAGGAGGAGCTCGCGCGCGAGGCCGAGGCGCAGGGGCGGACCTTGACCGCGGAAGAGGTCACCAAGGAGCTCAAGAACCGGGGTCGGACCCTGAGGGTGGCCAACAACCCCGCGATCGAGTTCCCCAACAAGCCGGAGCGGCGGGGTCGTTCGTGGGACAGGACGGATAGGCAGCAAGACCGTCGGGCGCCTCGAAAATGGGACCGGTAAAATAAACGCAAAAAATGATGTTCTATAGCGCTGCATCTTTTCCCCTCTCCTCTGGTTTGTGTAATTTAGGGGGTTCGCTGCAAATTTTCGGTAGACAATCTCATGTATGATCAATGAATAGAGAAAATAACCATATAATCTCACGCCATCGATGCAGTTGATTCAACCGGAACATGCCAAATGGGTTCCCATTTATTATGGATGAGATTTGAGAGGGAAGGTGTCCTGACTCCCCCATTGAAGGTGTTGAGTTAGGACGGCATTATCGATACAAAATGGTCAAGTCTCCCCTCGGGACAGGCAGAGACTTGAGCCTCTCCATGATCTGGGCGTTTGTCATGTTCTGCTCCGTGATGATCTGGTCGAAGTGGTGCGCGCCGTCGGTGTACTTCTGTATCGGGTCGCCGCCCTCGAGGGGCCTGCTCTGGCCCGTGGCCAGCGCGGCGAGGTACTGCTTGGAGACGACGTACTTGTGGACGCGGTAGAGGCAGCCCTTTATGACGCCGAATTGGACGAGGCGGCGGACGTCGACGTGGGCCATGACATCGAAGCCGGCCTCCTGGTGGGTCATGACCCACTCCTTCATGCTCTTGGCCGGGGAGAAGGACATCATGAGCTTGACGAGCATGAAGTTGCTGACGCGGACCCTGCCGTGGGAGACGTAGCCGGCGCACTCGTCGACCATGCCGTCGACGTTGCGGATGAAGTCGTGCACGCCGGGCCGCGGGGCGTAGCAGGCGGCGAAGAAGAAGATGTCGAGCAGCAAGATGGTGTCGTAGTAGAGCAGGTGGCGCAGCGCGTTCTTGGCCAGGTCGAGCGAGACGGCGGCCTCGTGGGCGATGCGCCGGACGTCGGAGACGCCGTCGATCTTGGAGATGACCTTGGTGAGGGTCAGGTCCCAGGTCGGGTCGATGATGTCCGCGAACTTGGTCTTGGCGACGGGGACGTGCCAGCCCTTGACCAGGGGGGGCTCGGGGTGATAGGGGAAGAGCTTCATATTGAGGGTGTTTGCTTCGTCTGTTTTTTTTTTTTTATTATCAGCACAGCACTTGCCATATTATGCCTCCTTTTCCTCCTCCCCTTCTTTCCTAATCCCCTCGCCAAAGAAGAGTCAGTAAGGTGAAGACGGCTTACCAACGGGAATCATGCACTCTCCGTAGTTGTTCAGGTCCTCCTTGACAATCTCCAGCAGGCCCTGGATCGGCCTCCTCGCCGCGCCGGCCCCGTCGCCGGGAGCCTTGCCCTCGTTGAGGCTGAGGAACTCGTCCTGCTTCTCCATCTCGGCGAACGTGGACGCGAAGATCCTCACCACGCGCTCGTACGGCGTCTGGTCCAGGTCCGCCTCGACGATGAGGCCGAAGTTGAAGATGAACTCATTGCGCGGGTACTTTGGGTCGGCGATGACCACGGGGAAGCCCAGGATGGTGTACTTGCCGTCGGGCGAGTTGACCGTCATGTACCGGTTGCGGAAGTCCTGGCGCGGGATGATGTATTCCTGGAGGACGTCGAAGTCGACGAGCGGGGTGCGCGAGGGGCTGCTCCTATCGATGTCGCTGGAGGTGCTGGCCGGGTCGGATGAGAGGGGGGCGATGCAGCCGGGAGGGGATTGGGCCACGATCTTGGGCCCTGGGGGAGAGATGATAGGGTCAGTCTCGGTTCGCGATGGCCTTGGGAGGTTGGGTGGATCAATCAATGGAAATGAGTTGTGTGGTCACCTTCTTGGGGGAAGAATCTGGCATAGAAGATGCCCTGAATCATGATGAGATTGGCATGCTCGGGATGTCGTTCATCGGGTGAGCGTGACCTGTAAAGAGCATTGAGAAGCACAAGGTGGATGAGAGGGGAAAAGGTTGGCCTCGATGAGTGAAGGGATGCTTGATGGATCAATGTTGATGAGTGAGCGATGAATTTCTGGCGGCGGCGATGATGCGTCGAGACGAAATGCACACATATGACGTGCTTGTCGAGATCGTCTAGGGTAGTTGTTTTCAGAGTGGCACATAGTATGTACATATGCACGTCGTCAATGCACCCGCATCTCGCAACACAGAGCTTGATCGTCAAAAAAGGGCACATACGAATACGAAGAGACGATGATTTTTTGGGGCATTCGACGGCGGACTCAACGAGGACTTCAAGAATATCGACAACTCTTCTGCTCCATCGAGTTTCATTCAGTTGCAGGTACGCTGGCGATGAGCTGATGCCTTGAGATGCTATCCATATAGTCCAGAGAAATCCAAGAACCGTCACATACGACCATAGGCAGTGGAGAACTCGGGGTCCCGTCCGCTCCCCCATAGATAAGCCACTGACCGGCAGATTAGTAGTTGGGTGGGTGACCACCAGCGAACACCGGCTGTTGTATGTTTACATTTTTTTTTTCGTCAAGTTTTTCTTTTCTTTCTGGTTGTATGGCTGAGGTCTTCATGATGGTCACTTCAAGCTCCCAGACTTGTGCCACTGCCCCTTTCAAAAGTCCACTCGAGATGCCACTTCAAGCAAGAATGGATGAGCCTGCCCAATGTAACCCAGTCCATTGCGGCCAAAAGGACCGGGAAACGCTTCTCACGGAGGCTTCGCCATCGGAGGCGCCGACAGATTAGCCGTGGGAGATCAGTCGATATCTTGAATGACCGGCAGATCGTGAGAGACCGGGCGTGTGGAACGACGGACCCAGCTCTGCTCATCATCTCCCCGCATCATGGCGGCTCCTTTGACGTCAAGTCCCGCCGTCTTCGCCATTGCCACCGCCCCAGACAGGGAAGAGAAGCCCACTGTTGCCAATCTCATTGTCCCATCCGGCGGGATATCCATCGTCATCGCTGAGGCCGGGACGCTGGCGAGACAGAAAGAGGCTGTATGGAATACAAGTAGAAGGGCATGTAAGCGATCCCAGCCGTCGAGTGCGTGCTGGACCGGTAGCACGATGTCATCCATTCCTTGCTGCCATAGTTCGGACCGTCATCCAGGTTTGGGATGATGTGATGCCCGTGCTGGCACGCTCACGGCCCACGGTGTCTGTCCAAGATTTGCGAATGGCCTCCCCCGATCTCGGCACCGGTTCACATTTGTGATCGAACTCGCTCATCCTGTTGAGCCTGGTTGAAAAGAATGACGATAGCCAGAGAAAGGCGTCATTCAAGAGAATGGGGAAGGGGGAAAGCGATTGATGTGTTGTCTGCCCAAGAGCCTGGCTCGATGACCGAATCGAGGCTCCGCCGGCCTCTGATCGGCCAATGCCTTCACTTTATATCATTGTCCAGCCACGGAAACGGCTTGGCAGAACAAATCTGAACCGACAGTCGGCACTCATGAGGTCTCAGCTTCTCCAATGCGCTCCTGTCCGCTGACTCCACATCCCTTTGAAGATCCCAATTAGAACGAGCAGGCAGTGGCAGGTGGTCCTTGGCCACGACCACGTCCCTGCAGGCACACAGATGGATGGATGAATGGATGGATGGATGTATAGCCTCAAACGGTAATCTGTACCAGTAGTACTAGTCGCCTATGCTCCGTGCTGTACGGTGTGATGTGTACGGACAGGATACGGACAGGGTGTTGATGCGAGCGAGCGAACGAGTATAGGACCCCGCCGGTCACTGGCTGACCCACGGCAGTCTCAAGATGGATGGCTCTTTGTTCCAAGAAGTCTGGGCGCTGCTCGGGAGGCACATTGCAGGGTCCTATGTATGAGCCTGGTTCATTAGCATGGATGCGAACTGCCCGACATCTTGGAGGTCCAGAGAAGAGGAAATGAAGAAAGATGGTAGCAAACAAGTTCCTGACGTCGTGGGAACAGGCGAGGAAGAGGCAAGGACAAGAGCACAAATTAGGCAACGCCTTTGGGGACATTCCATTCCCCGTCGAGCATGAAGCTCCTCTTGGATGGAGATTGGACCTGGACAAGCAAGAGACGTGGCAACGTCGATGACCTCACAGATCCTGCCCGTTTCCTCCCATCGCCCAGGGAGAGTTTTCCAAGCTTTGATTCCCGTTCTTCGCAAGTGTGGGCCGGCGTGTCTCCAGCGAATGGATCTTCCCTCTGGACGACCGAGACGTCAGACCAGGTCTTCCAATCGCTTGGCCTCGCTGCCTCTCGTGCAACCGGGTGGGCGGCGGTCTCGAGCAGATTCTCGGGCCAGCAGTTGATCTTGCGCGCCCCGAGAGATACTTCGAGAGGGGTGTCATCGCCCGAGGCGCGTCGCTCCCGGAAACCCATGGACCTACTATAGTAGTAGTCGGTGTTGATGAACCTGATCAACCCCCATGGGATTGATGGATCATGGATGAGCTCCACGAAGGCGGCGGCGAAGGTGCTAAGGACTGGGGACAGTGCGGGGATGGCAGTGTAAGATCGAATATCGCACGGCTCGGGTCACACAGTGCGGATTCGCGAAACCAGGGCGGTCGATGACATCCATCCATCCATGCCGACGATCAGCTGCAGGGCTTCGGCGCACATGCGCTCACGACCAAGGAAGATCCCAGGCCCTGCTGCGTATCTTGTCTACAGGTATGTCCTCTCGTCCTCTCTCTTGTCTCTTCAGTTTGCCATGCATGGCCGTCCTCTCGCCCTCGCCCCCGCCCTCGCCCTCGCCCTCGACTCTCTGCGCGACCATGGCAGGCGGATCCTGGTCTCCGCCCCGTCTGGTGCTCGACATCCCGACTGACGTGTGTCTCCTCCCCAGCAGAGAACCGTCATACCGGTCGCTCGAGAACATGGGACGGGCCTTGGGGTCCTTGGGGTCCTGAGTGTTCTTCACCGGTTCCTGTTCCTGCAGCGCAATGCAGAATCACCATCATCGTGCGGCGCGTACGCCTTATTCTGTCCCATGTGGACTCGCTACCTTCGAATGACCTCTACCCTCCCCCCAAAAAGGAAGCAGAGCTCCTGCAAGGAGTCGACATGGGGAGACATCATGGGACGGGCATTGGTCGCAACCTCGCCCCATTTCTTATCTGGAAGAGGGCCCTCACGGCGCCGATCATCTCGCCCCGGGGAAAAAAGGGGGGGGGGGGGGGTTGTTGAA
>NIGB01000006.1:1528885-1548069 GCA_003055145.1 Escovopsis weberi
TGGGGTTCTTGAACTGACAGCTGAGCGAGAAGGGGGGGGGGGGGGGGGGGAGGGTGTCAGGGGGCAGGGGAGAGGAGGGGGGGGGGGGGAGTGGGGGGGGAAGAGAACATAGAAAGGCAGATTGCGAGACGACTCGCACTACCTTATAGTCATGCTGCTACGTTCAGTCACATTCCATGGTCTTCATTGCAATGCCTCTTTTTTATTTACTTTTTTTTTCTCGCTTCTAGGCGTTTTCTTCTTTTTACTTATTTCATCGAGATTTGTTTTTACATCAGGGACGACATGAGGGAGTTCTGGACGTAGGCCTGTGAGGGATTGTTAGAAAATAAAGGCGTCGGGGGTCAAGGGGAAAAGAACAACATGAGCACATACCATAGGACGGATGTTCGGGTGCGGGACGGCATCGAATTGCTCGAACCTGAGCTTGTAGTCGGGGCCGATGTTGATGTAAGCGCCCCTGTTCTCCGTTGAGTCGCAGTACCTCGGGGCCGAGAAGACTGGAGACAAAAGCGTTAGAGGGTGACATGCCACGTCGTCCGATGCAAAACACAAGAGACAACAAGGCAGGCCTACCTGTGATGCACTTCCCATCGTGCTGCACCTCGTACCCGTCCATGCGCACTTCGTGACTCCGGATGACGGCCTCGAGTCCGTTGTTCTCGCAAAAACGCTTGGTGACGTCGGGACCAAACTGCATGCCGACGCCGCGCTTGCTGGGTCCTCGCCCAGGCTCCTCCTGAGGATCCGTCCAGAGCATCTCCATCATCAGGCCGGACTGGCCGGGCTGTCGCTGCCCGTGCCTGTTCAGCTTGCGAATATCATCCAGGGTGACCTTGTCGTCCGAGAACAGGCCGCCGTGGAGGACCAGGTATTTCTTCCCGATCAACGTGGCCAGAGCTAGCGCAGAGAAACTCTCCGAAAATAGCTTGAATACTCTGTGATTTTTTTTTATTTTGCAGCCCGGGAGAAAAAGGGGTTGAGGAGCGGTTTTGTCAGCTTACGTTCTGGTTTGAAACCCAAAATCAGGGGTAATCATGGCAGATGAGCGTGCCAACTTACCGTTCATTGTATTTGGCCTTGCACTCTCCCTCAAAGCCGTAGACTTTGTTCATGTCGTCCGTTTCGTGGTTTCCGCGATTCAAGAAGAAGCTGTTTGGTCGGAGCCATTTGTAGGCGTATAACAGGAGGGCGATCTCGGTCGACCAAGAGCCTCTGTCGACGAAATCGCCGTTGAAGAGGTACCAGTGCTTGTCGCTGGGAGCACCATTTCTCCTGAAAAGCTCCATCAAGTCGAAATATTGGCCTTTTGCGAATTAGACCAACTTGGCCAGAACAAAAGGGGTTGGAGGGGCAGGTTCCAGCGCATACCATGGGTATCACCGCAAACAGTCAGCTCAACGTCCTCGGGGACCTCGACCTCGACCATGGTCGGCTCGTCGTAGACGAGCTTCTTGACGGCTAGGATGATCTGGTAGACATATTTCCTGGCTATCGTCTTGCCGTTTTTGAACCTCTCCGTCATGTCGTCGATGAACTCCTGAGTCATCTCGGCCTCTAGTCGCACTCCATCGTAGCTGTCCTCGACGACCATGGAGTCGAGATCGAGGCCGACCGCGGCGGAGGCCTCTTCGCCGACCTCGATGGCGGCGAAGAAGGCCAGCTTGCGCACAATCTTCCTGCATTCTTCGAGCTTGAGCCGCGCATCCTTGTTGGCGGGGTCTAACCGGACACATTCTTTGAAGTCCTCGAGCGCCTCGCTCGGTTTCAGGATGGCGGCGCGGGCCAGGCCTCGTCGGAAAAACGCCTGTCTCGTTGAGAAAAAAAAACGCGATCAGTCCCGGCGTCCCATCGAATCCTCGTCATCTCGCATCTGCCAATATGTGTGTGTACCTTGACCAGCTTGGGGTTGATTTCGATCGCTTTCGTCGCATCGGCGATGGCATATCCGTATGCCTCGGTCTTGATGTGTGCCTGGAAGAGATGAAGAGGGGTGCTGTCAGTCACGGCTCCAATGTAGTAGATGATGTCGTTCAGAGCCACCTACTTGTGCTCTGTTTGTGAAGAATGCGGGCTCGGTGTCATCGGCGGCGATGGCCTTTGTGTAGAAGTCGATGGCCGTGGGCCAGTCCCCGGCCGCGAAGGCCTTGTTGCCCTGGTTCTTGAGGGCGACGGCTTCTGCAGACATGGCGATGTGTGTATGTATGTGCCTGTAGAGGTAGTAGTAGTAGTAGAAAGACGACCAGAAGGACTACTACGAGTAGTAGGGAAGAAAAAGATTGTGCGAAAGCGAGAGGTCCGATAACCCGGGCTCCAGTAGTATCTCCGCAGGACTGGACGTTGGAGGCAGGACCCAAGCAGTGGTGGTGAAAACGGGCAAGATCAAATGTTCCCTGCGGCTCCTCGCTCGTCTAGTAGTATTATCCTTGAGGACTCGGCCCGTGTTACGAAAGAAGGGAAAAATGATTGACGACGGGTTCTGGCGGCCCAAAGAAGGGAAACGATGACGAGATGGGATTTGATCAATGTTTTTTGACGGCATGAAGTTTTTTGGGGGGGGGGGGGGGGGTCTTCAAGCACAAGAAGAGCCGGGTTGATCCAGCACGCATTGAATGTTTGATAGTCGCTTCAGCTGTAGGGTAGGGATTGATGGATCTGCTTGAATCCCCGTGCAATCCAGCATTGAATGCACCCGCATGGAGGGGCTCGCCCGCTTCAGGATAAAACGAATGGAGCGGTTAAGCGTGCAGCCGTTGGGGCTGGCGAGGTGCAGTATCGATAGGAGAAGAGTGGGCCCACCGCCGATAAGGTCGGGTCTAGCGCGGGGTCCTTCAGGGCATGTTCACCACTGCGTCATGGGCCCCAACACCCCTGTGGCCTTCCAGGTTCGCTGCCAGGCGCGCCTACATGTACTCCGTACTCGTAGGTACATACATATCGGGCTGCCCCACCGGACGAGCTCGATGCTACGGAGTACCTACAGGTATTTCCACAATCAATGGATGCGCCTGTGCAGCGGCCTTGGCATCAGGGCCTTCTAGGTTAGGTCGGAGAGCGCGCTGACCGCTTACCTAATGCGGCGAGAACGGGTCCCCTATGTATTGATGGATTGACATCAACGATCAATTGATCAATTGTAATCTCGATTCAAGGCACTCCGTCATTCTTCTCTTCTCTCCATCAACTTCGTCTCGCTCCATCTGCCGTCCAGCTTTCCCATCTCTTTTCCCATTCACATCGTTCTCCGACTTCAGCACATGCTTTCCTGAGCGAGTCGGGCTTCCGCCGTCACCGCCGACATGGCGTCCACGCCACAGCCCTCGAGCGCCCTGGTGAGGAAGAGGACCGACACCGATCTCATGCCACCGCCCCCGCCAGCGAAGCGAATCAAGCGGCCGAAGCAGATCCTCGACGAGGACGACTACACCGAGGCGCTCTCGCAAATCATCGCGCGCGACTTCTTCCCGGGCCTCTTAGAGACGCACATCCAGCAGGAGTACCTGGATGCGATCGAGTCCAAAGACTCGGCGTGGATCTCCAGCGCCGGCCGCAGATTGAAGCAGGTCATGACCCCCGGGAGGAGACGCACCCCTGCCTTCGTGAGCGATGGCGGCCAGACGCCCTCCCACTACGTCGGCGACACCCCTGCCTCCTCGTCGGCTGGCCCCGTCGCCAAGGAGAAACCCAAGCTGGAGACGAACATGAGCCTCTCCAAGTTCCAGGCGACCTACACGAGCGAGGATAACGAGAGCTTCTATCAGCTCATCGACAAGCAGAACCAGAAGAAGGCGGAGAAATATGGCTGGCTCTGGAGAGAGAACAAACTGCCCTCGAAGCAGATGATTGCGCAGAAAAAGGTCATCGACGAACTCGCCAAGACGAGAAGCCTGGTCGACGATGGGTTCAAGAGAGACAGGCTGGCCATCAAGGACGCCGACGACCGGCCTGCGCGACCTGAGACGTGGAACGCGGCTCCCAAAAACGGGCTCATGTTCCAGCCCGACGGCCTCGAGGACGGCGTCGTGACCAAGGCGCAGCACGCCGAGGACGCGTCGCGAATGGCGCCGAGGTTGATCGTCTACGAGAACACACGAATGCCCCAACCCCATGTGCCGCAGAGGCCCCCGTCCCCGGGCTTGTCAGCGGTCAGGGACGCGATCGCGGGGAGACCGCGCCGACAGGACCAGGAATCAAGCCTCGTCGGCGGGGGCGAGACGCCAAGGGTCAACGGCTACGCCTTTGTGGATGATGAGGACGACGACGACAACGGGCCAGAAGCCCCCGGCTCGGTCCGGGTCATCGATCTCGGCCCCGGGATTGCGCATAATCCATTCAAGATCCAGGAGCAACGAAAGCGGGAGTCCCTCCATGAGCGCATGGTGGAGCGCATCGCCAAGTCCAAGAACGAATCGATACGCCACGGATTCACCGGAAAACTAGCCAAGGGAGAGACGCCCAGGTTCATGAGCAGCTCGCGCGTCTCCGGAAGCCTGACGCCTGCGGCTCAAAGGCTCCTCAGCACAATGGCCACGCCGGGGCGGGGAACACCAGGGGACACCTTTGGGCAGACCCAGCCTACCCCGATGAGACCGAGGGGCTCGCTTTTGAAGAGCGTCAGCAGACAGCCAAAACCGAAGTGAAGAACAACTGTTCTGTAGGTCCCTCTTGGGCGGCCTCTTACATGTACTTAGAGGCATCCTCTCCATCTCCTTTGTCCCGTTGTTTCAAGCGATTTCTCTATGGGCGTTGAATTGGATTATGATACACAAGCATCTCATCTTTTCTATTATACTCTTTTTCTTCTTCAACTACTGGCGTTGAGGGCCGTTGCTGGGAAGGCTTCAAGTTGTTTGGGTGCTGGTCGGAATACATGGGACTCAGCGAATTTGTTGATAATTCTCGCGTATTGCAATTCATTGAACATTCTATTTCAATACAAAATGAAGATTGAGGAGTGTTTAGTTCCATTGAGATCTGGTCTCGCATCCCTTGGAAAGTCCAGGCTCTTCAATTCTGGGAGGAGGAGGAGGAGGTTCCAAATAGTGAAACTCGGTTAAGTGCATACCATCTTTTCGACCGCATATCACGATTCATCTGCGGCATCGAGAATCTTCGACTTCCCTCCATCCAAACGAATGCGCGCCCGCCATCCGCCCACGGCAGCCTTCGCAAATTCTCAATGCCCGCATGAATGAGCCAGAGGCTGCGCAGCGCTCATGGGGCTCGTCGACTTCGCGATCGACCTCTCGGCAGTCATCAGGGCCTCCCGGTCAGTCGCATCCAGGCACGTCGCGCTCCGTGGCCGACAGCTCGATGCCTTCCGCAGCAGCCCTCGCGTCCCAGCCGATACCGTGAATCGGGTTGCGCAGGGCCAAAGGGGAGAAGAAGCACAATCTGGCGAGGGTTCTGAGTCTGGGAGAGATGGAATACCTGGCGACAAGAGCGTGGAGACTGGCCAAAGTGGCGAGGCGCATCTCGACTCGGTAGCGCCTGAGCCGACGACTACGACGACGACGACGACGACGACGACGACAGAAGCCAAGCCTGACGAGAAAATCTTTCGAGGCTTCAAGCAGGGCAAAGAAAATGTTCCCGGATCGAAATGGGATATCGCTCACATTCCCACTGCCGCGCCGACGATAGACCCTTCAGACCAGCCAGAGCTTCCGCCCGGGGTTGACGTGAATATCTTCCACACATCCCGAGGATCAAAAATACTCAAGTCGCTGCGGGAGGAAAGAAGAAACCAAGCGCAAGGGCAAAGATCCGGTGGAGAGTCTTTTCGACCAGCGAAGGAGCATCCTTTGAGGTATTGGCCCAGGCCGCCACCGGTCGAGATCGATGAAGCGGTTCCTGGTCCTTCAGCTCCTCCCGAGTCGGTATCCGAACAGGAGTCGAACGAGCCTGTACAAGAGCAAGAACCCACGAAAGACATTTCAGCTCCCCCTTCCAAACCAGCGGCGCCTCCATCACCAGACGAGACCGAGGCCTTGGAAGAAAAGCCGGCAACTACGAGCAGCGACGTGACTTCGCCCCCGGAGCCTCTGTCATCCAGCGCCCACGTCCACACGCTGCGGGAGTCCAAGGTTCCCGCCACCCGGTTCAGCCGTCTCATGAACTATGGCGGCCTGGCAGCAGGCCTACTCGGCGGGGCCATGACGGAAAGCTTCAGCAGGGCTCTCGGCGGAGGAGGCCAGGGGTCTGTCCTGCTCAGCCCGGGCAACACCGAGAGACTCGTGGCGAAGCTGTCCAAGATGAGGGGCGCTGCCCTGAAGATCGGGCAGATGATGAGCTTCCAGGACTCCAAGATGCTGCCGGGCCCGATACAAGAAGTGCTGCAGCGAGTGCAAGACCGGGCCGACTACATGCCCTCGTGGCAACGGGACCGGGTCCTCACCGCGAATCTCGGCAAGGACTGGCGAGACCTGTTTAGCGAATTCGAGGAGAAGCCCATCGCCGCGGCGTCGATCGGTCAGGTCCACAAAGCCGTTCTCAAGTCCAACGGCAGGCGCGTGGCCGTCAAGATCCAGTTCCCCGGCGTGGCTGACTCGATCAACTCCGACCTGGACAACATCGGCATTCTCCTGGCGGCCACGAAGCTCCTCCCCAAGGGCCTCTACCTGGACAAGACGATCGATAACGCCAGGCTCGAGCTGGGCTGGGAATGCGACTACGAGCGGGAGCTCGAGTGCGCGGCGCGGTACAAGGAGCTTCTGCGAGGGGACGAGGAAGACGTCTTCATGGTGCCTGACGTGTACCCGGAGGCCTCCGGCAAGCAGGTCCTGACCATGGACTTCCTGGACGGCATCGGCGTGACCCGCGTCAAGTCCTTCACCCAGGAGCAGCGCGACTGGATCGGGACGCAGCTGCTCCGCCTCTGTCTGCGCGAGATCACCCAGTTCAGGTTCATGCAGACCGACCCCAACTGGACCAACTTCCTCTACAACGCCGAGACGAACAAGCTCGAGCTCCTCGACTTTGGCGCCTCGCGCGAGTACCCGGACGAGTTCGTCAAGCCCTACGTCCGTCTGCTCGAGGCGGCATCGCGGTCCGATCGGCTGGGGATCGAGCAATTTTCCCGAGACCTGGGATACCTGACCGGCCACGAGAGCAGGATCATGCTGGACGCTCACGTCAAGTCGATCCTCACCTTGGCCGAGCCTTTCCTCGGATCAGCCCCCGAGGTGTACGACTTCAAGGACCAGACCATCACGGAGCGTGTCAAGGCGCTGATTCCGGTGATGCTCCACGAGCGCCTGACGCCCCCTCCCGAGGAAACATACAGCCTCCACCGCAAGATGAGCGGAGCGTTTCTCCTCTGCGCCAGGCTCGAGAGCAAGGTTCCCTGCAGGCAGCTGTTCCTGGAGTCTGTCACCCAGTCAGGCTTTGTAGATGGCTAGATACATGAGGCTGCTCCTCAGGGGATTCGGTCTCTGAAAATCGACGACGAAAGACGCAGCTTGGATAGGTGGGACTTGTATGTACGATATAGTATTGAAGATATAGTATGAAACGCTACTAGAATAGAATAGACTCCAGAGACGATGAAGCAGAAACACAACCAACATGAATCCATGCTAATGCCGCCTCCTCTCCAAGGAAATCAGCTCCTTCTTCTCCTTGGACGCGACCTTCTTCCTCTTCCTCTCGATCGCGCGGTCGACCTGGCCCTTGCTCATCCCCTCGAACCGCTTCACCAGCAGCTGCTTCTTCCTCTCGCTCTCCTTCAGGTAGAACGGCTTCTTCCCCTGCGCCACCAGCTCCTTCTCCCTCCTGCGGTGCTCGTCCAGCACCCGCGCCTCCTCCTCCCTCTTCAGCCGCGCCTTCTTCTTCGACTCCATCGACAGCAGCTGCCGCTTGAGCGCCTCCTTCTCCTCCGCGCCCTTGGTCTTCTTGATCTGCGCGCGCAGCTCCGCCATCTCGCTCTCGCGGTACTCGTCCAGGAACGAGTACGCCTTGGCGATCCGCGCCTCGTCCACCCGCCCCGCCAGCGCGTCGAACCGCGGGTCCCGCGCCTTGCGCCGCGTGTCCGCGATGATCTCCCGCCGCCGGCTGACGGGCTTCTTCGAGCTGACCTCCTGCGGCGCGTGCTTGGACGAGCGCTTGAGGTCCTGCTGCTGCTGCTGCTTCCTCTTCTCCGCCGTGCTGCTGCTGCCGTCCTTGGCGCCCCGCTCGGGCCGCTTGTGCGAGTGCTCCGGGGGACCGTCGGGGTCCGAGGCTTGGCTTGCTTTCCGTCGTCGCTGGGAGGCGGGGAGGCTCTCCTGGGCGCGGGCTAATGCGCCGAAGGAGATGGAGGCGAGGGGGCCGTCGTGCGCGCTGCCGTCATCTTGATCAGAGGCCTATGATGTTTCGTCAGACGATTTCTTAGAGGTATGGGACCCTCCATGGGACTCACAGCGTCAGAGTCATTGTCGGAGCCCGTGTCGTCGGCGTCTTCGGACGCTTCTTCGTCTGCGGATGCTTCGCTCGCGCTGGGGTCTGCGCTGGCCTCGGGCTCCCAGTCCTCCTCGCGCCGGGCGCGGACCCGCCTGTCAAGGCCCAGGGCCGTGGACTTTCGCTTTGTCGACATTTCTCCGCAGCTCTTGTCTAACGCCAAAAGAAGATCGACGACGGACTCGCCATTCAACCTCCAAGTCGCCAGAATCGAAATGGATCGTCACATCAACTTCCCTTATCGATAAGAAAAAATATCTTGATCGGTTAAATCAATACAGCATTGGGTTTATGCATATATGCATATAACCGATATGGCGGGGCAGCCTGGTGGCTCGACGATCCTGGCAACTTTTTTCATGCAGCCAAAACAACGACGGGCCATTCAACTTCTCCACCGAGCCACGCGCCGCTGCAAGCCATTGCGAGGCCCAAAGAGGCTTGCTTGCCCGTGACTGAAGCGGGAGGGAAACCGACAAGAACAGCCTGGTCCGATCCAATCCGACCTCGACCTCATCCAATGTTGCCGGCCAGGGTATTGTCGACTCGCAGAAGCACTCTCCTTCGAGGTGTCGTCGTCACCACCACCACCACCACCACCTTCGTTCCCCCAGCGTCCAGGTTCTTCAACTCATCGAGTCGCGCGTCTGCACATCCTGGGGCTGCGGCACCTCGGAGTCTTGCTTCGCAGAGTCATCGGCAGCCGCCAGATCGAGGCTCTCCATCACCGGCACACGGGGATCGCCCAGGCTCGAGGTCTCCAGACAGGGCTTCCCGTCGGAACCCACTCGTGCGGCCGCGCACCCCTTCGTCCTCTCGCGCTCCCCCGAAACCCGTTCCTTCGCAGCTCTTCTATGAGCAGCAGCGCGGAAGCAGGCCGGCCAAGATGAACATGGGATCGCAGAATGTTATCATCCCCGGCTTGACCCTCCTCAACAGCCTACCGTCGACACATCTCCCGCCCGTCGCGCCGCTCACATCCGTCACAACACCCAGCCCGGCCCAAAGTCAGGCGTCAACACCAGCCAACCCCCAGCACACTCCAGGAGGGAAGAAGCGCCAGGCTGCTCTTCGCAGACAAACCGAGGCCTCGAATCAGGCAGCGCAGTATGACCCATCCCCCTCCCTACCTCCCTCAGTCCGCCGCAGACAAACAACCATCTGCGCCCGCGCGCTGTCCGTCCAACTCACACACTGGATGCAGATCCTCATCCTCCCCACCGGCCTCTAATCCATCCCCGAGGCACAAGAAGAAGAAGCCCAACGGCCAGGAGGGTCGCCAGGCGCCCAGCGCAGAGTCGGGCGGCGTCCCCAACCCGCACCCGCTGTACCTCGCCCAGTCCCTCGCCCCGCCCCTCCGCGTCCCCGACGCCCGCCGCATCCTCGTCATCATGGACCTCAACGGCACGCTGCTCTACCGCCCCAACAAGCGCAACCCGTTCAACTTCATCCAGCGGCCCCACGCCCGCTCCTTCATGCAGTACTGCCTCGAGACCTTCCACGTCGCCATCTGGTCCTCCGCCCGCCCCGAAAACGTCGGCAAGATGGTCGCCCAGCTGCTCACCCCGGCCCAGCGCGCCCGCCTCGTCGTCATCTGGGCCCGCGACAGGTTCGGCCTCTCCCCCGCCGACTACGACGCCAGGGTCCAGTGCTACAAGCGCCTCACGAGCATCTGGTCCGACCCGGACGTCGCCGCGTCCCACCCGCTCGCCCGCCTCGGCCACCGCTGGGACCAGACCAACACCATCCTCGTCGACGACTCCATCGAGAAGGCCAGGAGCGAGCCTCACAACCTCCTCGAGATCCCCGAGTTCTCCGGCATCAAGAACGAGCCGGTCGACGTCCTGCCACAGGTCCACGACTACCTGAACCAGTGCTGCTACCAGGCGGACGTCAGCAGGTTCATACGGCAGAACCCGTTCAAGCTCGACCTCCAATACGGGGCGCGTTACTAGTCACGGGCTCGAGAGAAGAAAGACGGAACATGAGCGAGTTATCCAAGGGCGGGCTGAACAGGGGCGAGAATGTCGCCGGGGAAAAGCGAAGCACGGCTTGCTGTCATGGTTTTCGTGGCTCATCATCCACCCAAATCGCATGAGCGCAGCGTTTCCGCATCACCAAACAAAAAAAGGCTGACCAAATTAACAGCTAGACATTTGATGTGATGGTAGAGTTTTGATAGAGATTCACGGCGCATAGCAGGCTTAGGGACGGCACATCATGATTTCAAAAGATTTTACGATTTTTGAATTGGACAAATTCGTCCCTGAATGAACTTGAGAGCCGTTTTGTGCGAGACTCTTCGCAGAACCCGAAAACTGAGTCGGGGACGTCATTGGTCCCTCGACATTGATATCATCATAATAATCCAACAAAGCCTCCTTCCTCCTCCCTCTCACCAACATTCATACAAAAAGTCGCTTATTTGAAGACCTTGCCGACGACGTGGGGGTACTCCTTGCCGTCGACGGTGATGGGCTGGTCCCAGCCCCACATGGACTCGACGAACTTCTTGTCCTCCTCGTTGGTGTGGTCGAGCTTGGTGAAGGTGTAGCTCTCGTAGTCGGGGGCGACGTCGACGACGGGGAGGATCTCCTGGCCGCGGATCATGAAGACACCACGGATGATGGAGGCGTTGTTCTCGCCGTAGACGGAGGCAGCGCCGAAGAAGTACTTGCGGGAGCCCTCGAGACGGTTGTTGAAGCCGCCAATGAGGTTGTTGGACATGAAGGTGAGGGTGAGCTCATCGTTGTACTTGTAGTCAACGCGCCACAGGGAGTACTCGTCGAGGGGAACGGTCTTCCAGAAGTACTTCATGGCATCGGGAGTCTCGTTGTTGGAGTACTGTCGCTTCCACTCGTCGATGGGGTAGGAGGAGCGGGGCAGGGCCTCGAGGGGGTGCTTGGGCTTGGGCGCCTCGGCGGGCTCCTCCTCCTCCTGGGCGGGCTTGGGGGCGGCAGGCTTGGGGGCGGCGGGCTTGGCCTGCTCGGGCTTCTTAGGGGCGACGTTGGTGAGGGTGGGGGTCTCGATGAACTGGGGCTTCTCGAGGACGGCAGTCATGATGGGCTGGCTGACGATGGTCTCGAACCAGCGGCTGACAGCGGGGTTCTGCTGGCGCCAGACCTTGTCGAAGAAGTACAGGAAGCCGGGAACGAGGATGGAGGCGGCGAAGATATCGGCGAGGGTGATGCGCTCGCCGACGAGGTAGGTGTGGTGGGTGAGGTGCTCCTCGAGGACCTTGACAGCCTGGAGAGCAGTCTTGGAGACGTCCTCAACGGCCTTCTTGTTGTAAGGGCGGACACCGAGGAGGGGGAGGTACCAGCCAGCAAGGGGGGGGGAAACCTCGGCGTTGGCGAAGGACATCCATCGGAGGATGGAGGCGTAGCTTCGGACTTGTCAGGACCAGCCGTCACCTCAATCGATCATGGGACCTGGAATATGTACTCACTCCTGCTTGGTCTTGCCGAGGAGAGTAGTCTTCTCGTTCTGGGAGGTCACTAAAGGTCTCGTCAGCAAAGGGCGCTCCAAGCAAAGAGAGGGCAATTTGAAGCAACGAGAGGATTGAAAGCCGGATCAGATTTGAGACAAGATCAACACAGTATTTTCAGACAGGGATAACTGAATGATTTTGAAAGCTAGCTCATCATATGCGGTCAAAAGGAAAAAGGAAAAAAAAAATTTGAGGCAGAGCAACGAGGGAAAAAAAAAAGAGGGGTCGCGCGAGAAAAGTCGCGCACGGCGCCAGCTTACCGTAGATGGCGATGGCGATGGCCTCGCTGAGGGCGTAGCCATCCTCGCCGACGAAGGCAGGAATCTTGCCCTGAGGGCTGGCCTTGCGGTGCTCAGCGGTGATGTTGGCCCAGTCGATCTCCTCGAGCTTGAGCTCGAGGCCGTTCGCCTTGGCAACAGCCTTGATGGCGGTGGAGCGGGCGTTGATCTGGACAGCGGGAGTTAGCAAAGCGATGATCACGGAAGCCGAGAGCAAGCTGGACCAACCCCGTGGGTGAAGAGAGTTCCGAAAGCCATCTTGTCTGAATTGCTCGTGAAGCTATGCAGGACGAGAAGTTGTGAAGAAGAGGAGGATGGTTGGAGAGAAAGAATAATCAGCGGGGGAAAGGGAAGAGAGGAGGGAAATTTTTTGATGAGCAGGTGGGCTTGGAATGCCCCGCGCGGTGGCTGAAGCACTAGTACATAGTAGCTCACCTTGGAGTATGTAAGCACATGTGGCTGATGAATATGTGGCTGAAGCCAAAGATAGCATGGGCTGTCGTCTTATCAGCACGTGAGCCGATGCATGATGGTCTCGGGACGTTGCAGTTGGTGGGGGGGGGAGTTTTCTCACCTCGTCGTCGCCGTTGTCGTTGTCGTCGCCGACGAGAAGTGCAGCCGAGCCGTGCCTCTTCGCCAGAGACCGAGAATGTCGACAATATTCAACAGCGTGCGGCATCTCAGATGCTCGCGCCATGCGCTGCAGGCGCAATGGCCGCAGGCCGTCCCGCCGCGGCCAAGCCTCCAGCTCGCCATCCGATCGCTCACCACCTCCGACGCCCCCAGCAGCAGCAGCAGCAGCACGCCTGACGAGCATGTCCCGATCCCGTACCAGGGCATCACGCACGCGCGAGTCGTGCCGGCCACGCCGTCCTACTTCTCGCGGCAGCCCCAGTTCAACGACATGCACATCAAGGTCCTGCGGCTGCTGGCCAAGTACAACTACCTGCCCGTCGTGCCCGGGAACGAGGCGCCTTCGATGCCGTGGACGAAGCTGGACCAGATGCGCGCGCAGGTCGGCGAGTCCATCAAGGCGTCGCACTACGCGCAGGTCATGCGCATCGCGAAGCGCCTGAACCTCATCGAGCCCTCGCTGCGGCCGGCCGAGGTCAACATCGCGCTCAAGGAGTTCACGCGGGCCATCGACCCGTCCCTCAACGTGGCCAGGCCGATCACGGTCGACAGGTTCGGGCGGGCCGTCGGGGTCGGCAAGCGAAAGGCGTCGACCGCTCGGGCCTTCGTCGTCGAGGGAAACGGCGAGGTCCTGGTCAACGGCAAGACCCTGTGCGAGGCGTTCGGGCGGGTCCACGATCGGGAGAGCGCCGTTTGGGCGCTGACCGCCACGGAGAGACTGGACAAGTACAACGTCTGGGCGCTCGTCGAGGGCGGTGGCACGACGGGTCAGGCCGAGGCGTTGACTCTGGCGGTTGCCAAGGGACTGCTCGCTCATGAGCCGGCATTGAAGCCTGCCCTGAGGAAAGGTGAGACTTGGAATTCCCCTCTCCAAACATAGACACAGACACACAACCTCCTTCCAAATTTCGCTGTTATCGGAAGTCCCGAAGGCTGATCTTGATTCTTTTCCCAGCTGGCTGTATCACCAGGGACGAGAGAACGGTGGAGAGAAAGAAGCACGGCCACGTCAAGGCGCGCAAGATGCCGGCCTGGGTCAAGCGATAGATCATCATTGGATTGCTTGGGTTTGCAGTGGCGTTTTCCCAATCCCGCTTGGACGAGATTGCGCGGAGTACAATGGGGCTGGGCCAAGGACCGGTGTGGACAAATCGGGGAGGCATCACTATATTATCAGCGCATTTGTATTTATAGAATCCCGACGGCAAAGGTTCTGGAGCCAGGTCGGTTTTATTCCCACGATGCCATTGAATATCGTCATATTTCGAACTACCTCCTATACGGCCACGCTGGCGCAATTCTTGAGTGCCACCATCAGAGCAAGCACGGCGTACGGAGTCATACTGACACACTTTCCATCATTCTGCCAGTGGAAATTGACATCATGTCGTGTCGGGGCCTGGCACTTCACGACGAGACGCATGCCAGATTGAGGCCGCTGCAGGCGGGGTCGTTGACTGGACCCAATCAGGACAGTCAAGACGCCTCTTCTATCGAATCGTCCATCACGAGTACCAATTCGGTGAGGCCGTCCCCCAGCCCGTGTGGCAGTGAAGCTATGGAGTGGTTCCCATATCACATTTCTAGATGAAGATGGCCCCTTCAGGGACCTCGAGGGGTACAGACTGACCGACTTGCACGTCCCTCAAACTTGCTCGGAAGGCCTTGCATCGGCCGCATTGGGAGCAACCTTCTAGACGATGGAAGCCGTCAAGGGCGTGAGGCAGACAGCGCCACGACATGGCCCCACGGCCCTGTCACGCTTCTTGACCTCGCCAGACTCTGAAGAAGGCAACCCATCTACAAGGCTGGTCATCAGGGATATCAAATTGCTCTCACCGGAGCTGAGGGTCGCTTTAGGCATCTGGCTTGCACGGGAGCCTTTGTGCTCCCGACTCTCAATACTAGCCATCCCTCTCCTTCTTGACCAGACTTGATGTAGATGGACTTGAGCAGTTTTGAGCAGTGTTGGGATGACAGGTGATGATACTGATCTGGGTACCTGAGCTGTCATTTGATTTTTCGCGCTCTTTAAGGTAGAATCTCTCGGCTTCGGGACGAGACTTCGTCATCCAACCTGCATGTACTGCCATCTTTGAATCCTCCTTGATCCTACGTGATGACAGCGAAACAACAACGCCATGACACAAGGCTGAATGCGATGTGCAAGGTATCCGTGCCGAATACCCTGGTGCTGTGAGGTGGCTATTCCATCCATTGGAGTCTTTCGAGTCTCCTGAACTTGCCTCATCCCGTTCAATAGTACTCTGTGTCTTCGCCAAGCTTGCAAGCACATGACCATCATCTTCGAGATGATTGCTCACCTGAACATGTACAGCGCATACACACCCTCTTCTCAGCTCGGGCATGGGGGTGAAGTACTTTCCAGTGACAATGATCGGCGGAAGCCATGTTCGTCCCACGCCCCCCTTACACTTGGTTGGAAGGGGTGAGAAGGCGAAGAAGAGAAGATGGAGAACCGCTGGGAGGAGAAAAAGGGTGAAGACAAAGGATCGATCAAGCCGTCTCGAAGCACCTGACAAACCCCCCAAAGACAGGCAAGCGGCTTTCAAACTCGATCAATGGATCAGGGAGGTGAAAGAGTCGACGCAACGTCATTGGGTCCTCCATTTCTTGGGCGTGCCGTGCATGTCATGAGCATGCCTTAAGGTTCAGTCCGCTCCGTGTCGGCGCGCTCGACCAAGTCGCGCATCAATTTTTCGCGGCAGATGCTTTGCCGCCAACGGTCTTCTAGCCGGGGTGTCGCATCATGTGTCAAGACGAATGGCGACGGGGACGCATGATATGGGGCTGTTGACGAGGAGAGGAATCATCAATGACGCGCGAAGAAGCGGAAGTTGATGGATATTGAATGAATGGAGAGGTTTGAGAATTGCGAGCTTGCATGCTGGGCTCATGCATAAGTATGGAGCCTGCGCAATCAGCTCTGCGCCAGGGTCGCAGACACAGAATACCTTGAACGTGGAGGCGGACCCTGGATAGGATGCAGCAGTGGTGTGTTCGGCTGACCAGAACGGACGCATCCGCGACATGCCGCCGATGCCTGCATGCATGAGATTACCGGGTTTCGAAGGCTGTAAAACTCCGTAGTCAGGAACAGATAATTGGCGCCAACATGTTCGATATGCATACCGTTACGCTTCTGCGGGTTCTTCGAGAATCGGCCGTGGGAGATCCCATGTGCCGCCATGATTGAAAAGCGGCGACTCCTGGGCGCTGCGAGTTGTATACCATACCTACCTCTCCGTACGGAGATCGGCTTTTGCCTTCCAGATAGAGCAAGCGTCAGGGGGCACATCCCGAGACCAGGAGCCAGAGCCAACAGTGGAGATTGCGCCGTATCGGAAATGCATGGCTGTCTCGGAAACAGTCGAGAAACACGCGGACACCTGCGCGAGACACAACGCACGTGATGTTGCGCGATAATGTCGCCCAGGACATGCAACTGGTGCTTTGTCGCACCGTATCAGCCGGCCAAGGATCTTCTCTAGACTGGTTTGAAGTCGGGGTGTCTGATTGATGTTCTACCGGTACTGTGTATGAGAACTGTGTATGAGAAGACAAGTCAGCGAGGGTATGATGGCCTCTGAGTGCAGCCAAAAAAAAAAAAAAAAAAGGATCGATCAATGAATGACATTACTCGTAGCCCGGCGGGCTTCAGACGACCAGGAGCCTGGGACCCATGCCAGATAGGGCTGAATCCTGGTGACCTTGGCGCATGAACTTGCCAGGGGGGAAATGTTTGATGCCTGTCTCGGATGTCGTCTGTTGGGCATTGCGCAGAGGTACGAGTACGGTGACATGTCCCTGTCTCGCGGGGCCACTGGCATACGGAGTACCAGTATCGATTGCTCAGGGATCGTAGTCCGTTTTCATGCATACGAGATGCGAGGTTCAATTCAAAGTCGGGATCTTGTTTTTTTGGAGTCGCGAATACATGGGCGGTGCCATCATGACACTGAAGATGGCAAGAACGATGGGGCCGGGGTTCACCGGTGTTGTGCCTGGGAAGGAACGACTCACAGCGCCTTGGAAGTTCGGCAGGCAGTCGTGCCCCTGGCGCACCTGCGATTTATCTGGGCCCTGGGCTGCACCTTCGCTTTTCCATTTCTGCACTGCACACCGAGAATCGCGATGACTGCGTGACTGCGATAGCTTCATATTTCAATCCTCTGTATTGCATACGGCGAGGCGTTCTAGTCCACTGCAGACTCTAGGCTGCCATTCCGTGGGCTGCACATCAACACTCTAGAGGAGATGGTAGTAGCAGAGGTCGGACTCGAAGCAGATCATCGCACAGGGCACGAAAACGAGTCGGACATGTTGGTAATGTCTCGTCGTCAGCTCTGACAGTGGACGTGGGAAAGAAGCGGGGATTCCGTCAACGAGCTGTTTTCTTGACCTCGTGATGCCGGAGACGTCAGCGCTATAGCGGGCAGTCTGACACATGTCCGGAGGAGGTACGGAGTACGCAGTACTGTGTGCCTCCATTGGCAGCGCTGTTACGAGAAGCAGCTCAACCATCGACCCGGACGACGGACCACCCACAGCACCCATCACGGAAGAAGACCTCGGGATTCCTTTGGCCTTGACATGACCATCCCCTTGCCAGATTCCTCATAACAGGCTCCCCCTGTGCAAGTCATGCAAGTCAGTAGCGGCAGAACGGACCGGGGCATTAACGCCGATCTTCTTTGTCTCAAGCCATCGGGGTCATCTAACCCGGAGTTATGAATAGCAGTGACACATCTCTTGATTCCATCGCGTGTTTTTTTCTTCGGAGTTTGGAAGACACGCGCACCAACTCGGGTCTCCATCATGTTTTTGCCTCAGAGAATGATTGTCCTACCATGTGTCTCAAGTTGGGAGGGGTGCCGCCACACCTATAGCTCATGAGACCTTGCACTCGAGCAGAGCGCCCAAGCCGAACAACTCGCCATACACGGCCTGTGGTGACCTGTTCATTGCCGTGCCACGGGGCCCGGGCAGGAGGTGTCACGTCCCTGATGTCAAGTGGGCCAGAATTCCTCGCTCTTTTCGCAAAAAGGAATATGCCCGTGCATTCTGCGATCTCACCAACTGATCAATGGCTGGCGGGTGAGGGATCCTCGTTGCTTCGGGGGTCCCACTGGCTAAAGAAGCCAGGCGCAAATGCAACAAAGTCCGGCCAATGAATCCAATCGTCCATCCAATTATCTCGTGAACGGAATTATATGGAAATGCTGTCTTGGTCCGATTGCTCCATCTCGTATCTCGGAGCATGAGTTCAGGGGTCGGGCTGTCTGTTTGAACGTCACGTTTCTCAAGCTGCCCTCGGACGGGTCACAACCCACAGGGAACACCGATGATGAAACTTGTCATCTTGTCGGACCGGACTCCTATTCTACCCGTTAGACAAAGACCGCAAGGGGATGTGAGGAAAGAGAAAAGAAGAAGGGAGAAGAGGAAGAAGGGAGAGGGGGGGAAAAAAAAAAGGGGGGGGGGGGGGGGTTCCGGCGATGGAAGGATACTGCCCGATTTGGCCGAGACCATACCGAGACCTGCCGATCAACCCATGAACCATGAAACGTTGGCCATGCTTCATGGGAACGTCTGAGGGAGTACTCGTGGTTTTCCTCGGAATGTTTTTCCTCGCCCCGTTTGGATCGTGGATCGATTCGATCTTGAGAGATTTTCCTTCCCGTGACGGGAATGTGTTTCACTGCTCCGTTTCTTTTCGTCCATCGACCCCACCAGTTCGGGAATCCAACCAGTGGAGAAGATGAAAAAAAAAAAAAGGAAAGATCAAGATCGGAGGATAGGTGATTTCTTCTTCTCAGCAAGCCGCCATTACCATTGATGGCTCTCGATCTTCGTAATCGTATTCCCTTCCGACGCTCCGAGCAAGAGCCGGGATGACAGAGGGAAAAACCTCATGATGCAGACTTTGATCGCAAGCATTACGAATCAATATGCCCGCGGAGAACTTGGCACCTGTAAATTGCCAATCAATGCTTCCCTGGGTTTTACCGGTACAGGTTGGAGGAGGAAAGTGCGATCTACTAGATATCTCAACGAGGGGTTTCCGCGAGGCGCTTGTGGACCGGCCATCGGTGCAGGCAGGCACGACCGCAGCACCAGCGTGTTAGCCTGGCAGTTTCCTCCCTGACTGCGCCGGCCGGTAAGCTGGCAGGTGCGCCGCAGCTCTCGGTAACACGACTGCCAACCACTGGGCAAGCGAATTGCGGTGCTGATTGCCCGATCTTTTGTGTTTGGCAAGAGCCGCCCTCTCCTCGCAGCTCTGCCCTCTTCTTTCAAAACGGCAGGAGAGAAGAGGGGGGGGGGGGGGG
>NIGB01000006.1:1566711-1601138 GCA_003055145.1 Escovopsis weberi
GGGGGAGGGATGGGGAGGGGGAGGGGGAGGGGGAGGGGGATGCCTGTTTAAGGAATTTCGGGGGTCAGAGGGCGGGATCGTGGCCTTGGCCCTTGGCTCGATTCGGGTTGCCTGAGGCGCTGGATGGATCAATCGTGCTCGTGCGAGTATGGACTCGTATTGGTGGTAGACAGTGGCCCGAGGTGGATTGCTTGATTGTTTGACGGGATTGATAGATGAAGTCCCTTCTGGGCGTCGGCAGGCCCGCGAGGATGGACGGATGGATGGATCGATGGAGATGTCAATGATGATCTGGGACGTCAGACGATGATGCGTCGGCTCTGGAGTGCCCGTAGGGCTCGTGCGAGTGGTTCTCGTGTATGTGAGGGCATGTGCGACCTCTTCTCTCTTCTTTCCATCGAGCGCTGCAGGCCATTCGTCGGTCGATGTCGATGTCGATGTCGATGTCGATGTCGATGTCGATGGCTTCGAGATGTTGGCCGGATTGACGGGATCAATTGGGTGGATGTTGGATGGATGGATGTTGGATCTCGATGCGTGATGCGTGATGCGAGATGCGAGATGCGAGATGCGAGATGCGAGATGCGTGATGAAGGATGAATGATGAATGATGAATGATTGATGAGTGATGGGATCGAGTGATTATGTAATCAATCTGTCATGGCGCTTGAAGCCATCGAGACGGAGGAGGAAGAGGAGGAAGAGGAGGAAGAGGAAGAATTAATCCATGGAGCGAAGAGTCGATGGCCATCAGGGACATGATTGATAAAATACTATCGAGGAGAGATGCATATCAAGATGAATTCAACAGCAATCTCCCGATATATACAGTACATGAGAATGTCCATGCTGTGACTCTGTCTGCCATCCTCCTCGGTACTAATGATGCCGGCACGAGTACGCGCTTTACTCGGTGCGGCCAAGCCAAGCGTGTTCCATCAACGAGCCCCACGGGTCCACCGTTGCGACTATGAATCATAGGTCTCCTCCTTCTTTGCAACCCATCGAGCGCCATGTCCTGCAGGAGTATCATGTATGCGAGTCTATGAGGTCGCAGCGTGGCGGATGCTGCCCGTAGCTGGTAGCTGGTAGCTGGTACTCAGCACTATACTCAGTCCATGTACTCAGCAGCTCATGAGCATTCGAGTCGGTTGCAAGATGAGACTGTCCAGTACATACGGGTACGAGTAGTCCGTATCAGTGTCGCTTGGCGGAGGATGCTTTGGTGGTGATGCTTGGTGATGCTCGGTGATGCTTGGCGCATGCCGGTGCGGCCCATCCATTCCGGCCGGCCTGCAGTCGTTTTTAATACCTCAGCCGTGGATCCTTCCGCGTATTACGAGTAGCCATGCCATCCTGGAGCCGTGGAGCCGCGGAGCCGTTCTCAAATCGATATGTTGGTTCAGTGACGGAGGAATCCAAGTGATTCAAGTTGATTCATGATCTGTCTTTTCGTCTTTCCAATCCAGCACAGCCACTTCAAGCTCACCAGCCACAGACATGAAACACCCGAGGTTGAGCCATCAGCCACCGTCGCGAGTCTCTGTACCTGTAGGTGCTACTCCGTACTACCTAGTAGTAATACTAGTACTCCGTAGGGGTGCAGGTACAGGTACCTCCCGTCTATCCGAAAGGCACAGGCACATGTCCGAGTTTCGTCTCGACGAAAGCATCATCGTCAACCTCACTCGCTCACCTCATCCTCCTCATCCGCCTCATCTCACTCACCACCTCGCCCCATAGATCCAGCAACCATCCAGATGTACGGAGTAGCACGCATCTCGTCCCTCCCCCTCACAAGCCCTTGACCAAGGCCACCCGCGATCCCATCCTCTCCCGACATCCACCCCCGACATCCACCCCCGACATCCCCCACCATGCCGGACCCGTCCTCCGCCAACGCATCCGCCCTCGCCCTCGCATCCGCCTCCCTCGCCCGCATCGCCCGCATCGCCCGCGCCCTCCTCGCCATCCCCCTCACCCGCATCATCGCCGCCATCGCCCGCTCCCTCCTCCTCCCGCTCCGCATCGCCGCGATCCCGCTCTCCCGCCTCCTGCGCATCCTCGCCATCCCCTTCGCACCGGCCCTCTACCTGCTCTCCTACCTCGTCGACGCTGCCCGCCGCACCCTCTCCTTCCTGGCAAGCTTAGAGGTCAGTCGTCCTCCATCCTATCCCTCCTACTCCTTCACCAATCCAAGCTACCGTATTGACTCACTCCCACAGCCGATATACACGTTTGTAAGCACCTCTCACCTCATGCGCCTCCATCACTCACCAAGAACTTGTCATTTCCACAAGGATCACTTCCAGGTACCATCCATCAATGTAAGCACCCACCCGCTGACATGTGATCCCATCCAGCTCGGCACCGCCGCCGCAGTCGGCTTCTTCGCCGGCATCGCCCTCGCCGCATCCTCATCCCTCATCGTCTCCCTCCTCAGCATCCACGACGACCCAGCCCCTCCCAAAAACAACAACCACAACCACAACCACAACCACAATCGCAACCACAGCCAAACCCGCCGCACCCGCCCCCTCAGGCAGCCCCGCCACGGCTCAGACCTCGACGAGGACGGCACCACGCGCAACCTCGACATCATCGACTGGGACGTCGACGCCCCCGCCCAGCACCACCAGCAGCACCACCACCACCAGCAGCCC
The DNA here is from genome assembly GCA_003055145.1 of Escovopsis weberi. Taxonomy (NCBI): domain Eukaryota; kingdom Fungi; phylum Ascomycota; class Sordariomycetes; order Hypocreales; family Hypocreaceae; genus Escovopsis; species Escovopsis weberi. The sequence goes on from NIGB01000006.1 coordinate 1,569,375, forward strand.
GCCCCGCCAGCAGCCCGCCGAAAGGTCCTCGGCTACAGGACCCCGCCCGCGCAGGGGAGGCGGCGCTTCGCGGCGGGCTTGCTCTCGCAGACCATCATGGAGGAGGACGACGACGACTCGGATTTTTGATAGACTCCTACCCTTCTTCCCATCTTCGCTTCTGCACTTCTTCCCTTCTTCACTTCTTCACCTCTTCTTCCATTGCCTGCTCTTCGACATCTTCCCCCCTTCTCAACCCTTCTTCTTGTCCATCTTTGATATTTCTGGCACAGGTAGGCTGGCGCACTTGGGAGTTCTGTCTCTTATATAATATGATATGTACTATTATTGCATCTTAGATACTGCTTTTGGACTTCAAGGTGCCCGAGGCCCAGGCCCCCTGAAAATAATCACCCCCGATGCTTCTATCTCATGGTACACACAGGAAGCAAGTGCTTAAAAAAAGATTCATCATAGAGATAAAGGTAATAAGGGGAAAAAAAAAAAAAAGAGTTACCGCCTGTACATGTCCCGCTCTCGGTCGCGGTTCCTATCTATCGGAGACCGGCTGCGGCTGCGCGTCCGGCGATCCCGCTCGTACCGCCGCCCGCCATCCTTACTGGTCGGGCGCCTCCGCTCGTCCCGCGGCCTGTCATCCCGCCCGTAGCTGGGGATGTACGTGTCCACGTCCGGCCCCCGGCCCGGCCCCCTAGCCCGCGGCCGCTCCCGGTCCCGGTGGTCCTGCTCGTCTGCCCAGTTGCGGTCCTGCGGCGGCGGCGGCCGCGCGGGCGGGCCCCTCTCCCGCATCCAGCCGGGCCTGCGCTCCTCCGGTCCTGGTCCTTGCCCTGGCCCTGGTCCTTGCCCTGGTCCTGGTCCGGGTCCGGGTCCTGGTCCGGGCCCGGGACCGGCCCTGTACCGCGTGCCGTTGGGGCCCCCGTTGTTGCGGCCGCCGAATCCGTCGCTCGCAAAGCCCGCCGCCGCGCCGTTCGCGTCTGCGCCGATGCCGACCGTGCCCCCCTTTGGCGCCGGCGGGAGCGCGGCCTTGCGGTCGTGGAACTTTCTGCGGTCCAGCTCGTGCGACTCCTCGTAGATGGGGATCTGGTGCGGCTCCATGGGCAGCGGCTCCTTCTTGAAGTAGGGGTGCTCGAGCGCGTCTACCGCGTTCACCCGCGTCCTCCAGTCCAGCTTGAGGAGATCCTTGAGCAGGCAGATGGCCCCGGAGCCGAATCTGGACAGTTTCGCATCAGCCTCCATCGCATTAAACTGTCAAGTGGTGGAACATGAAAGGGATGTTTTGGGGCATACTCTCGAAATCGGCTCTGAAGGTTCCCGGGGCGGGCCCTTGGCGAGAGGTGCTCGGCGCCCGGCAGGTTCTTCCAGTTGGGCATGGTCTCGTCCGTCGGCGATCCCATCAGATCCCAGATGATCTCTAGCTGATGGACGTCGCTCTCACCGGCGAGGATCGGCTTGCCGACCAGCATCTCGCCAAACACGCATCTGCAAACACGAATCAGCCTGGCCTGGGTCTCGGAACAAAACAGAAAAAAAAAACAAGGCAAATCCCCCCCCCCCCCCAATCCCCCCGATGATAGGCAGAGGAGCGGGAAAGGATAGACGTAATCGCTTTCGGAACAAGGGGGAGGCTTGTCCTACCCGACACCCCACACGTCAATAGCCGTGGTATACTGTCGCAGCTGCAGGAGGAGCTCCGGGGGACGATACCAGCGCGTAACCACCAGTCCTGTGTAATCGCGCCTCCCGTCGCCCATTGGCTTCCCCGGCCGCGGCGTAGGCCCGTCGTAATGCCGCGCCAGGCCGAAATCGGCAATCTGGAGGATGCCCTTGTTGTTGATGAGCAGGTTGGCGGCCTTCATGTCTCGGTGGAGGATGCGGTTCTCGTGGAGATAGCGCAGGCCCTGGAGCAGCTGCAGCATGTAGCACTTGATCTGGGGCTCCTTGAAGTGGACGGACGGGTTGTCGAGCAGGCCCGACAGGTCGTGGTCCATGTATGGCGTCACCATGTACATGATGGGCTTCTTGCGCTTGTCGGCTGCGATGCGGTCAGGACGGGAAGACGAGGCACCGCGGAATGGCAAGCGGAGGGGCAAGAGGGGGGGCAATAGGGGGGGCAAAAAAGGGGGGCACAGGGCCAGAGGAAAGAGGGGGGAGAGGCAACCAGGATGGTGCGACGACATACTGGCTCTTGTGGGGTGCTCGACGGCCATGTCCTCGAGGCGCAGGATGTTGTGGTGAGACAGCAGTTTGAGCAGCTTGATCTCGCGGAGGGCGGTGATGGGGAACTATCAATAGTAGGTAGGCAGGTTAGTAGACAGTGTCAGACGGGGGGGGTTCCGAGGCGATTTGCGGCGGATTGATCAGATGGATGGCTTCCGCGACGTACGCCGTCCTTTTCATGATGCATGATAATCTTCTTCAGGGCGACTAGCGCGCCCGTCTTTCGTGACCTGGCGCGGTGCACCTCACTGGTGGGATTCGTGCGTTAGCCTTCTGTCAAAGAGATGAATGGCCCCTCCTGGCCCGCCCAAGGAAAAAGCAAGCAAGAGAAGAATTCTTTGTGGGGTAACAGAAGGAAGGGAGAGGAAGAGGAAGAGGAAGAGGAAGAACAAAAAGACAAAGAAAAGGAGACCATGAGAGAAATCCCGTTTTCAAAACCAGCATACCCAAACGTGCCCTCGCCCAACTTGCCCATCAGTTCATAGTCGGAGATGCGCGAACAGCCCACGAAGCTGGATTTGGGCCGAGAATGGTGGAGGGCGAAATGGCGGGGCGAGGTGCCATCGGGGGCAGTCTCTGAGGGTCGCTCCATCGCCGAGCGGATCGCGTCCTTGGATAGTCTGTGTAGACGTGTATTCTAGACTGCGATTTGGGATGGGGGGGGTCCGGGTCGGAGAGGGGTCCTTTCCAATCGACACGACTTTCGAGGGGAACGCGTCTTGGGAGGAGTTGGACGGCTGTCAGGCGCGCATCGCAGGTCGAGGGATCGAGTGCCTGCGATTATGCGGAGACGCAGAGGACGGGATCGGGGAGATGGATGTGCCGTCGTCGGTGGTGCCTTTGACAATCAACGAATTGATGGTTCGCGGGGACAGCTTCTCGGTCGGTCGGCGGGTTCGAGGTTGAGGGGCTGCTCGGCGAGGGGATGACTCAGTGTCTGGGAGGATGTCGTCGTGGTCGGGAGTCCTAGTACAAAGCGAAAGGTCGACAGTTGGTACTGATGCTGGGTCGAATGGGTATGATGTTCTAAAGTATGATGGACCTTTGGATGCGGGAATCCATGCGGGTTGGTCTCGCGAATCGAATGGGGTTGAAGGTGAAGGTGAAGATGGAGATGAAGTCCAAGTCCAAGTCCAAGTCGAGATTCCAGGTTGCAACATCCAGGCTGCGACTTGGAAGTGGATTCTTTTTAGAACCGACTCGGGCCTAGCGCTGCGTGTGGATGGCACCCAGTATGGGGAATTTCGCACCCGGTACAGACGCAGGTACTTGACCTCCCAGGTCCTGATGTCCTGCCGCCCCGCCGCCGCACCAGAGCCGCATGCACAGATGGAAATACATAGATATTGCGACTGGAATTGTTTCAAATCATGCTGCGACTCTCTCATTCTACAGCGTCTTTGAAGCACACAAGTTCTTCCAATGCGCATATGTATCTCCTCGAATGGACGAATCATGACGTCCGCACCTGCCCCGTCCAGGCCACGACGTCATGTTGGATGCTCAGCCACATCAGAGACTCATTTGATACTCGCACCAGCCACTGTGGCACAGCGTGTCCGGGACAGCAAAGTCGGGTGTCCGTCTTTGATCCCAAAGGAATTGATCAAGTCCATTCATGCATCATGCATCAATGCATGCATTGCGCAATCATCCATCCGGCATCAGGCACATGCACTCACTTCCGGTGCAAGCCTTGGCTCCCGAGATCGCATATTTAGTAGATCCTTGTGCGCCTCCCCTTTACACCGCAGACCGGCTGTACGAGTACGAGTACGAGTACTCCGTACCTACTCCGTATCAGTTCTCCGCATCATCGTCATCCGAGGCAAGCCGGCCCGCGATCCAAGGCTAGCCATGGCTTAGTACTCGTAGTCTCAATGGATCAAGACGAAAAAGAAAATCAAATAAGAACCACAGCTGCTTTTTCTTGCTCCGGCTGCGGAGCTGCCTCGAGCATCCATCACCTCCTTCCTTTTCACCGTCCTCACCCGTCGCTCCTTCTTCCTCTTCTCTTCTCTCCTCTCCTCCTCATCTCTTCTTCCTCCTCTCCTCTCCTCTCCTCTCCTCTCCTCTCCTCTCCTCCTCATCTTCTTCCACCCCCTTCAACTACATCGAGACGCAAATGGACATATACCAGCACAGCAACGCCGTGCCGTCCCAGGCCCCGGACGCAGGCTCCAGCAACATCGTCAACGGCATCAGCAACGGCATTGGCAGCAGCAGCAGCAGCAGCACAGACATCCTCCCCCCGACAAGCCTCCCCGAGGCCCGCGTCCTCATCATCGGCACCGGCGGCACGATATGCATGCAGCAGGGCCCCGACGGCCTCCAGCCCTCCCCGGGCTTCCTCGAGGCAGCCATGGCCCCGCGCTCCACCTTCAACGACCACTCCACCCCGTCCGTCCAGCTGCCCGCCTACCGCAACGGCGCCCTCGTCCACCTCGATAGCCTCCGCACCCCGCCCACCGCCTACAAGCGCCACATCCGCTACGCCGTCGTCGAGTTCAACCCCCTCCTCGACTCCAGCTCCATCTCCGCCACCGACTGGGCCGCCATGGCCGCCGCCGTCAAGGAAAACTACCACCTCTTCGACGGCTTCGTCATCCTCCACGGCACAGACTCCCTCGCCTACACCGCTTCCGCCCTCTCCTTCATCATGTCCAACCTCGGGAAGCCCGTCGTCCTCACCGGCTCCCAGGCCCCCATCTTCGCCCTCCAGTCCGACGCCGTCGACAACCTCCTCGGCTCCCTCATCATCGCTGGCACCTTCAAGATCCCAGAGGTCTGCCTCTTCTTCCACCACAAGCTCTACCGCGGGAACCGCACCACAAAGGTCTCCGCCGCCTCCTTCGACGCCTTCGCCAGCCCAAACTGCGAGCCCCTCGCCCAGGTCAACGGCCTCGGCGTAAACGTCAACTGGAACCTCGTCCTCCGCCCCACCACCATCGCCGAGTTCGACATCATCACCACCCAGCTCGACACCGCCCACGTCGCCTGCCTCCGCGTCTTCCCCGGCATCAAGCCCGACATGGTCGACCAGGTCCTCCGCGGCCCCAACGTCCGCGGCCTCATCCTCGAGACCTTCGGCATGGGCAACGTCCCCGGCGGCATCGGCCTCACCCGCGTCATCACCTCCGCCGTCGAGCGCGGCATCGTCGTCGTAAACGTCTCCCAGTGCGTCGCCGGCTTCGTCTCCCCCGTCTACGCCCTCGGCACACAGCTCGGCCGCGCCGGCGTCATCTTCGGCCTCGACCTCACCGCAGAGGCCGCCCTCGCCAAGCTCTCCTACCTCCTCGCCCTCCCCGGCCTCTCCCCCGCCGACATCACCGCCCGCTTCTCCCGCTCCCTGCGCGGCGAGATGACCGAGATCGCCCACCCGAGCTTCTCCCACCCGGAGAAGCCCCTCGACCAGGTCGCCCAGCGCCTCACCCCGCTCGAGGCCGCCTTCACCGCCCTCGGATACGCCATCCACAACGGAGAGATCGGCCTCGTCAGGTCCCTCCTCGAGGGCGAGGGCTCCCAGCTCCTCAAGACCGCAGACTACGCCGGAAACACCGCCGTCCACCTCGCTGCCGTCTCCGGCAACGCAGAGATCATGCTCGACCTCCTCCAGCGCGGCGCCAGCGTCCACGAGCGCAACAACGCCGACAACTCGCCCCTCTTCCTCGCCACCCTCTCCGGGAAGGAGGATTGCGCCACCCTGCTCATCTCCGCGGGCGCTCACCTCTCCGTCGAGGAGATTGAGCGCGGGCCCTTTGCCAAAATCCCGCCGTGAGACGGCCTGACCAGTATGAAATGAAGTCCAAGCTCTACAAAGTGCTCTCTAAAGTCGCATAAACGAGAACACCTGAAAAAAAGGGGAAAACAATAGATAATGGTAATGATCCCTCAAGAAAAGATGTAGACATCAGAGACACTGTAATCATGCATACACCACCCAAAAAAGTCTTCCCCCCCCCCCCCCCCCCCCCCCCCCCCAAAAAAAAAAAAAAAAGGGGGGGGGGGGGAAGGGTTAAGAGAAGCCCCCCCTTTTATTTTCCCCTCACTCAGCTCTCAGGACCACAAAGGAAAACAAAAGGGAAGGGAAGGGGTGGTATTAAAGAAGATGCCAAAATCAAAGCAATGAATCATGATAAGACCTCGCGCCATCCATCCCCGGCTACGTCATCCTCTTCCACGATTCAGCAGGGGCAAAAAGAAAATGTCCTCGTGGTGCATAGCAGACACCAACGTAGAAATTGAAGGGCGTTGATAAAATCAATGGGTTGGGCGAAAGATAGAACTATAAGCTACAGCGGCGTGCGCCTGATCCACGGGCCTCTTCGGGTCGTCCCGTGTTCTGGTCTCTCCAAACCAATTCCGCGCGTTTCTAACCTTTCTGATTCTTTCCTTTCCTTTGCTTTCCTGTCTTTGCCTTTTTTTTTCTTCCTGCTTTTCTTTTCTCTTTATAAAAAAAAGAAGAAGAAAAAAGGATGGGTTGTGCTTCCGCCTTGGAGATGTATCGTGTCAAGAATATTCCAACCACCATCCCTTTCCGTCCATCCGCATCATGTATGGCCACATGCATGCAAAATAACGCCCAATAATCCAATCAGTGGTAAGATGCAATCGCGAACTATGTGGTTAATCAGGTATGAAACAGCATATACCAGCGACTCGAGAAGCCGTCTTCCGCGGTCCCAAAACTCCTGCCGTCAGAATGCGCCGTGGCGCGTCGGGCACGGGAACCGGTCCATCTCGTCGCGCCGATTAGCGGAGGAAAAGGTCCCCAACGCCGTTCCTCAGGGATCTCGTTCTATCCGGGTGATCCAAGCCGAGATAGTCATCCTCAGAGGCCATCAAATTCCAGAGAACGTCATCTGCATCACAGTGATATGAGCCATCGTGTCCAGCACAGTGGGAGCCGTGGGAATGGGAGATGGGGGGAGAAAGAGAGAGAGAGAGGGAGAGAGAGAGAGAGGGACAAACCATCATTAAGATATTGAGGCTTCGAGTAATTCACTCTTCGAGCGATGGCGAACTTGATCTTGGAGAAGCTCTTGCCTTTCATGCCAGTCCGCTTCTCGAGTCGCTTCTTGGTATCGGAAAATTTCTCACCCTAGTCCATAGTGTTAGTATTAAGTCAAAGAGAGAGAGGCTCCCAGGAGGGGGGGTGAAAGCGAACCTCGATGATGAGGAACCTAAATGGGACGCCATGCATCCTGCTGACTTCATTCTGGAAGTGGAAGACTTGAATCAAGTTGCAGTCAGCTGCATCCTCCTCCTCGGGCACCCGCTCGGCGTAGATCTGGGTGTAGTCGTTCAGGTTCGCGACGGGGTGTTCTCGCAAAGGCTCGCGATAGAACCTGTTCGAGTTCGTCTCGTAGATCCTGATCCTGCCGCCTTCTGCCTCGTCGGGGATTTTCGCCTTCTTGATGAGGGTTTGAATCACATCCTCGACGGTCCCCGTCTTCGGCACGAGCAGATCAAACGGCTCCTATCATGAAATCAGTCAAAAGTCCACGGCGCCAGAGTCATTATCATCATGATGCAAAAGATTGTTTCTCACCTCCTTGGTGATGCCCTCACTGAGCCATGTCAATTTGATGCTCTTCTTGGTATCGAACTCGGCCAAGCTCATCTCGAGGACCTCGAAAAAGAAGGCATCGCTTCTTTGAACGGAGTTGAGGGTGGTAGAGCCCATCGGATTGAGGATTTGTCGAAGGGTGGGGTTCGTTCCTCGGCGCACGGCGGCCTTGGGATTGCTCGTGGTCGAATTGACAGTCCACAGGCGGATGTGTGTCGGTGGGGCCTCGAGGTGAGCGCCGACACGCTCGGTCAAGGTGTCGTAGTTGATTTTCGAATTCAAGACGAGCTCGAAAGGAGGAAATTGGGCCTGGTCGCAGCGAGTGGGATGAGGGAAGAACTTGACCGTTCTCTTGTGCTCCAAAAAGTCATAGTACTCCTTTGCATCCTCAACTCGATCGGAAATCTTGGCTCTGCAGAAAGAGTTAGCCACATCATCGGTCATCATGGCCTGGATCAGCATGCGGACTCACGCATCGGTTGGCGATTGGTCGGCCGGCCGACCGTTCTCTGCCTTGCGTTCCGCCACACGCTGGAAACACACGATGTCTCCGTCTTGAAGTTCGGCCAGCTTTAGCGTTTGTTTCGCTTTCAAGGGCTCGATCATGGTTGGTTTGATTTCCTGCCAGGAGTCAGCGGCATTCTCGACACGGAGGAGCAGAGAAGGGAGGGGCGACACAAAGCTTGTCGCGTCGAGAACAAGAGTGACTTACCTCCCACATCAAGAGCTTTTCGCCCGCTGGGAGTTTCTCTCCCCAGCCCATGGTTTGGAGAATGTGAGGGAGCAGCTCCTCCACCTTCCGCTCCTTGCCGATGTAGACGTGGCCGACACCTCTCAACGATTGCTTCTCAACGTCAAAGTGCTTCAACAAGAGAAGGAGGTTGTCGTTTCTCACGACGACACCGTTCGGTTGGCTCTGATACGATGGCCAAACGGCGTTCCCCTTGTCGTCGACCTCCTCGGCGACCTCGGCCCAGAGACGCAGGCTGGCATCGCGATGCGCAGCAGAGCGGCTAAAGGTCTCCTCGACGGTTGGTCGCAGGTCCGTGATGGGCTGATCGGGGCGTATGGTCTTGTTTTGGCGGTTGACCATCAGCCAGAGCCTGATTTGTCGCGGATCCTGGTCCATGTCGCTGGCGATTTGAGCAACGAACTCGGACAGAACCATGGCTCGTCGAACACGGTACACCTTGGGCGCGGAAGGGTCGACGTCGGAATTGGCGTCGAAAGCACACAGGTCGGTACCGCCATAGTGCTTGAAGGTCTCGCTCGTGATGACCTTAACTGTCATGAAGAGATGGGCTTCCTTCTGCTCCCGTCTTCGTGCCTCCCTCAGGGCGGTCTCCTCTTCGAATCGCTTTTGGAGATGTGAGGGGGGTTCTTCCTTGGTGACCGGGCACAGGATCTTGTCGAGGCGAGATTGACGAATGTAGACCAACATGTAGGCACTGTTTTGGCGCATGATGGGCGCCTTCTTCTGCAGGGGGATGCGCGGATAGCCGCTTGGGGTGCGATATTCTCCGCCAAAGTTCTCCTCGAGGACCTCTCTGAGCGTTGCCTTTGTGACCTTGTCATCGTCATACTTATAGAACCACCCGTCCTTGTTGGGCTTGATGAAAGCGTAGTAGTGGCCAGCGTCCAGGCCACCGCTGTGGACGAGAACACCCTGCAGCTGATAGATCCATGGCTCGGATCTGTCGGCGTCCTCGATGAGGTAGGGGGATGCGTCGAAGGTCTCGGGGAATTCGTGTCGGTCGTTGATCTTCATCATCATGTCTCTTTGAATGTCGTATTCGAAGCGCTTGAGCTGCAGGTGCAGCACGTCCGGAAAGCTGGTGAAAATGACACCCTTGTTCGCGTCCTGTAATTTGTGCTGATCGCCGGCGAAGTACTGGTTCTCGCCGTCCATCTTCTCGACCTGGATGTAATCCGCGAAGCTCTCGAGCAAGTTCTTGTTGCCGCTGACGTTGAGCTGAATGTCCCAGAAATCTTCAATGCGGCTCGATTCGTAGTCCACATTGATACACGAGATGTAGGTCTTGATCTTGCCGCTGAAGATCTCGGGAAGGACGTTTTCGGCCTTTGTGCCCTTCATTCTCTCTTCCATTCGCTCCATGAGCTTTCGCGAGAGCTCCTGGACGTCCTGCTGCTCGAAGATGTGCTTGGTCTCCCAGCCGAACGACTTTGTCAGCTCATTAGTGCTGACGGCTTGCTCCGATGTCTGCAGTTGGTAGAAGAGGCGCTGCAGAGCATACGCGGAGTTGAGCATGCTCTCGTCGTTTTCTGTGGGAATTTCGTAGACGGCCTGTGGCACCCGGTGAGTATGCGATTTGCAGAGCGTGCGGGATAATCTATGGGTAAAGTCATGTGAAAGCGCACCTTTCTGAAAAGATTTGTAAAGTATAGAGACTGAAGCAGAGAGTTGAGGTAGCATGTGGCGCCCTGGTTCTTCAAGCCGACGTAGCCGGTCTCTTTCTTGGAATCGTAATGAGTGAAGTTGTGCCACAGCACACCCGTTTCGTCCTCGACGAGGCGGACGTAGGCGGTGATGTTGGCCGTGTCATTTTCGACCAGCGGCCGGCTGTCGCCTTCCCAGGGCACGTTGAACATCCGGCGCATCTCGACGAATCTGGTGAAACCCCAGTCCCCCTCATCCTTAGTGAAGCGGTGGTGCGCGGTGTGGTTGACGTAGAGGCTCGGGTCGTTGGGATTCCAGAGGACCAGGGCAAACTGGAGACAACAGCTCCAGTTGTCGGGCATCTCTTCGCCCTCGAAGCCATGTTCTAGGTATATGGAGCACTGATCTGTGTTGTTGCCGTGGGGAAAGAGGAGAACTCGCCTGAGTCGCAGAACGAAGACGCTCGTTAGTCAAGTGCGCAGTGAAGAAGGGGGGGTGAGGATGGCTCCAGGACGCCAGGGGCGAACGTACCATGGGTAGGCGCCTGCTTTGAATATCGGGCCATGCTCTCGCTTGCCGAGGGATCGCCAGTTCTGAACGGTCCATGTGTGAACGTAGTCTCCTAGCAGCTTGGGTTCTTCGAGCATTGGTGTGAGGACGAGCTCCTTCATGGCCTCATCTGCAGGGTAAATCGCGGGTCAGCAATGGTGATCAGAATAGACGGACAGCTCTTCTCCCTTCGTTTTCTTTTCTCTCCTCTCTCCTCCTCTTCCCTTTCCTTTTCTTCTATTGTCTTTCTCTCGCACTCTCTCTCTCTCGCTCTTCTAATATCTTTTTTTCTCCATTTCTGCTTCTCTCTCCTGTCCTCTTCTCCATGTCTGTACTCGCTTGGCTGATCCAAGGTGGAGGCCAGGGAAGAACCCACAGTCATTTGCGAGGGGCAGATCTTGTAATTGATCGGCCTCACTGTCGAGGTTGTCTGGGTTGATGATGGCGACGGCCTCCTTGTCGGAGTCGCCATTGAGGCCGACGTAGTCGTCGGTGTCGACCACCATTTCGTTCGGGGAGGGATTATTATAGCTCTGCTCGTGATTTTCCCCATTAGTCGACTTTCTCAAGGGCAACGCTGGCCGTGACAAGATCATTTTTTGCTTGTTGAATTCTGCAGGATATGGAGGGCAAGCGACAGGATATGATGTCTCGAGGCAAAGAGAGGAGAGAGAGAAGAGAAAAAAACGATGAAGAGGATGTTGCAGAGACGAGCGCCGACTGGGCAAAGCGAGAGATGCAGCGAGCAAAGATAAGAAGCGGGCGTGTAAGCTGGAGCGAGGGCGAGAATTCCAGGCGGATCAGGTCCAAAAGCCTTGAGAACGACTCGCGCTTCGTTTCTGGTGTGTTGTTTTCTCGCTTCTCCTTCTGCGTCTTCTTCTTGCTCTCTTGCGTTTTCTTTTCCTCGTCTTCAGCTTCGCAGCCAGGTCGCTCTCTGCATCTTCTCGGTTGTTCTCTCTCTTCCCTCTCGGTCTCTCTCGGTCCCTCTCGCTCTCGCTCTCGCCTTCTCCCTCGCCCTCGCTCTCGCTCTCGCTCTCGCACTTGTCCGGTGGTCGCAGCTGAACCTGTAGGCGTGACGATCGGAAGCGAGCAGCGCCGGAGCTTGGAGGTGGGGAGGCGGCAGGCAGAAGAGGAAGACGGCTGGGGAGAGGGCCAAAGGCGGCAATGCGCAATTGCGGGCGGCGGGAGCGGATGGAAGCGACAGAAGGAAGAAGCAATCAATGGGGTAGGTAAGGTAGGTAGATACTACTACCTCTAACTCCGTACATGTGGAGGGGGAGGGGGAGGGGGAGGGGAGAGGTCATACCATGATGTCGTCGAGCAAGAGAAGCGGGCGATCGGGGCTTGAGCTTTTCGGACGTGCGAGACGCAGTTGCAAGAAGCCGTCACGAGCTGTTGCCTCGATTCAGGGCCGCTGCTGCCGTTTCGTTTCTGGGTTGGAGACGCGGCGGGGCGACGGTGGCGGATGTAGATTGAAGGATGGATGTAGGTAGTGTGGAATTCAGGATTCCTCGTAACTCGCACAGAGTTGAGAGTACAGAGTACTCGTGCTCGTTCCAGCCTCTTGGGGACCAGCAGGTGGGAGAGAGGCGCGCGTGTGTGGCGGCAGTTCCGCGCGGCTGCCACAGGGACGGGAGGGGGGGGAAATGAAGTTGATGAAAAAAAGGTGGAAGGGAAAATGGAAAAAAAAAAAAATGGGAGAAAACAGAGAAAGAGAGAAAGAGGTAGAGAGATTGATTGATTGATTGATAGAGAGAGAGAGAGCGGGAGGGAAGTCGCTGGGGACCTTTTTGGTGGGATGCGGTCGCTGAGCAAGCACGATGCGGCGCAGAGGGAACTTCGCAACTTGCAGGTAGAGGTACTAGATGTAGAAGTAGAGGTACTAAGATGGGCCGAGCGAGCGGAAGGCAGGCAGGTCCGACGTAAGAAGAGTCGAGTCCCAGAAGAGGCACTAGGTACGGAGTACTTAGGAGGCAGAAGAAGACCAAGTCCAACAAGGCGCAATGCCACGGAGGAGAGAGGAAGAGGAAAGAGAAAAAATGATGACGGCGATGACGAAGCAAAGTGCAACAGCACGGGAGCTGGAGTTACCTGAGGATGGATTGATGGATTGAATACAGGCAGTGATGGAGACTGGAGACGCTGATGCTTGGAAACTGAAGATGCCAGCTGTGAGGCTTGCGCGTGCGTGCAACCAGAGCCGAGCTGATACGGGTACAGGGTAGGCATGGACTGCACGTGCCGCGTGTACCTCAGGCTCAAGCTGGAGGTACTCCGTACCTGTAGTAGAGGAGGAGCCTTGTAGTGGATTCGGGACGGCGGGAGCTTGTGGACGAACTCTTCCGCAGGTACCGAAGCGGGCAAGCCGCAGCAGAGATTTTCTGAGAAGACAGGTGTAGGATATCACCTCTACGAGTGGATGCTGGGGTCACCGGGTAACGAACTGATCCATGATTCCGGAGAACGCAGTGCCTACTACGGAGTATAGACATCGCTCCCGATCTGAGGACACAGCACCGAACACCATGTGCTGAGACGGAGTAGAGAGCGGCTGATGCAGCGTACTCGGGACCTGTGCCTCCTCATATAAACTCAGCGCCGGCTTGTCGCAGAGACTTGATCTCAGCTCCACGAGACCTGTACGGAGTACGCCGGACTGCTCTCGTACCTGCCTAAGCTCCAACGGCATGTGCCAATTTCCACTCAGGGCTGTTGGTGTTCTCGAGCAACTTGAAGTTCTTGTCCTGCGCACCGCGTTGTTCCATCAAGGCCCACGCCGTCTCTGTGCTCATCGAGATAGGACCGCTGCTTCATCGTCCGTTGCGCAAAGAGCGTCAGAGCATGATTCATCATTGCCTTTGCTGCTACCAAGAGTCGTACGAGCACTCGTGCTGTCTTGGAAGAGGCGAAAAGCTGTCGCCAGCTCTTGCTTAGTCATCATGAGCTGTCTCGAACCCTCCGCATTCCCACCACTTTTCTTCAGAAGCTCTTCCACAGCTCATCCGCAGAAGACCTGGATGATTGATGATGTATACACCGTACTCCGTACTCCGTACTCCATTAGTACTCTCTAGAGTCTAGAGTAATGCAATGATATCGATATATCAAAAAATAATACCGGGTATCCGCAGCCAAATACATTGATACTCTCAAAGGCCCCGCATCTGTTCCTGCGGCCGCGCGGAAGCAGCCCCGCCATTAAAAAGCAGCCCCGCCATCGAGCGAGAGCGGAACCAAGTGCCGCTTACGTAACCCGCGAGGACACGCCCTCTCGCCTCAACCCACCTGCTGTTACCTCGACGATGCGTCTCCATCTCGGGAGCGCTCATCAACATCGTCCTGCTCCTACACAAAGTCCATTGCTTCTCTCGTTGACATTGCTTCTTCTTCATTCTTACCGGTATAATCTGCTCGAGGCCGTTCCCATTGAGATGTGTCCTGTGAGACACACCACTAGTCCCCTCCCCACTGCCTGACTCACACGCCTCCTTCTCCTCCAACGGCGTTGACGACGACGACGACGACGAATACGATCTCAAAGAGTGAGACCCAAGATCGAATGCCTTGAAGAGTCTTCTCTTGCTTCTTCACTCCCCTTCTGCCGGCGGCGACAAAAGGCAAAGGGAAAAGCTACATCTCGGCCGAAATCTCCGCCCGCAATCCACCACCTCCCCTCCTGTACATAGCCCTGCCGTCGTCAACATGGACAAGATCACCAACAAGATCGCCGCCCTGCCGGCCGACGGCCAGTACTTCTCGCTCGAGTTCTTCCCCCCCAAAACGGCCATGGGCTTCTCCAACCTGCGCGCCCGCCTCCAGCGCATGCAGCGCGCCCTCCGGCCCCTCTTCATCAACGTCACCTGGGGCGCCGGCGGCTCCACGGCCGAGAAGTCCATGGAGCTCGCCAGGTTCTGCCAGCGCGAGGTCGGCCTCACCACGTGCCTGCACCTGACGTGCACCAACATGAGCAGGGACCTCATCGACTCCGCCCTCGAGGAGGCGCGCGCCCTCGGCATCCGAAACATCCTCGCCCTCAGGGGCGACCCGCCCCGCAACGACGAGTACGGGGATGTCAACGGCGGCGACGCTGCTGGTGGTGGTAATGGCGGCGGTGTTGACGGTGATGAGGACGAGGCCGTCGAGTTCAGCTGGGCCGTCGACCTCGTCAGGTACATCCGCCGCAAGTACGGCGACTACTTCTGCATCGGCGTCTCGGCGTACCCCGAGGGCCACGCCAGCGGCAGCCACCCCGAGGAGCAGAGCCTCGAGTACGACCTGCCCTACCTCGTGGACAAGGTGCAGGCCGGCGCCGACTTCATCATGACCCAGCTTTTCTTCGACATCGGCGCCTACGACAGGTTCGAGACGACGCTCCGCGCACACCCCAGCGGCGCCTTCAAGACGATCCCCATCATCGCGGGGCTCATGCCCATCCAGAGCTACGCCATGATCAAGCGCACCACCAAGCTCAGCCACGCGAGGATGCCCGAGGGCCTCATGGCCCGCCTCGACGCCGCCAAGGGCGACGACGAGAAGGTCAAGCTCGTCGGCGTCGACATCCTCAGCGAGCTCGTCGAGCAGGTCAGGCACGTCAAGAGCAGGACGCCCGGCCCCAGGGGCTTCCACTTCTACACCCTCAACCTCGAAAAGGCCGTCTCCTTCATCCTCGAGCGCACCAAGCTCATCCCAGACTACGCGCCCGAGACGGGAACACCCGACGCAGCAGCAGCAGCAGCAGCAGTAGCAGCAGCAGTCGCAGTCTCCGACGACGCCATCTCCGCCGCGCCCCCGCGCCCCCAGGTCAACGGCTTCGGCAGCACGGCGGCGCCCCGCCGGAGCAGCCACAGCCGCACCGGCAGGCGTCTCTCGTCCGTGGGCTCGGACCCGCACAACCGCGTCATCGTCGCCGGCCGGGACGCCACGTACCCCGAGTGGGAGGCGACGACCAAGGAGGCCGGCGTGCCCGCGGAGAGCATCAACACGCGCCTGAACACGCTCGCCATCTCCGAGGGCGAGGGCACGCTCGGCCGCGAGGCGACCTGGGACGACTTCCCCAACGGGCGCTTCGGCGACGCCCGGTCCCCCGCGTACGGCGAGATCGACGGCTACGGCGTCAGCATCCACATGTCGGTCCCGCAGGCCGTCTCGCTGTGGGGCCGCCCCACGACCCCCGCCCACATCAGCGACATCTTCACCCGCCACATCCGCGGCGAGCTGTCCGCCATCCCCTGGAGCGAGGAGGACCTCGTCGCCGAGTCCTCAATCATCCAGTCCAAGCTCGTCGCCATCAACGCCCGCGGCTGGTGGACCGTCGCCTCCCAGCCCGCCGTCAACGGCGCCCCCTCCTCCCACCCGGCCGTCGGCTGGGGGCCCCCCGCCGGCTTCTGCTTCCAGAAAGCCTTTGTCGAGTTCTTCATCCCCTCCGCCGACTGGGCCGCCCTGCTCCCCCGGCTCACCGCCCCGGGCGTCAGGGACAGCGTCTGCTTCTTCGCCGGCAACGCCCGCGGCGACTTCGCCTCCTCCGACGACGACTGCCACGGCCCCGGCGAGGACGGCAGGCCATCCGCCGCCGCCGCCGGCGGTGCCACGCCCAGCACAAACGCAGTCACGTGGGGCGTCTTCCCGGGCAAGGAGATCGTCACCCCGACCATCATCGAGGAGGTCAGCTTCCGCGCCTGGAACGAGGAGGCCTTTGACATCTGGGGCGAGTGGGCGAGGGTCTACCCGCGGCGCTCCGAGTCGCACAAGTTCCTCAACGGTATCAAGGACGACTACTGGCTTGTCAACGTCATCCACCACGACTTCCCGCAGCAGGACGCGCTGTGGGACCTGCTATTGGAGTAAACGGCCCAGACATATTTCATATCCCCCCTTGCTATTTCGTTCTCGTATAATGGCATCCATCACTGAACATAAAAGCTGCGTTGGATCTGTTTCCCCGTACTACTACCTGTATACATGTATTCACTATAATGCGATGCCGATCTGTTGGGTATGAAAAGCCTTGGATTTTCTTTTCTTCCCACAAACTCATGTTTCACAAACATCGCAAAGAAGAAGTCCAGAAGCAAAGCGATCATGTATTCCGTAAATACTCATGCAAACTTTTCCCCCTCCCTGTCATCAATATGTGAATGCCCCATCGCTAACCGCAAGCCCTTTCCCGTAATGACATCAGTATTCCCTCGCCGCGCCGCGCCACGCCATGCCATGCCGACCCTGTATGAACCGGCTCGTGAAACCAGCAGAGCAAGATTTGTTCTTTTTTTTCTGTGTGACACAATGAAGAAATGAGAGGGAAAAAAGGGGAAGAAATCAAAGCAAGAAATGCGAATGTGCTGAATCAGACGGCGTTGCGTCGGGTGAAATTTTGGTGGGAATGTGAAAGGGGGAAAGGCTTTTGGGGACGCAAGCTCCAAATCGTGCTCAGGTATGGTCATATCAGCCCAAGTCGCAAACAGTTGCTCTACTCGGGCTTGCTACTCGTCGGAATCTCGTGATGCAGAATTTCAATCCTGCTGATGAAGTCCCAGGCCTTCCAGATCGCAACCAGGACCGAATCGTCCTGATTCAGAAAGAGTCATGGCAGGATGCCTCAGATCTCGCCGTCTCCTAGGGCATCGTAAACGCTGTAGGCTGGCGCTGCCCTTTGAACAACGTCATCCGCGAGCACGGGTCCCGGACCCGTCTCCGCCGGAGGAGAGCCTATCTTCACCCGACCCCTGCGAGCGGTGGGCGTCTGGGCATCGACCTCGGGCGGCTCCTCGCTGCCGCTGGCGTCCAGCGCGGCCGCGGCCTCAGCGATGGTAGCGCTAGCCTTGGCGGCCGCTCGGCGAGACGGAGTCCCGTTCTTCTGGCCCGGGAGTGCTCCGCCGCGAGGGCGCTTGGTGGGGGTCGCCTCGATATCGCTCCAGCTGGGGACTTCGTCCCCGTCCAGGTCTTCCTCGTCGGAGGAGGAGCGCTTGATCTCGGAGACGCGGGCGCGCTTGCGGCCGGTCCCTCCCCCGGTGCGGCTTCCAACGCTTCTGGATGGCGTGGGCTTTGAGGGCGTTGAAAAGGGACTCCCGGTGCTCGGGCCGCTGGCGCTTCCTAGGTTCAGGCATGACGCGACGTCGCCTCCTTCGCTCTCGACCTGGCGGAGGTGACTGGCATCCTTTTTGATGCCGCGAAATTGAAAATGGATGCCGTCGGCCGTGGACTGACCGAAGTACTTGGCAATATCTATGATCAGGTTTTATCAGCCTCGATACTTGTCTGAATGAACAACGAATTCAGAGTTCCAGGAAAAAGACGTTGCCTAAACCCGAGACGCGCTGCAATAGAGCCATACCGTGCTTGTCTATCGCATCTTGAGTCGAGGGGAGCTTGTCCCCATCGGCAATCATGTCCTTGATATCAAGGCCCGTCTTGCGGCCCTCGCGGATGATGACGGCCTGGGCGCGCAAACGGCGGAAACGATGGTTGAGCGCATGCTCGGTCATGTCGGAGCCGTAGCAGGCCACGATTTCTGGGGACGAAGCGTCAACCCTCGTCCCAGCATGGAAGAGATCGTATCGAGCACCCGGGGTGAGATGGTCCAAACAGAGGCTCGAGTGGTACGGGGGATCAAAAGAAAGCAGAGCGAGAGTAACAGTGATCCTTACCCTTATAGTTCCATTTCACCTCCGGATGGGCTGCGACGATGGCTCGGACGAGGCGAGCCTGAGCATCGTAGCTCTTGTAGTTTGTCTTGCCGTTTGCTGGCGGCATCTTGGTCTCGTCTGGATGAGCCATTAGCGCGTGGTTCATCTAGGTATGGAGACTTTGTCTGAGGAGGCTCACGATTGTGAAGTGGTTGTTTGCCAGCTGGGTTGAAGACCTTTTTAAGAATGCAGCTTCCCGATGAAGCTGCCTCGTGGCATGAATGTCCCGGGTGATTGCAACGTCGGCGGGCCAGTAGCAGGCGTACAGTGAAGAAAGAGGCTTTGGAGCGGGTTCAAGGTCGTCTCTTGAGCGGCGGCACAGGCACGATGAATTGTGGAGATGTAGAGGAAGAGAGGTAGGAGAGGTAGGAGAGGATAGGATGAAGGATAAGGGAGAGAGGACGAAGCCAGGAGAGGTTAGATGCGTTGATGCCTATGCACGGAGGGCGAGCTCTGAGGCAGTCACCTGACGCTCACAAAGGCTGACGAGTCGGAGTCCCAAGTTGCGGCCTTGAAGGCATGAGTTTTCAGGCTGGACTGTTGATCCCAGCTTTGTGAGAAGAGAGTGAGGAGAGACCATGTCTAGCAACTGTTAGTCCGCCCACGCAGCCTCGAGGTGAGGTGAGGAATCGTAAAGAACAGTCGCTCACAAATTGCTGCACGCTTTATTCAAAAAGAGGAAATATCAAGTTTTTCTTTTCTTCAAGTCTCCAAATACCTCAATCCTTATAAGAATGGACGGGCATTCACCGTGGCGATGATGCTGTTGGTGATGGTGAGGAAGGCGATGGTGATGGATGGTCGTGGTGTTGATCAAAGGATTTGATGTCAATCGCTCTTGCCTCTTTCGCGAATCCGTCGAGGTGCCGAACGTGCTTTCCGTGTCGAGACTCAGACCCTTCCAGAGTCCTCGCGTTTCGTCGGCTCGAAGTTGAACAATCGCGAGATACAATTAGATTGATGTCATGCTCAGTGTCTCGTTCACGCGTGAGCTGCTGCTCGATATCAGGGCCCAGTTCCATAAGTTGTTGACTTTGGTTGAACAGACAATGAGCCGAAACGAAATCCAAGGGGCTGGCGGGGCTCGAGCTGTCGGCGCTAGAGCGGAAAAGGAGTAGCGCCAGAGCCACAGGGAACGACAGGCTCGGCGCTCAGCGGCTCGATGCGCTGGAAGAGCCAGAGAATAGTGGGGAGCCTGGTGCGGATCAGCGAGACACACGTGCCGATCTTCATCGAGCCTGAGCGGTCCAGGGTAGCTTAGAATGGCCGCCTCCGTGCAGCCAGCCTCGGGCTGAAGTCATCGAGTCTCGGTGGCATCAACAGCTTCAAGTTGAGCAGTTCGGATGTTCTAACGCAGTGTTAAGTATTATCTAGAGATTCATTATCATGTCGAAAGCCGTCAACTCCGAGGCCCATCCCCAAGCCGTGAAATGCATCGATGATCCGCCCAATGACTCCGACTCCTCAAGCCCACATGAGCGTTTCCATGATGCCGTCTACCTACTGATCCATTGATCGATCCTATACAACCCCCCGCTTCTTGCCTTTCCCTCCATCTAACCAAAGAATTGATGTATCCAAATAGTTGTTGTCCTCCTCAGTACTAGCATTGCTCCATAGACAATGTTCTCTCTGGTCTATATCTTGCCCGTAAAATAAACAACCCCCAATAATGCCAGACATGTAATTAGTAGAGTCGTCGTCATCTTCCCCAGCCGACAAGACAAGGATCCCGGCGGGAAAGGCTGAAGAAAAAAAAAAGGGGGGGGGGGAAGAGGGGAAGCGCGCATCATCGCTGTCATTGTCATTTCATCTCAAAGTCATCGGGTCCCCTCCGGATGGGCGACGGGCTGCCCTCGCCGTACATGGCATACTGGACGCCCAGGAAGCAGTCGCAGAGCGCCTGGAAGATGCCGCACGCCTTGAAGGCAAAGGGGATCTCGGTCGTCGAGGTGAAGAACCACATGAGCTTCATCGCGTCGCCCCCGAGCCAGCTCGCCAGGACCGACAGCCGGAACCCCTTGAACGACTTCTTCTCGGCGTTGGAGAGGATCTGCGGGATCGGCAGGGTCGCTTCGACGGCGAGGCCGACGCTCCCGATGAGGGACGAGTACAGGGAGTAGATCGGGGGCACGGTCGAGAGGAACATTTCGCAGACGAGCAGGCCGGCGGCGAGGTACATGATGAACTGCCAGTAGCTGTGGACAGAAGGTTCTGGTGAGCTTCGTCTTCGTCTTGTTCGAAGGCATAAACAGAGAGAGGGGAGATGGGAATCCAGGGGGCATCGCAGACTCACGGCTTCGGCGACCTCCACTGCCAGAAGCTGTACGGTCTCGGAGCCGAAAAGACCCCCTCGCCCTGGCCGCTGAACGGCGCTCCGGCATCGCCGCCCTTGTTCGACGGCGCGGGTCTGTGGTCCAGCGCGATCTTGAGTAGGACAAGCTGCATCCCCACCATGATAAGCGACTGTAGCAACAAGCTCGTATCGAATCGCGCCCCGGGCCAGTAGAATATCCTGCATCCGCGGTGACAGACGTCTGTTAGCCGACCCGGTTTCCTCGCTCGCGTGCCCCCATGAGATCGAGGTTTTTTCAAGACATTAATCGATCCGCAACGGCGCGCACGCACGCACGCACCTGAAGAGCGACGCGATCAGCATGATCAGCGGGATGTCGAGGGAGAAGCCCGCGCTCGTCTTCTTGCGGTGCATGGACAGCGCCTGGTCGCCATAGGAGAGGATGGGCGAGAGGACGATGAAGAGGGGCGCGACGTAGCCCGTGATGCTGGCGATCCAACTCATGGCAGCGACTGGAGTAGTCCCCGGCCCCGAATCCCAAGAAGCGAGAGTAGGTCGTGTTTCGTAGGAGCAGTAGGTAGTAGTAGCGATGATAGCAGACGATAGAAGAGCGAATAGATCCGGATTCCAGAAGGCGAGCCAAGAAAAAAAGAAGGACAGGGGTAAACGAGAGAAAGAAGAGAAGGGGAGAAAAAGAAAGAAAGAAAGAAAGAAAGGAAGAAAGAAAGAAAGAAAGGGAAAAAAGGAAGACAAGCAGTACTCGTGGTATCCAATGGCTTTTCAAGAAAAAGAAATTATGGCGAGTCCATCCGGAGAGCAGACGACGACGTGTGGAACAGGATGGATTGATCAATATTGCCTTGCCTGGCACAGTAGCATGGCATTGATTGATGGATGGATGGATGGATTCGGTATTCGGTAGGAGATGCAAGGAAGCGGTAAAGCTCCAGGATGTCTCGACGAGATTGGAGGCCGAATCCTGGGCATCGCGCTCGACTCGGGAGGTCGAGTCAGAGGTTGTCGGCGGGAAGTCCCGCTTATTAGCCGGCGCCACTGGAGATCACTTAAGACAGTAACGCGGAGGTCACGGCCAGGGTCATGGCCAGGGTCACGGCCACGATCACGCCAAGCGACGATCCCAGATGTACGGAGTACTCCGTACATGTACATGGCCATCCGCCTTGATGCTAACCTGATGCAGGCATCTCGGTGGCTTGTGGCTCGGATCGGCGGGCCAGGCGAGTCCTGCAAACGGGTGGGGAGGGGCTCTCTTTGTACCGGTACATGCTGGACCTGTCTCAGCAGCCCGCAGCGGGTCGCCGCCTCAGCCCAGGAACAGGTGCCAATCTTGCGTCTTAACCTCACAGGAGAGCATGGAGAGCATGGAGAGCCTGGAGATTAGATAGGTATCATCATTGACTGGCCAAGCGATGATGGTTGCTAAATGGAAAGGTCTATTCATCTAGTTGTGCAGCTTGGACATGGCCATTCGCCACAGGACTCGCGCCGTCCTTGTCCAGATCCGTCCAGGACGGCTTGTTGATCCTCTCCGACGCCGCCTCGCTCTTGAAATGGTACCCCCTGGCCCGCGGCCGGGCCCCCGTCCCCTCCGGCAGCTCGGGCTCGTACGAGGCCAAGAAACGCGCTCTCTCCCTCTCGAATTGCTCCGACCCCGCGGCCAGCGATCCCCGGATCCCCCCAAAGAACTCATCGACGACGTGGTGGTTGTGGATCTGGAGCAGGCTCCACCCGAGCATCTCCTTGGCGTTGAGCAGGTGCCGCACGTACGCCCTGTGGTGCCTCTCGCAGGCATAGCACCGGCAGTCCTGTGCGAGAGGCACGACCGCGGTGCTAAGCCCGGCGTCCCACATGTTGATCCCGAGCGGCTCAACGCCGCCTCCGCCGCCGCCAGACTCCCGAACCGGAAACGAGAAGGTGAATGCGACGCCCGCGTCCGAGGCGTTATTCACAAACGGCAGGACGCACATGTCGATCCCGAGGGCGATCTGGCGCAGCACGTCGTGCGGCGACCCGGGCGCGTCCATCGAGAGCTTCGGCAGCGGGATCATGGGCGCGTAGTGGGCCAGCTCGGGGAGCAGGTTCGCATCGTAGACGGCCAGCCCGGAGACGTCCTCGGCGACATCCTCGGATAGATGTCTCAGGTAGTCCCACTGGATGGGCCGCTCGACGGGCAGGACGGGGGCGAAGACGGCGATGAAGGCGCTCCTGGCGCTCCTCTCCTTTCGTGACCTGCGCGACAGGGTCCCGAGGAACTCGTCCAGCCAGAGCTCGGTGTGCTCGACCATGCGGATCAGCTTCTTCGACACGGGAGTCTTGCTCGTGTGCGGCAGGTCGGCCATCGGGACGACAATGTCCGGCTGCAGGGAGGCGACCGCCGAAGCGTACTCGGAAACGGTGACGTTGCGGAAGCCAGTCGAGGTGAAGATGGACATTGTCTTGGCCGTATTCCCGACTGGTGTGGTCACTGCCGGGCACCGCCTTGGTCCGAGAATGGTCAGGACCTCGGAGGGCATGGCAGCGAAACTGTGCAGCCGCCGACAGTCTCCATTGGGAGCATGGTATACGGGGCTGTCATACTTTTCAACGACTGCACAATTGTCAGGCCACGACGAAAAAACCACGATAGCACCATCAAGGGACGTCATTCACGGAATGGGGAATCGAGAGGAAAACGCACAATCCTCGAGGCCTGCATGCACGGCATGTACGGACGTGCACTTTTGGAGGTTGTCCGGCGTCAGGTGAGGTACGGACCCGCGAGAAGTGACGGCCAGGTAGGTCGGCGTCTCGATGGGCTTCCGGTTCGGCAGGGTCAACTTGCCGAGGCGAGCTGTGAGGCCGGCAGACGTCTCGAAGACACATGGACCCGACATGTCCGGGAGACTCGGTTGCTCGTGATCGCTCATCGTGGCATGCTGCTGCGGCTCGAGGGTTCAGGCTGTGGCCCGGGCGGGAACGCTCGACTCTCGATGGCAACGCCTCGGTTCAGGGCGAGTCAAACATGAAAGAAAAGGGCCAATTCCATCCATGGCACGGGAAACACGGGAAACATCGCAACGCAATTGATTTCCGTCAAAGCGCCCCGATTCACACACACACACACACACATTTCGAGGCTGAGTTGTTGGAGTCGCATTTATGAGATGCTTGATTTTCATTGGCTGGGAGGAGGGGAGTCCATCACAGTGTCAATATTCATTCATATGCTCTGTGGACACTGTATCGCAATCTCGATCCGAGATTCAGCCGAATCATTCATCGCGGAAGGTGCAAACGGCGATTCAACAGATCGAAAAATCGCGAGAAAGAAATAAAATAAGATAAAATTCCAGAGGAAAAAAACAAAAACACTGCCTGAAGCATCATCTCGCCGGTCTCGCCGGTGACGACCTCGATCCGGGGAGAGAGACGAGACGGCGCCCGGAATGCTGAGGTGCTCATCGCATCAGCCCGCCCGGCTCCCGCTGGATGCTGCCATCGCGGGCCGGCTTCGCGCGCCGCGCTTCGTCGTCATTGCCAATCACGCCGGCTCCCGGGTTCTCTCTTGGTGGTGATGCATTCATGACGGCGGGAGCGCTTCTGCCCCGCGATTCGACGAGGCTGCGTATACTCCGTACGATAGGAGCACATCTGGCAGAAATCGTACGCGAACCTGCTCGTTACGGATACCGGTACGCACTACTCCGTACGGCCAATGTGTGTCTGTCTCCCTGGAGCGAGGCTGACGAGCTGGGTTCGCCGCCAGGGCGCAGTGCTACTCCGCACTGCTACGGGAGACACAAATGCGCCTATCCGCCCGCGGAATCTGCGTTTTCGCGCCGCGTCTCACGCTGGAATGCTGAGGCTCTGGGGGTGGGGAAGGGCAGAGGGGGAAAACGAGTCGAGTCCGGCGTTTTTGGTGTTGGCAGCGTGCCGGAGCTTGTCAGCACCGTCGGCTGCGCCGCACCGCGCAAAGAGAAAAGACGAGGTCCGCACCCGGGCTCTCAGGTTCTCAGGCTCTCAGCCTGGCCAACGCTGACGACGCGTCCAATCATGATCCCGGCCTCCCAGGAGTCTCTCGCATCACCACCCGACCTTCCGAAACGGTGTGCCCCCCCTTGGCGGCGACTCGGGAGACTCTTCCCATTCCATCATCCTTACCCGTCCACAGCCTGCAGTGCCATTTGCCGGTACGCGGCGCCCAGCCTTTTTTGTGAGTGCGTACATACATACATGCGGATACTGGTGCTTCTAGATGCACGATACGAGCACAGCAGAGGAGCCAAGGTGAGTACCTAACGAGAGACAGGCAGAAGAGTGCAGGAAGATACATAGATACAGTCCACCGCGAGAGAGCGAGACGGGCGCGAGAGCGGAGAGCGGATTTTTGGTACGAGGACGGGGAGCGCCGGTGAGCGAGCGAGCGAGCGAGCGAGCGATTCGAGCTATCGAGCGATTCGAGCGATTTACACAACAGTCCGTCCATCCACTCGGAGCGCCGGCCTGTGTGGGTGTGTGCCTGCGAGTGTGTGGGCGAGCGGGAACTGTCCGGCACTAGGCAAATAGCCCCAGGCCCGCCCAAGGGGGGGAACCCTCCCCATATCTCGACCTTGTCCCCGGCCCCGGGTCCGAACTCGAGCATCATGGTGAACCGTCACCGTGAGCGCGATGCCGAGAGCGAACCCCTCATGGCTGACCCCCAACGAACCGCTGCGAGCATCGATGCCGTAGCACAGACAGACGAGCATCGCCGTGCCAGCGTCGCCAACGTAGCCTCGGGCCACCCCGATGCCCCGCTGGACACCGTCGAGACCGTCCTCGAGGTCGACGACAGCAGCAGCGGCTCGCCCGAGCCGCGTTTCCTCCAGGACGAGCGCACCTCCAAGCAATGGGGCCGTGTCCCCTATCCGATCCGCCGCGTCCTGTTCGCAGTCGTCAAGTGGTCGAGGGGCCCGCCGAACCCGCAGCCGTTCCGCATCAAGCCCTTGTTTCCCGCGATCCAGGAGTATCCGCTGTTCCTTGTCGACAGATTCCTGCCCAGCTTCAAGCTGCGCGCCTGGGTCCTGTTCACGTACTTTTCCGTGTGGCTGATCGCCTTCGTCCTCGTCAAGCGCCAGGAGACGACCGCGGCGGAGATTGCCGGATGGGGCCCGGCTCAGTCGATCGGGTGTGGAGACACGTACTGGGGCTCGGGCAACAGCTGCGGGCTGGACGGGACGGACTGCAGGCCCTTTAACGGGAGCGGCTTCGCGTTTTCGTGCCCGGCCAGCTGCGACGGCTACCACGTGCTGAACCCGAGAGCCGTCGGCGACCAGGAGATCATCTACAGGTCGCTCGTCATAGGGGGCCCCTCCAACGACGTGCGCCCCGAGGAGTCTGCCACCTACCGCGGCGACTCGTTCATCTGCGGCGCGGCCATCCACGCGGGCGTCATTTCCGACGAGAAGGGCGGCTGCGGCGTGGTCGAGCTCGTGGGCCAGCAGCAAAACTTTGTCAGTTCTCAGCGCAACGGCATTCTAAGCGTTGGTTTCGATTCCTACTTTCCGCTTTCGTTCCGCTTCATCCCGGGCGTCGAGTGCTCGGTCAAGGACCAGAGATGGGCGCTCCTCGCCATCTCGGTCGTCTTCACGACCATCCTCTCCCTCTTCACCGCCTCGCCCGCGCTCTTCTTCTTCCCGACCTTCATCGGCACCTTCTGGACGGTCGGCATGGCCATGGACCAGCCGACCCACAGCTCGGTCGCGGGGCTCTTCTCGACCGTCCTCGGCCAGTTCCTCCCGGCCATGTTCTGCGCCTGGGTCATGTTCGACAAGATGGGTATCCGCCGCACGCTGACCCGCCTGACGGCCCAGGTCGAGAAGACGGTCCTGTGGCTCGGGGCCTGCTGGGTCGGCGCGCTCACCAACTACACCTTCGACTTCATCCCCATCCAGCGGCTGAACAAGCACGACATCGACCAGCAGCCCGGCGCAAAGGTCGCGCTGGCCGTCATCGTCGTCGTCCTCGTGGCGGTCGTCGGCTCCCAGGTCTGGTTCTTCCGGCAGGAGGGGCGGGCCATCAAGTACCTCAAGCTTTACGCGCTGTTCCTCATCGCGATCGGCATCTCGCTCGGCCTTCCCGACCTCCAGCTGCGGATCCACCACTACATCCTGGCGCTCCTCCTGCTCCCCGGCACGAGCATCCAGACGCGGCCCTCCCTCCTCTACCAGGGCCTGCTCGTCGGGCTGTTCGTCAACGGCATCGCCCGCTGGGGGTTCGACCCCGTGCTGCAGACGGCGGCCGCGCTCCTCGGCGACGGGCAGAAGGACACGGCCCTGCCCGTGCTCATCCCGCCCATGATCGACACCGCGGCGGGGCCGGGCAACGCGTCGAGCATCACCTTCACGTGGGCGCCCCCGCCGTCCGGCGGCTTCGACGGCATCAGCATCCTCGTCAACGACGTCGAGCGCTTCCGCTCCTACTTCACCGACGAGGTCGACCGCCAGGACGCCTTCGTGTGGACGAGAGACGGCGATTTGGATCTGCCAGAGTATTTCCGGTTCGCGTACATGAGCGGGAGCTCGAGCGGGGACTACACCAAGGCCGGGGTCTGGACCGCCGAGGGGGAATGGAGGACGATGGACCCGGGTCCGTCCAAGGTGAAGATGAGGAGCCTAGACGAGGGACGCATGTTGAACCATCATAGATGACATTGGCGTTTCTTTTTCTGAAGGCCAAGAGACATGATAGACTGTACCTAAAAATGATCTGGACACTTTGTTTTTGTTTCGACGGGTTCTGTACACGATCTCGAGCCACGGCATCATGCCCCGTCTTTTGCTACATTGACATCTCATAGAAAATGAAGAATCACCGAGAGCATACATTCTTTTCTACTTGTGTGTAATTTTATTTCCCGATGAGTGTCTTGATGCTATATTCCTTACAAGGACTGCGGCGCGGGTTCATATCTCCACTTTGATTCACCTTCTGCCATCTTAGTCATCACAATTCTTCATCATCGCCATCGATCTCAAATCAACCCTCATTCCGGGTCTCTTCACACTCACGGTCATTCAACTCGAATCCCTCCAGTCTCAGCGCCTCAAAACCAAAAGGGAATCGGCATAGAAAGCCAGACTACATAGCACCAAAGAATACAACGACAGAAGGAAACCGAAAATGCCACCGAGGATCCCCACCCAGGCCGACTTCGCCCCCCTATCCTCCTCCCTCCCGCTCACCCTCCACCTCCCCTCCCCCCCCGAGAGCACAACATGCTTCCTAATCCTGCTCCACGGCCTCGGCGACTCGCATCACCCCTTCTCCCACTTCGCGCGCAGCATGGCCCTCCCCGGCGTCGCAGCCATCTCCGTCCGCGGCACCTCGCCCCTCCCGCCCTCCATGCTGCCCCCTGATACTCAGCCCCTTTCCACAACATCCTCCTCCTCCCCCCCCTCATCATCGCCCGGCCACTTCCACTGGGGCGACGACCTGCGCCTCGACCAGGCCTCCGGCGACATCGACCCCGACCCGGGCTTCGACGCCGCCGCGCGCCGCATCATGACCCTCCTCGTCAAGGGCGTGCTCGTCGACGCGCTCGGCTGGGAGATGCGCGACATCATGCTCTTCGGCTTCGGGCAGGGCGGGTCCCTCGCGCTCGGCATCGCGTCGCGCCTGCGCACGCCCGAGCGCGTCGTCGACTTGGAAGACGGCGACGGCGACGGCGACGCAGAGATGGGCAGGGCCGCAAAGGGCGTCGTCTCCATCGGGGGCCCGCTGCCGGGGTCCATGGTGCCCTCGCTCGGCGGGCGGCGCAAGAGCGACACGCCCGTCCTGGTCGTGCAGCTCGACGGGGACGAGGTGGACAGGGTGAGGCGGGAGTTTGGGGACGTGAGGGCCGTCAACTGGAGGAGCAGGGACGTGAGCATGCCGCGGAACAGGGAGGAGATGTTCCCCCTGATGAAGTTCTTTGCAGACCAGCTCAACAAGCCATATTGACTTCACTTTGCACCGCCGCAACACGGAAGGGTTGGCGAGAGAAAGGATTCATTTGTTTCAAAAACACTCTTGATGGAAAAAGACATCTACTATCTATCGTCTCTGCCGCCCTGAAGCATGTCCGCCAAAATATCCCACTTCGCAGACGTAGAATCTCCCGTCGCCCGCGCCACGCTCCTCAGCCCCTGGCATATGAACCGCAGATGCTGGTCAAAGTCCGCCCGGACGACAGCCAGCACCCTAAAGTACGCCTCATCCGCCTGTTCCTTCTCCAGCTCGCGCCGGCCGTCATTATCACCATCGCCATCACCATCATCGTCGTTGTCACCGCCGTCAATCTTTGGTTCGGGGAACCCAAAGGGCCCTTGCAGCGCCACGTCTGCAGCCTCCTTGGCCTCGCGCGCATTCTCCAGCGTGATGGCCAGGTTGAACATCTCGAGGATGCATTCCCGGACCGTCGTCAGCCGGCTCCCGATGCAGCCCTGGTCGATGATCTGCTTCAGGTAGGATGTGTGGATATCGATCATGGCGTCCACGTCCGCGGCCTCGCGCAGCTCTTTCTGCATGGCCAGCTGGGCGGGGGCGAGCACCAGCGTGGACAGGTACGTCTGCAGCGTGGTGCAGAACCAGACGAGGTTCCTCCGGGAGGAGTAGAAGAGGGCTCGGTCGTCCCAGTTCTCCGGGTCGGTCCAGTAGTAGTCGAGGATCCTCGGCTTGTGGAGGGCGTAGACGGCCCGCTTGAGCTGCAGGAGGAAGACGAACATGGACTGGTAGCAGCCCATGCTCTGCTCGGAGATGACCATGGAGACGGGCCACGCGAGGCGATAGTCGATCTTGACGTGGGGAAGAGCAACTCGAACCGAGTTCTGGGCCTCTTCTACGGTGACGTGCTGGCCTTCTGTCCTGACGCGGATCGAGAGTCGATTGGCATCCAGCAGAGAGGCGTATGCATCCTGGCCCGCTCCCGTGAGAGCGAAGCGGTCGTACCATACCGGATTCCGGCTCTCGAGTTTATCAAACAAGTAGCCGGAAAAAGACGACGCGGCGAATCCCTCCGACATCAGGTAGAGAGCCTGCAGTGCGCCGAGCGTCACCGACAGCCCGCACTCCTCGAGCAGGAGGTCCTTGAGGGTCGTCGATGTCTTGCGATACTTGCTCTGGATCCACCGGTCAAAGGCGGCGCCAAAGAGGCCGGGAAAAGTCGCCAGTTCCGAACCCTTGGGGCAGACGGTATCAAAGTCGAGCGGCGGCTCCTCGATGTTCTCGGCGCTCGAGCTGTCGAATCTTCCAAGCTGGCGGAGGACGACGATGTTCTTGCCGGCGTTGTATATCTGCTGGACTGCGGGGCTCAGGAACCTGGGCGCGCGAAGCTTTCCGTCTCGTGATTTGCGGAGCAGGAACCGCTCCTGCCATATCTTGCTCAGGGGGGGTTCGTCGGAGCTCTCGTAGACGAAGAACATGTCGTTTCCGGGCATCAGCCTGCCCTCATCCATCCAGCGCCGAATCGGCCGCAGATACGCGTGGAAACACTCGATGAAGATCTTGGCGAGGAACTCGTAAATGGGAAGATCGCCCTTGAACTGTGACATCGTGGTCTCGTCGAACAGGAGCTCCAGGTAGCGAAAGGTGTCCGAGCCCGGGGCCTCCTGAAGTTGCGCGATGATGTTTGAGAGGACGAGGAGTGGGTCGATCCAGGGGGTCATCTCGCCGTGGACGGCCAGGATACTGAACAGTGGCTCGTCCTCGGGCGTCGCAAAGCGGGCTTGGATCTCGGAGATCTTGCCGTCGAATGCCTGGAGTCGGTTGGCGATGCAGTCCTGAAAGGCTTGGAGGTGCATTATAGGCTGAGGATGCTCGACGAATCTTCGGAGCAGGGACACGCGGCGCCCGGACTCGGCGATTGTGCGTATCACCGCCTTGTATATTTCCCACGAGACGTGCTCCATCTCAAAGGCCGGCAGGGGCAGACCCGTGGAGCTGAAGAGCGTGGTGTCGAGGCCCTGGAGCATGAACAAGATCTCTCTGACAACGTGGGGCTCCGTGACGGTGATCCTGCGCACGATACCCACGTCGTCCACTGGAGGGCTCGCGACTCGCCACCCGTGCTCCTTTCGCAGCGAATCGAGCAGGTCGGTATCCTCCGGGTGGATGATGCAGTCCTGAGCCGTGGCCCCTCGGCTTCCGTCGAGTTGTTCGTCGAAGAGGGAGAGGCCGTCGGAGACATCGCTCGGGTCACCGTCGTCGTCGTCGTCGTCGTCGTCGTCGTCGTCGCCGTCGTCAATGTAGACCTC
This sequence comes from Escovopsis weberi, assembly GCA_003055145.1. NCBI lineage: Eukaryota > Fungi > Ascomycota > Sordariomycetes > Hypocreales > Hypocreaceae > Escovopsis > Escovopsis weberi. The sequence continues at coordinate 1,600,354 of NIGB01000006.1, forward strand.
GTCCCCGGAACCATCGCTGTAGTTGACAGGCTGCCAGATGAGCTCGTCCCCGTCCCAGCCATCTTCGCGGGCAATGTCCTCCCATCGCAGGGGCGGTGCTTCGGGCCCCCTGTCGAGCTTGATCTTGTCGAGATCGCTGAGCTTGGAGTAGAACGTCGGCTGATCGGAAAGCTCCAGGAACAAGGCCAGGATGTCGTGGTGCCACGGTGCGGGCGACTCCTCAAGTGCACCCAGCCTGTCCCGCAGGGCGTCGGCGAGTTCGTCGCGGTGGTTCACGCGGAAGCGTTCCTGGAGGCCATCCAGGGTTCCCACGACCTGAAACGGGTTTGTGCTTAGGGATTGGTGCGTCCTGAGGTTGCGCAGTACAACATCGCGCACCGAATGCAGTCGTTTGGGGTGGCGCTGGGGAGACAGACCGGTGACGGCTTCAACGAGGTCCCCGGCGAGGGCCTCTAGTCTTGCGGCGTGGGCCATCACGAGCACGCTGCATTTTCGGCGCCATGGACCCCCCGGCGAGACTCAGAAAGAAAGCGAGGATGAAGCAGCGGCGGGGGAGCTCGGCAGATCAACAACAGTTGGAGGGCAAGCAGGGAAGCGTGCGAGGTTCAGTCAAGAAGAGGCGGGCTGGTTGTTTGTCTGGACGGATCGACGCGTCTAGCGCGTCTAGCAGGTTCACGTAAGCGCGGGGGAGCATCGGCAAGGCGCCTCCAGGTTATTGACCCGATAAGCGCGCGCGGCTGCGGCTGCGGCTTAAGGCGCGACCGCTGCTTTTGCTTGCCTCCCCC
>NIGB01000006.1:1601150-1621033 GCA_003055145.1 Escovopsis weberi
CCCGGGGGAAGATCCTCCATCCACAGGCCAGCCACTTTGTCGAACTATTGGCATAGATCAGGTATGTACATATGGATCCTAACTGGGGGAGCCTTGCAGAAGCCTCCATTGAATCGTGGTATGGGCACTGATGGCAGTCTGTGGTTTAGGGCATCCAGACCGCGGCAGTTGATGCTCCCCGCGGCACCCAAAACTTGAGCCCACGGACTGGAACTTGACCTCAAGCCTCATCCGCCTCCTTTGCGTCATGAGGCCATCACCGCGACCCGCGGCTCTGTCTCTGTCTCCATCTCTGGCCATGACCTCTTCTGCCTTCTCGCGAGTGCCTCTCCTTCATCTCTCTTCGGCCTCTGCGTCTGGCTGAATCGACCGCCTCTGCATATCGCACTCTGCGCCACTTCGCTGTCGCTGATCGCTGCCCGAGCTCGCACCACCGCTTCGAGCCCTGGCCCGCCCCCGTCCTGGTACGGCGCATCGCATTTCCTTCGACGAGTACGAGTACGGAGTACGAAGTACTCACACCATCCTGAAACGACGACGACAACGACGACGACGACGACCATCCCAGCTCGGCGCCTGATCCCGAGGCATCACAAGACGAGCACGCCATGGCCATCGCGCGGCCGGTACGGGCCCTGGTCGTGGTCGCAGGCCTCGCCTGGGTCTTTGTCCTCTACCATTTCTTCAGCCCCGTGCCCGGCTACAACAACCCCGGCGATCGATACATCAACTTCGAGCGTGATCCCAATCTAGATCGTGAGTGTCTCCCCCCTCAGCAAAGTCTAGCGAATGCCCCGACAATGACTGACTCGCGTCCTCCATGCAGCAACGGGAGAGCCCGAGGGCCACCTCGTATACTCCTCCGAGAGATATGCGCCGGATGCGAAAGACACCGATCGGATCAGCGCCACCCTCCTGGCCCTCGTGCGCAATGAGGAGGTCGAGCCCATGGTGCAGTCCATGATCGATCTCGAGAGGACGTGGAACCACAAGTTCAACTACCCGTGGACGTTCTTCAACGACAAGCCCTTCAGCGAGGAGTTCAAGCGCAAGACCTCGGCCGCGACCAAGGCCAAATGCAACTATGGTCAGTAGCCGCCCCGGCTTTTGCGAAATTGGAAAGAGAAAATGGGAGGAAAAAGGAAGAAGAAGAAGAAAGTAAAAATTTCTAACATCCAGACAGAACTCATCCCTGCTGAGCACTGGGACCCCCCCTCGTGGCTCGACATGGAGACATTCAAGGCCTCAGCAAAGGTCCTCGAGGACAAGGGCGTCCAGTACGCCAAGATGATGTCCTACCACCAGATGTGCCGCTGGAACAGCGGCCTCTTCTACAAGCACCCGGCCCTCAAGGACGTGCGCTACTACTGGCGCGTCGAGCCCAAGGTTCACTTCTTCTGCGACGTCGACTACGACGTCTTCCGCTACATGCACGACAACAACAAGACCTACGGCTTCACCATCGCCCTCTACGACGACCCCAACACCCTCCCGACCCTGTGGCCCGAGACGTCCAAGTTCATCGCCGAGCACCCGGAGTACCTGCACGAGAACAACGCCATTAAGTGGGTCGTCGACGATATCCAGCGGCCCGAGCACAACAAGAAGGCCCAGGGCTTCTCGACGTGCCACTTCTGGAGCAACTTCGAGGTCGCCGACATGGACTTCTGGCGGGGCGAGGCCTACGAGAAATACTTTGACCACCTCGACAAGGCGGGCGGCTTCTTCTACGAGCGATGGGGCGATGCTCCCGTCCACAGCATCGCCCTGGGCCTCTTTGAGGACTCGAGCAAGATCCACTGGTAGGGCGCCTACCCAGGCCTCCCCTCTGTTCCGTTTTTTTTTCCTTCTCCGACTCCCCCTCCAATCGATGTGAGAGGCATCCTGCTAAAAGAAGTCTAGGTTCCGTGACATTGGATATCAACACATCCCATTTTTCAACTGCCCCAACTCGCCGAAATGCAAAGGCTGCGTTACCGGCCGGCTCACCGACGGAGAACCTTTCCTCTACCGCGAAGACTGCAGGCCAAATTGGTTCAAATTTGTCGGGCTGAATTAAAGAGCGCAATATTCTAGTTCTTGGAAATCACCACGGCCACGGGAGGAAAATGGAGCCAAAAGTGCTCCACGCGGGGAAAAGAATCACATGCATTTGGCTTGTCTTACAATCAATCGTCCTGCGAGTACATCTCTGAGCTCATCTGGCTGCCGCTGAACCTGATGCTCTGAATGAAATTGCCAAAGAGCACATAAATTCACACAACTCACCACCAGCATACATACCTCACATAAACACATCGAATAAAAGGAGACGGACAAAGTGGCGAGGCAGAATGATGATCACGCTTCAAACACAGTGACAACGCCAGACGTGCCCCCGACGCAGAACTGATCCCCCCAGCCATCCCCCCTCCACGCCATGCAGCTCAGGACGTTGCTCCGCGCCCTCCTCTCCCCGTCCTGCCCGACGGCCACCATCCTCCTCCGGTCGTGGCCCGGCGGGCCCCACGGCACCCTCAGCGTGTCGACGACCTTGCCGCTGAGCAGGTCCCAGACCCACAGCCGCCCGTCGCCGTCCTCGCCGCCGACCTCGTCCCCCGCGAGCACGTACTTCTCCCCGCCGCCCATGACCGCCTGCACCCTCAGCTCGCGGTTCTCCCTAGCCCTCGTGGTGCCCGTCCCTGTGCTCGTGCTCGTGCTCGTGCTCGTGCTCGTGCTCGTGCTCTCCGCCTCGGCCCCGCCCGTCCCGTACGCGCGCAGGCACGCGCCGCTCTCGCGGTCCATGAGGCGCACCCTGCTGTCCAGCGTGCCCACGAGCACGGCCCGCGCGTCCCTCGTCGGCGCCAGGCTCACCACGCTCGCGCCCAGCACGTCCGTCGTGCAGCGGCCCGCGCGCACGTCGTACGCGCGCACCCGCCCGTCCACGCTGCCCGCGAGCACCTCGGCCCCGCGCACCGCCACGCTCGTCACCGCGTCGCGCGCCTCGGAGAGCACCTGCACGGGCCGCGCGTCGCGGCTGCGCGCGTCCCACAGCCGCACCGTCGTGTCGAACCCGCCGCTCGCGATGAGCGCGTCCCCCGGCCCGCCAAACGCCACGCTGTTGACGCGCCCCGCGTGGCCCCCGAGCCGCCGCAGCGTCGTCGCGCTGCCCACGTCCCACAGGAACACCGCCCGGTCGCCCCCGCCCGACACGAACGTCTCGTTGTCCAACGCCACCGCAAGGCAGAGCACCTCATACCCGTGCGCCGCGTACGTCTGGATCAGCCGGCCCTGCGGGATCGCAGGCTTCGGCGCGCCCCGCGCAGATGCGGCTTCGGGGGCGGGCGTGCTCGGGAACGGGTTGTAGAGCCGGATCGACCGGTCGCCCGAGCCCGTCAGGATGTACGTCCCTGGCGACGCGGAGTATGCTACTGCATGGATGGGACCTACACTTTCGTGAGCCCCGATGCACTCTACTAAGTCCATTGTACCTCACAGGGAAGATGAGAGATGGGTAGGACAAGGAGAAGAGAATAATTGAGGAGAGCAGTGACAGATTGTTCATCGAGGGAACCACATCAAGATGCCATACCGTTCGAGCCTAGAAGATGAGCTGCGGGCTTATAGGGGAAAGCCATGATGCCAGACAATCAGACTGTCCTTCATCCCAGTTGCGCGCGACTGTGCCTCTTATGAGAGGACTCATGAGCTTGTGAGGCCGATATCAGCATTTGCGCGGGCCCAGGGGTATCTCTTCGTCAGGATCGCTCAATGCGCCCCGGCATCGTCGAGGCCGCCCTTTCATCAACGTAGAGATGAATCGAGAATGACGCTCATACCTTGTCGTCTCAGGTCGTCGAGAACACCCTCAAACCAATGCTGAGGTTCAGGAAGAGGGTGGCCATGGCATCTGGGCGTTTGGAGCCAATGAAAATAAATCCCACGTGACTCATCGCGTGCATGCATTGATCGGTTCAATGTCTCAACCTTAACGCGCTTGCAGACAAAGAGGTCTCAACTTCAACTTCAACTTCAACCTCAACCCATCAGGCGGCTCACGGTTTTTTTTTTTTTTTGATCTCGTCGCTCGAACTCTGCATTCAAGAATGATTTCAGATTATATACATTGAGCGCATGCCTTATAAACTTTCGCTTCAGAAAGATCTCAAACCCCCGCCCACGAGCTACATTTACATCGTCATTGTTGTCACAATCCCGCTTTCATCCGGTTGATCCCAATCCCATACAAGTTGCCCTGATCTTGGTTTGCCTTGATCCCAAGTGGGAGCGGCCGACTATCTAATAACGCCATTCAGATGCAGTTTGACGCATGAAAGGAGAATGCTGAGGCAAGCCGAAAACAAAAAGACCCTTAAAGTGTGAAGGAAGAAGAAGTAGAAGAGGAAGAAATAGAAGGGAAAGAAGAAAAGAGACGCAGGGACAGATCCCAAGTCTCGTTCGGGTGTTGAGGAAGAGAAAGAGGGGAAAAATTCGAAATAGAGTTTTAAATATGGGAAGAAGAAGGGGGGAGAAGAGAAAAGATATCAAATATAAAGAAGCAACCAAACAGGAGATTGCACTTTAGATCTCCCAGCCTCGCTTGAAATAAAGCATGTCCATCTCGAGTGGGAGGGATCTCTCGATGGGATCGTTAATCTGCCAGCGATTGCCCATCCTGTCCTTGTTTTCGTTGTTGGGGAGCAGGCGGTAGCCGTCATGAGGAGTCGAGGGACGAGATCCCTGCTTGCAAATAAGCTCGAGATTCTGCATTCGCTGCTCAACCATGAAGAGAGAGTGCGACGACGCTCTCCACACGTGGGTCATCTTCTCCAGGGCACACTTGGCTACTCGCAGGATATCGATCAGGTCAGGCATGGCCGTCATCGATCCCGATGCAGACAGGACATCGACAGCTTCGGTGACTGCCATGGCCATGATGGAAGGAGGGGTTTTCAGGAGGGTTGGTCGCATTCTCAAAATGCGGTCAAGGCTGTCGAGCATTTCGATGATGCTGCTTGCGTGATGTCGGCATTTAGCCGCATGCTCGCTGCGGGCTTCGACCGAGATTTGATCGAGACGGCCGCGGTGGCGGTTCAACTTGATCATGGCGTGGTGGTAGAGCATGTGAATGCTCAAGAACGATCCAATCGTCCCGGAAAATGCGGCAGACTCCAGGTTGGCACCGCCGAACTTCAGACGAGCCGGCAAGGCAGCGTGCCATCTCTCAGCCCGTTCGGTGAGGCTCTGCAGCTTCTGGGCCTCGGCATCCGCCAAAGCCGGTCGAAGTGCCATCCTCTGATTGAAGGCCTGTGTCTCGGCCCAGATGTGCGCCAGCTCGACTTGGAATCCGGCAATGTCGACAGACTGCTCCGCCATCTGACCAAAGCTTGACACATACGGGTCGAACATGGGCGCCCGAATATCGACAAGCCTCTCGAAGCTCGCGTGGTCGGCGGGCAGTCGGGTGTAGATGTCCTCTGCGTTGATCATGACCGGGCGGTCCGGGAAGTATCCGCTCAGTCTCTCCAGCATGAAGAGGGCCCAGAACGTCCTCCTGCGAGACTCGGCGTAGCCGTTGCGGTTCATGCCGAACGGGAAGACCTTCATGGACGCCTCCCTTGAGTGGTCAAGCTCCAAATGGAGCTGCAGGAAAGACGATGTCGCGACTGCGCTGGAAATGAGCTGGTCGGCTTCCTTGTGTCGGCAGGTTGCGACGTAGTATACAGCAAGCAGGATTCGGCTCTGGACCAACTGAAGACACGGAGTTTCGAGCATCTTCTGGGCATAGTGGGCCACCTGTGCGTACTCGTGTGCGATTTGTTCCGAGCCGTCAGACAATGCCACGCCGACGGCAAGGATGCTGTAGAGGAGCATGAAGTCCTCTGGCGTCTTGCGATGGGCATAGTTGGAGACCCAGTTCAGGACGCCCTCCTCGGGAAGGAACTGAATCATCATCGTGCTGTCCACCGCAGCAAGGAACTTGGTCAGGACTGCGATGATCGAATGGGGATCCGAAACGTAGGGGTCCGTCTGCCAGGCACGGCTGAGAACGTCATCCGGAATCTTGGGCATCTCGGGCACGGGACGCTGCTCGGCGAGCTGCCACTTGGGGCGGTCCAATGTGCTCATGCGAGAGACCGAGGGCTCGCCAACCGAGGTATATGCCTGAGGGCCAAGTTTCAGGCGCTTGCTGGAACCCTCCTCGGGAGAGGAGTGGCAAGCACCAGGCTGTGGTGAGGTCGTGGAGCGCGCATCGCTCATCGACTGTCGATATTCACCCGACTTGCTCATACTATCATTGGCCGCGCGTCCATCGTCAAGTTCAGCCGGAGGGGTTGAAGGTGACGCGTTGTTACCACCCCGAGGCCTGAAGTCGCAAAGATGTCGTCAGTCACTGCATCGGAGAGGGAAAAAGGGGTGGCGGGGGGGGGGGAGGGAGGGGTGGCGGGGTATAGCAGGGATAGGGATGAGAGAACAACTCACGCATTCTTAAACTTGCAAATGCGGCCAAACTTTTCACACTGGACACAGCGAGGATAGTCTGGGTCGCATTTAATCTTCTTTTCTCTGCACGTCATGCAGGCGATTGCCAACCGCTTGCGAGGCTTCCCAGCCTTGGTCACCCCCCAATGAGCATTCACAGCCTCACCATCAATGACCGTCTTGCAGTGGGTTCCGTCGTCGTAAAAATAGCACATTCCTTCGCCAGCCACCTCGGCTGCGCGGACAAAGCGCGGGAGGAAGTGCGTCCCGGTCCAAATCTTCGGGCCCAGACCATCCTTGGAGACCGAGATTGTCAGATCGGAAGAACCGATGGTGCTGGCTGGAGTCGGTGGTGGGTTGGTGCTTGAGCCCGATACCTGGCGCGGCCTCTGCTCCGAGAAGTCGTGGAGGGAGTCGGTGGATGATGCGGGAGCGTGATGACGGAATCTGCTGCCAGGCGATCGGTAAGGAGACTCGCGAGAGCCGAGAGAATACTCCTGCCTGCTCGAGTCATGGTGCATGGACCACCTGGTGCCCTCTGGAGCATCGCTGCGGTAATCGGGGCGGGCCTGGTTCAGGTCTCTGTGTCTAGGCGGGGAGCGGGAGCCTGCCAGTGGGTAAGAAGTCGGCGGATACTGCTGTCGCTCGGCATCATACTTGACATCGTAAAGGCTCCGCGGCTGTGAGGCCGAGGCAGCTGGAGAAGAAAGGGGAAGGTGAGATGCGGAATTTCCGTTAGCGGGGGTGAGTCGTGGCCGGTCCGAGGCGGAATGCGAAAGGTAAGGGTTGTGTCGGTCAAGGTGGGGAGAGTTGACGGGTCGAATCGGGGCGGGGGGGCCAAAGAGGCTGCTGAGAGAGGGGAGTTGTTGTCGGCTCAACGAGGCGTTGCCCGAGTCTGGTCGGCTCATGTTCATCTCGGGGCTGTTGTCGACGGCCCTCTCGGCAGCCGAAAGCTTCTCACAATGCGACATGGGAATAAAGGATGCGGGAGTGCGGGGGCCCCAGGCCGCCTGCTCGGTGGACGGGGACGACCTGGATGAGAAGGAAGATGCGCTCGGGCTGGCGAGTCCGGGAGGGGTGTCTGGAAGGATCATCCGTTGCAATGATTCTAGGGCGATGGCTGGTAGTCCACCCATTGGGAGTGTTGAAAAAATTGGATTGATGGATCTGCGATTGATGGCTTGCGGACTTCCTAAGGATGTGGCATGTCCGAGCTGTCTTTGCAACACAGACCACAGAAAGACGAAGAGTGCTTCGAAGAGACTGCAGGAGGCGAGGCTTCCGTTTTCAATTCCGGGTCCGATCTCGAATGGTTTTTTTTTTTGTTTCCTCGGTGTCTGTTGTTCACTTTGGGGAAGAGTCGTGCCTCAATGCCAGCAAACAAGGCTCACGATGCTAGTACCAAGCGAGGAAGGATTGGATGAAGCAAATCGTGAAAGGTGTTCTAGATCAGGTGAGTGACAATCGTCCTTTGGGTGGGAGCGAGCTCTAGTATGACGTGTAAGCCTGGCTGTCGTCGTGGTCGTGGTCGTGGTCGCTGTCGCTGTCGCTGTCGTCGTCGGTGCCGCTGATGTTGTCGTCACAGGATGAGTCCAGCCTCTTTGTTCTTTGATGGAAGGGGGAAATCTCTTTCTAGTCCGAACAGCTCTTCTTGGCCAAGTGCTACCAAAGAGCGGAACTTGGGAACAAGGAAGAAGAGGAAGGGGGCTGGAGATGATGATGATGAAAAAGAAAGAGAGAGAGAGAGAGAGAGAGAGAGAGGAGAAGAGGAGACAGAAAGAAGATAGACGAGAAGCGAGGACGGGAGGATGAGAATGTAAATAGAAACAGGAGAAGCAGGAGAGGGCGGGATCAAGCGGCTGCAGCCGAGCTGAGCATTGAAATACAACTTGATGAATCTGGAGAAACGAAGATCGGGGCTGGTTGGCCTGTGTGGATGGACGAAGAAATGGGTGAGGGTGATGGGTGGCTTATGAGATTTGAGCCGCGACGGCCTCTGGGATCCTGGGACTTGAGTTGTCGGGGGGGCGTGCGGGAAAAAGGGGGGCGTGCGGGAACCAGAAGAACCGGAGACAGAAGGAGTGGAGGTGGGGAGGAGGGGAGGAGGGGAGGAGCGAGGGGGGGTAGGGGGGAGGGGGGTAGGGGGTACAGGTACATACTACTACTAATGGATATGGGGGTATAAATAATCGTATGGGGGTATGGATATGGGGGTATGGATATGGGGGTATGGAGATGGGGGTAGAGATATTGGGGGAGAGAGAGAGGAGGGGGGGGGGGGGGTTGAGGAAAGAGCAAAGATGCAGGGAAGCTGCTCTTGCTGGGAGACAACAGACGAGACGGAAAACGACAGGCAAGGACGACGGGCCAACAGGGGAGCAGGTGCCAGCACTTGCAGGCAGTGATCAGGACTCGTACGAGTACGAGCCCGTACTCCGTACATATTGATGGCAGGTACGAATGTATCTCCATCCATCGCGGCGCGACGGCCCTCATACGACAGGTACGACCTATTAGTACTCGTATACACACACTGGCAGGCAGTTACTACTCCGTCTCGCGTGAATACTACCTCTACCGGCTCCTACGGAGTAGGTAGGTACTCCGTAGTACTACTCCTGCATTGATCCAGGTCCAAGTGGACCACTGGTGCGTGTAGAGGAACTTGAAGGGTCTGAGGGTATTGGGGTCGCAGGTGGCATATGTATCGGTAAGGGAAGATTGGACGGATCCAGAGACTCACCACCAACACCGTCGAGCCCGAGATCACCGTGGCCACTGCTGCCATCTACATTATGGAGAACTCGTACTCGTACAGGTTCGTTCAGCTCGTGGCCGCATGGCTGAGGTGGAACTTGAAGGCGCCCCTGCAAAGGTTGATCGAGTACTCGTACTCGTACAACTCCGTACGGCAGCCTCGATGGACATGATCCAATCTAGTAACCGTGCCTTCCAGCTGGAGGCATTGTTCGTTCCTCCGTGCCCTCTCGGGCTCGAGTGTCTCCACGGGACACTGTGTGTACGAGTATGTACGGCGGCGGGCCGCAAGCAGGTCGACTCGCACATGCCGGCGAAGCATTGAACCGCCCTGGGTGCTCGAGGCAAGGGACCCAATTGGGTCAACCATTGATGGATCGAATTCGATCAATGCGAGTGACAGGAGCGAACCGCCTGCAGAGCAGAGCAGGTTGCTGGAAGGTGACTGGGCCACTGGCCGCCGGCAGGAGCTCCTCCCACTTGCCGTGACGAATAGAGGCCTCCCTGCGAAGAGCTGAAGGCAAGTGCCCCTCAGGTGTGACCTTCCTTCCTACCGGTACGGAGTATACTCGTACTCCGTACAACCGTACCACTCCATCGGAAGCAGGAACGACCTCGAGACTCCAGCTCGGCGTCGGACGAATATTCAGATCCAATTCCAACTTCAACTCCAGCTCCAGCTCCAACTCCAACTCCAAAACGAGCTGCATCTCTGACTTCAAGCCCTTCTCTGCTCCGAGCAAATTGAGGTGAATTCGAAACTTACCATGGAAATCTTACATCTCAGCTCCACACAGTACTCCGTACTACTCGTACCTACCTCCGGGCAAGGGATGAATCATCGACCAGATCCCCCCCCCCCCCCCCGGGGGGGGGGGCTGCGGCCAAGTCACAGCATCACCCGCTCCGATTAGCCAGGCCAAGCCAAGAGGCCCAGACGCTCCTCGAAGAATCATCATCGCGGACCTCATTCCGTCTCCCCTGTGGGTAGGAGATGGAGGATGAGGAGGATCGAGAATGGGAGGATGGAGGATGGAGGATGGAGGATGGAGGCGACACGCCCCAGAACGAGAGGAAGCCCCACCCATCCGACAGGTTCTGGGGCCATCCGAGCCTGAAGTTGACGTTTACAGGCAAAGATATCCATTTTCTTGGCAACACGTGGCGTGCTGATTCCGTATTAGCCTGCCCGTCCGAGGAGGACGAGTGAGATGGAAGGGGAAAGGGGCCGCCCTGTGTTACGAGTAAAACGAGCCCGACCCGTGGCTCCTCTCCTCTCCGAGCCGTCGCACTGCAGGTATCTCGATTGTCCGAAGCACAGCCATGTGTACTCCCGAGTCCGCCCTCGCGCCGGTGCCCCGTCCCTGCGAAGCGCTGGCTCACTTCTTAGCACCAGCGCCGGCCGCGATGGTGGCTTGCCGGCACTAACCTCTCGGCATGACAGCTTGCTCGCCACTCGGTGCCTGGACGGAGCACGAGATTACGGACGGCCCATGACGCGCCCGAGCCCTCACGATACCGCACGACTCCTCCTCCCGCGATGTGATGCCGTCGAATTTCGGGTCTCGACGAGGCTTGTTGATACGTGTTCACGAATCGGATCTTTCGGAGCCCCTCGCTTTTGTTTCCTAGGGGGGCCGTGGTGTGGCATCTGGCGCTCCATCGTACGAGCAGCACTCCGCAACTCGCAAACGGGGAGTCCTGGGAGAAGGCAAAGCCGAAACGAGTCGGCTCTTACGAGATGAGCTCTGGCTTGGATCGAAGCAGGTACCTGCCTTAGTTGTTGGCTCGTACATTGGCTGCATGTACGAGGAGGCAATGCAAGGCAGGATATCAAAAAGGAGCATGGAGTACGGAGTACGAGCCCACCCAATAACGAATTCCGCTCCTTCACATGCAGAGGCATCGCTGTGGGCTTGGATCAGAGCCTTCGAATCGAGGATGCATATGGAGTACTGGTACGAGTTTGTGAGAGTGCAGGTAAGCATCGTCAATGTTCAGCACGAGCTGTGCTTGTTCCGGGCGACCTTCCAGGGTCAATTTCCAGAAATACTCACGCCCAAGCCATTGGTCGATGCATACATACATACTCCGTATGTACATACATATGTATTGAGACAAGCCCCGGGCCCCCCTTGTCGGCCGCAGAGAAGAACATGGATTGCGAGCTGGGGCCGGGAGAGGGGGACAGGGGGTTGAGCGCGCACACACCTCTCTGCGATTCTGCAGCACGCCCCATTCTCTTCTTTCCTCTCCCCCCCTCTCCCCTCTTTCTCCTCCCCGCCTCTGCTCGGTATTCCAGAGCAGAGGAAATCAAAAGACAGAGGACGGCAGTGTTCCTTCGGTGCGCGGGTTGTCTTTTCGTTCCCAAGCATCACGGGTGCAGAGTCTGGGAGAGGAGCTGGTACCACGCCCGAGGGTCCAAAGAACCTGAAGGGGGTGGGCAAGGGGGGTTCCCGGGCGGGCGACTGGCACAGACTGACTCAAGAGGCACCATTCAGCCGCATGGCAAGCACGCGCCCTGCTCGGAATTTGCATTCTGCCTATTCAAGCCAACCGGGGATGGAGTGGATGGATTGATTGATCTCTTTCCCTCTTTGATCTCCAGCAAATCCATCTCGGTTCTTCTCATCAGACGTCGAAATTGCCAGGAGCGTGCGGAGAAGAGGAGCCGCCGCTCCGCACTCTACACCAGACAAGGCTTGGAGGGTATGATGCTGCATGCTGCCAGGCCAGACCACGGGTCGTAGAGTTGACGCGGCTCTGCTCCCAGCTCCCCAGGATCTCTCCCATTCCATCCTCGGCCATGCCCTTGCTCCCAGAAGCCTGTCAACAGGCACAAGGTACTCGTACTCGTACGAGCTGCGCCTGTTCCGATGGGGATCCAGGCACAGGTCGTTGTGGGTGACATGCCAGTGGTTACCGGTAGAGTAAGATCAGTACTCCGTATCGGTACTCGTTTAGTAATCTCCTACATGTCCGGACTCCGTAAATCTTCGAGAAGGGCCGGCCGGTGGAAGTGGCAGAGTCGCATCATGTTGCTGTTCAGAAGGAAGACAAGACGACCTCCATGCCAGGGTTGGCAAAAGTTTCCGGAGGTGTACTGTAGTAGTAGTACTACTAAGATGCAGGGATCCGGGGAGTTGAGGTCCCCCCGAGGTAGAGGACACGCCCCAGAGGAGGCGGTGCGGTACCGCGAGGGTACTCCATCCGAGCATTCATGATGTTGTCTGCGGCGCTGAGGCAGAGGCAGAGGCAGCGGCAGGCCTCTTTCCGGGCCAGGACAGGACAGGACAGGTCAGTCAGTCATCATCATCATCATCATCATCATCATCATCATCTTCGTCTTCATCATCGGGTCAGACGCGCGCGCAGGGCTCCTTCCACTGTCCGCGTCGACATCAACATCAGCGACTGGCAGGCAGGCCCGAACCAACAATGGATGTTCCTGCCGCCGATGACAAATTCTCGCCGGTCGGCTGGGTGGGCGCGCATCTAACAGCAGGAGCGCTCCGTGTAAGATCAAGTTACGGAGTACCTCCTCCAATCGTTGGGACCTGCAACCCGTACGGTCTGGTTCGTACTCCGTACCTTCCCGGCCTTCCTGCACAGTACCTCAAAGTAGAAGTAGAGTGTGCGGGAGGGTCCTGCCTGCTTTGGCGTTTGATCAGGAGGCTTCTTGCTCTGCTTCCCCGACGTTCTTTCCTCTACTCCGTACATACTACGGAGTACATGATGATTCCCCCTCTTTCCTTCCGGTCGGGGAGGACTCAGTTACCAAGGTGTCAGGTGCCACCCGGACATACATACAACGAGCCCTTAGCGCCTCCTTTGAGTTTGGTTTAAGCGAGCGGGCACTCACTCCAGTGCAAAGTTGATCTTTCTGGGCAGAATACTAAGTACTGTGACATGCACGGAGTACCTCCTTCCATCCACTGCCACGGAGTCCATCCCTTCCATCCCATCCCAATTGATTTGATCAATCAATTCCCTTCTCCATCGTGATGACACCGAGACCCGATGGCTGCATCCTCTACGTATCCAGACCTGCTCGTCGATGCCGGGCAAGGGCTGGCCCATCGCAGACTTCACCGTTCCGCCGGCGTCGACCTTCGGCAGAGGCTAGGACCTGCGCGGACGCCTGTTGCGCCGCAGCTCGAGCCCAGCAATCCCTAGGTACGGAGTGTGTACGGAGTACAGGTAAGGGACAGCTCCCCCTTCACAAGCCCCTTCACGGCGCGGATCTGCTGCTCTCCCCCTATCCCTCCTGGGCGAGCAGGGAGCTGGAACTGCCAGTACGAGTACGGAGTACTTCGTACAAGGCTGCGCTGTACGTTATGATCCAGTTGCCATGGATTCTCCCAATGGCATTGCCGGCCCGTTAGAGAGAGCGGGACGTTGGGCGTTGCAGCTCACGACGCCTGGGGCGCCTGGGACGCCTGGGCCGTGTCATGAAATGTTGCCGGACGTTGGCTCGGCACCCTCATCGGCATGCTAAGCAAGCAGCCTCGCCCACAAGCACGGGCTGCGGAGCACTGCCGGCCGTTTTTCTTTCGCCCTAGCTCGGGGCACTGCGCCGTCGGAGGCAATCGCGGTGGTCGATCGGTCGTGGCTAAGCCCCGACGGGAGATGAGAGAAGGCCCTTGGCTTGCTTCGCAGATCAGGAAGCGTGTTCGGCGCGCTAATGGGGCGCGGATCAATCGACATGCCCGGCGTCGAAAAACTTCGGTAAGACTTCCGGGCTCTAAATTGGGGCGAGACGTGGGCGAGACGGGCGGTCTCGAAGCACGGCACGGAGTACGCATATGGATGTGCGCTTCGTGGCGTTGGAAACCTTGAGCGTCTGACAGCGTGCGACTGGTTCTTTTTTTTTTCTCCGTTGTCCGTCTCTGGCGTCTGCATCGTCAGCTATTGCAAAGCATCAGTGGTTTGTTGTGTACCATTTTATTAATGACTTTCCATGGTGGTTTACTCACGCAGTACGGAGTACAAGGACCAGTGTTCGCTGACGCCCGACGAGGATGACTACCTACAGGTTCAGAAATCAAAGGAAATCTCGAGCAGACTCGTACGAGTACATACGCACCCGCCCAGCCCGCCGCTACGTGGGCTCGTCGCTCGCGCGCGCCATGCCTTGGAGCGAATGGGCGAGCAAGCACCCCTGGATCAAGCAGCGCGCTATGACAACTTCAATAGGTCTTGGAACCTACGGAGTGCGAGTACGGAGCACATACATACGGAGCAGCGGACAGGCGCATAAGGACCAGATCACAGGTTCAACGCAGTCTGGACTCAGCAACTCATCCTCGTCCGGACGCTGCAGCTACTCCTGCCACCAATGACGAGCACGGAGTACATACTCGTACACACAGAGCTCTAGACCCCTGCCCACTTGGCCTTCGCGTTCGGACCGCGGGGTGAGACATCGAGACAACGAGACGACGAGACATCAAATGCCGTGGCTTCACATTGCGAGGCCAGCTCATCTCAGGGAGCCTTTGTCAAGCCATCATACACAGGGGTAAAGGAAGAAGAACACGGACGGGCAAAAGATCAACACCACTAACATTCTCCGGTCAGACCATGACGCTTCGGTGACCGAATAGGCACGCTACCGGCACCCGCCAGCTTGCTTGAAGATTAGAGTCTTAGGTGATCATCCTGCATCCCGAGAAACCTGCGACCACGCAACGCGACCTGTACAGGTACGAGTACATACCGGTACGATAGCTTTGCAAAACCGCAGGAAGCGCATAAGCTTCAACGGGTCACGGGTACGGAGGTCTCCGAGCCAGTAAGACGGTCGGCGACAAAAGTCCCAATGATCCCGGCTCCCGAGCACGCAACAGCCGGAGTGGCTTTTTTTTCTTTCTTCCTTTCTGTTCCTCATCGCCTCCTTGTCTTCCCATTTTCGAAGCCTACCCGTTCGAGCAAGGGCTCCGGATCCACCCCACTCCGGGCCGTACGAGTACGTGCTTTTTGGTGGGTGGGTGGGGGGGGGGGAACTCAAGCCTCGCTGCTCATCTCCATGTTGTTCCCATTGGGCCTGAGGCGGCGACCTAAGCGCTTGCGCAGCGGGAGAATGGACTTGAAGTGAATCGGCTTCGAGCGGTTTCGGCCCATGCTTCATCTTGGATGCCATGCATGCCTCCTGACTCGCCGTCCTCCGCTCCTGGCGCGTGAGGCCTGAGCGTCCTCCTACCAGTACCAGTCAGCCGTGAGCCGCGCCGAGATTGCGCTCGGCAATCTCATACTGGTGCGCCGCTCGTCAACGGACATTTTCCCTAAACGGCCTGTCCGTCCCTCTTCGCGTTCACTGTCATGTGAGAGGCCAAACAAAAGGACATTCGGGCTCACGTTGGACAACGCCACAGCTTATTCCGAACAACAACCAATGTTTCTACACTTTTCGGGATTACCACCAACAAAACACCCGATGTGCAGGTGCCGCATTCTACGGAGTATGTACGGAGTACCTGAGCACACGCAAAATGGACGTACAAGTCATGGGACACAAGGTTGATGCAGCAGCGATCCTTCGTGGCCTCTCGCTTTCTACCCCGTACTGCTCGTACTTACAACAAGTGCTGCAATGGGATGGCTTGCCCACTGCATCCTTGCACCAAGAACGGGACACCGCCCCCTTCCCCCCTTTTCGCAAGCATGCTCGGTCAAAACGCCGGCCAAGCCGCGGTCGTCCACTCTTCATCGCCGTCCTGGATCAAAGAGGAGCAGATGCCATGCAGGAGCTACTCCGTTCTCCGTACGGAGTACTCCGTATCTGTACTCGAGACCAGCAGCGACCCAGGAGAGATCAGACGCGACCGTGGTCCGACGATGCGGCTCTTCTGATGGACTCCACCCCGGAGATAGGAAACCCGCAGCTTGCCTCTTTGGGCCTGCGGCTCATTTGCCGCCCGGCGCCTTCGGTGCTCCATCAGGCGATATCGAGAAAGGCATCACGAACAAGGGGGTCGGGGAGGGGGAAAAGAGCCAGAGAGAAGAGGGAGCACCGCTTCTCTGCATCATGCAAGTTTCATCCTGCCTCTCCCCCTCCTCGTCGTCACGATGTCTTCCAGTACACAACTGCCGCTTGCTGCACTTTGGCGGTTGACAAATACCCGTACGGAGTACTACTCCACGAGAAGCAACAAGGTGAAAAGAAACCAAAGACAAAAGGGGAAATGCCCCCCCCTTCCCTACCGACACGCCCTCATGCATCATACAGGTACGAGTACATCCGGGTACGGAGTGCTTGTACCAGTGCCGCAGCGCCTGGCTGCTCGTGTGCTTCATTGCGCTCATCCCCTCCCAAAATTGCCGGCTCAAAAGTCAAGAGCTGAGGGGAGACATCAAGCAAGGTCGACCAGGCAAGAAACAAGGGAGGAGGAGTCGAGATGGCGAGAAAAGTCCGAGACATCTCTTCCTTCGACATTCAAGGAGGCTCAAAACGATGGATTGGGATTCCTCGCCCTCTCAGGCTAATCAAAGCCAGACAGAGTGCCCGCGTCCCCCAGTCAAAATCCCTTCCTCCTCGCCCGCGAGTCATGCAGCGAGACCGATGCGGCGAAATTCCCCTTTGGATTGCCTGGCCCAGGTCGCAACGTCGTCCCGTATTGGCCATGTTCCGCGACGACAGGCCTCGTCTCGTCTGATCTGATCGCCTGCAAGGTGTGCACATCTGTATGTACTCCGTACATCCTCATACATATGTACATATATGTACGGGGATTTCTGGGCCTGTCGACCCGTCCGGGACATGACCCGCGTGTGGGCTGTGCGTGGGCTGCTGCGAGGAAATCTGCATGCGGGTCGGGGCAACGGGGGGCCGGGCGATTTCTTTTCTTCTTCTGGTCGCCGAGAGGTGGTCGGTGTCCAGCGAAGAGCCCCATGGGAGGCTCTGATCCCCGAGAGGGGTACGGAGTACTCCGTACTGTATCTGGACTTGGACTCTGGATACGTATTCTCCAACGAACTTGAACAGGCATACGGAGTACTCCATACATACTCGTGCGGTACCTGGACATCTGGAGCATCCGTTTTGGTATCGGAGGCACGAGGGTCAGGACTCGACATGCGGAGGGGTCCGCAGGGAGATGGGCATGGTTCGAGGCATATGGGGTTGAGCTTCACGGTGAGGGCGCAAAGAGCAGGCTCAGTACGGAGTACCTGTAACTGGTATGGAGTCGTGCCTGTTTGGAGGAGTGCGGTAAGTACGGAAAGTGTGCGACGTGGTGCCATGTCTCAGGACGGCTTGGCACGCCTGATGGCAGCCTGGTCTGGCCGCCTCGGTACTGATGCCGGGATTTCATAGCGGAGTCAGTGTGTACGGAGTGTGTACTCCGTACGGGGTCAAACCCTCGTGCACATGGGCTCATCGGTGATGCCCTTTGCACGAATCGGGGGTGATGATGTGTGAATAAGATTTGGAACCGACCTGCACCAATCGCGCTACAGGCAAGAAGATGCACCTTGCATCACGCATACATACGGAGTACATACAGGTACGAGCACGACTACCTGTACGAGTACACCGTACGGAGGGAGCAAGGAGTGCAGGCTCGGAGTCGGTGGTCGTTCGACTGTACTCCGTACCAATACTCCGAGGGGTTCAAGTCCCCCGTGCTTTTGGCCTGCAGATGAAGCTGACATCCAGATGCCCCGAAGCGCATCCCGGGAGCTTAGCGACTCCGCGCCACGATCGCCCAATGCGTCTGGAACATGTCCAATCTGGAATGGCGGAGGAAGCTCGCACAGACGGCGTCGAGACTCGCCTCCCGATGCCTTCCTCTTTCCGATGGCCCTGCATCACCACGAGCACGGAGTACCAGGTACGAGTACGCAGAGGGCCAGGGCCGGTTCGTTTGTCCTCACACTCGCCTGCCTCCGAGACAAGAAGCATCCGGATCCATCTCTGTCTTCCCTTGCGGGTACCGGTATTGCGATGGGCACTGCTCCTGTGTCTCCCTCGGACTGATTGGCCAGATCGTGCCTCGCCGTTTGATGAAAGGCAGTTGGTGATGCATGGCATTCATCGGATTTGTCAAAAGTGCCGAGACGATGCCACTGTGCACCGGAATCATGGGCATCGCAACTCGTGATGCCGAGAAGGGGATTCCGTGCTGGAAACTCACAAACAAGGGACGACAGCTCGAGACGACCTACGGAGTACTCCGTACTCTGTATGTACATACTAGACTCGTGGGATCAGCATCTCGAACCTCGCGGCACCGTCAGGGATGATACAGGGCTCGAACCCATTATACCCATTCCTCGTCATGCTACAACGTGCTCGTAAGAGGCGAGCCTGGCGGTAGATTTCCGAAAATTCCGCAAGCCGATACATGTACAGGTAGGAGTACTCCGTACGGAGTCCTCGAATGTACAAAGTACGAGCGCGGAGTAATACCAGTCGGTACGGGGTTCGAGTACGAGCACGAGTACCTGTAGTCGTCCTTGTCAGAGTCTGTCTGTGTTCGTCCCGGACGGGTAGGAGGATGATGATGAATGATGATGCTGCTTCGCGAGTCTCGAGGGGCCCCCCGGAGCCGCGGGCCCCTTTTTATTTTTATACGCGTATTCCCGCGCTTCCCACAAGCCAAGCTCGGTCCGCTCGTATTGCCGAGTCTCGTGCAGATCAAAGGTCCGCTCGATCTCGCGCGCTGCCATCATTCTTCAGCGCACGACGAACTCACTGCCGGGGGGGAGAGGAGGCGAGGGGGGAAGGGGGGGCGGGGGGGGGGGGACTTTTGAGGATAGGGAATGTCTCGGGCGAGGGAGGTCTGACGAGGCGCGTACGCCTCGGGGCGCACTCCGTTCTCGTACGATACGATATCGGTAGTACTCCGTACATACGTACCAGCACCGGGAGACGGAACTCCATGCTCGTGCATACGGGCATCGAGGTTGGGGAGGTTCCGGTGGGCGAGGCTCGGCAGTCAGGTTGCGAAAAGGTTTGGTGCGGAGTGGTTCGTCCTCGCGTTTGGTTGTTTCGGCATGGGCCATGTCGGCAGAGGTTGGTTCCGTGGACGAATTGATGGATGGATGGAAGGGTGAGCGGATGGTGGATGGCTGGGGTACGGAGTACTATAACTCGTAGACCCGTGATATGGTCTCCTTTCGGCAGCGGTCTTTTGAGTTACAGGTATGTATGGAGTATGTACTCCGTACGGAGTACTCTGTATGGAGTATCGAGTAAGGCACATCCGTCCGCGGATTCTGGCGCATTCGCAGGTAAATCAGCATCCACCAGTAGGGAGGCGTGTCGGGCCCGACGACCGCTCAGCACCTCCGACGCTTTGACAGGTCTTGGTGGTTAGTAGTGAGACCCGTGGAAGCACATTCTTGTGCTCCGTACGGCCAGAAGACCAACCAAGTGCCCGAGACTCGCGATCGGCGATTTGAGAAGGGCCTTGAAGACGTCATTGCGGCATGGAGAGCGTCCGCACAATGCTTTGTGCGCCTCTCGACCGGGAATGGCTCATTCTCAAGCTTCAGACGGCGCAGCGCAAACTTCCAAGCTGGGCCCGGGACCCTCCGTACATACTCCGTACGAGTACGAGTACAGGTCCTCATTCGAGTACGGAGTAGTGACAGCGCTCGCCAAACCCTGCTTGTTGAGGGGGGCAGTTGGCTGGTTTGGGGGGGGGGGGGGGGGGGGGGGG